>JAVANC010000023.1:15758771-15813732 GCA_033319125.1 Parnassius glacialis | reverse complement strand
CGGAGGCCCTTTTTACTGGAAATGAGACATTCCATCTTAGTCCTCACGGGTGGCAACGCATCTGCATTTTGATTCGCAAGCGAGGATAGATGTCGATGTCTATGGGCCGCAGCAACTACTTACAATCAGGTGGACTGTGTGCTCGTTTGTCACCCTCATCCTATAAAAAAAATCAATTGATTACTGTAGATAAAACTTGGATATACCATTATACCCACAAAACAAAATTACTTTCAAAGCAGTGGACTGCAAAGGGGGGACCGGCTCCAAAAAATGAAAAAAAACTGTTTTTGCGTCTGGGAAGTGATGGCGACAGTTTTTTGGAATATTTTTTTTGGGAGTTATGGAGTTAATTTAATCGATTATCTTCAAAAAGGAAAAACCATTACCAGAGCATACTAGGCATCATTTCTTAATAAAGTGAAGGCGGAAATTGTGGAAAAACGGCACATTGGCAGATATATAATATACAGATATAAAATCCTGTTTCACCATGCACCTTAGTGGTTGCCATGGCGATAATCCACTAATTACGGTTTGAACTGCTTGACCATCACCTTACTCACCAGATCTAGCCCCCAAACGACTTCTTTTGTTCCCTTATCTAAAAATTGCGCACGGGGAATAGAGATTTTCGTCAAATGAGAAGGCAATATTTTATGAACAATTATTTTGCAGAGATAAACGCCGAGTACTATTTAGCCAGTTTAGAGAGATGGGAGCATCGCTGGGAGAAGTGTGTAGAGTTACAAGGAGACTATGTAGAAAAATAAAACAAATTTTAAGAAAAAATTTCATTTTTAGTCCGACACCTACCTACAAGATGAGAGCGAAATAATGCTTAAGTTTAAATTTTTTATGTGTATAAAATAAGACGGAAGAGTGTAAGGAACAATAAAAGCATATAAGGGGAAAAGGGTAGTGAATTCTCGTACCACATGGAGTAGCATCGTAAGGGAACTCGTTACTTTATATCATCCCGTGGATAACATAAGAGGTGACAGAGAAAAATTTAATAGAAAATGGGCAGCAGAATTTTTCTGGCAAAAACTCAAAAGAATAAAAACTGTGTTTGCACTTTTGACATGCCCGCATTTGGCAATTAGTGGAAACGAGGCACTATGAAAGCCCTATGAGGTATTATTTGGCGAGGCCTATGTTCTTTGACTGTTGATAGACCTTCATTTGTACATTTCATCCGTTCATACCTGATGTGTCTCTTGGTGATTGACAAAAGGGGCCATGACGACAAATCGATAGAAATTTATTCCAATAAAAACGATGCTAAATCCCATTGATCTTACCAGTTTCAGCGGTAATCCGCTCCACGCTCAGTTATCTGGCTGCTCAGCTTGAGTATGGATAAATCTACGTGAAACTCCATCTTTAAAGTATGTTTATACATAGCAGTTTTAATTATAATTTTTTCTCCTTTATATCAATCTATAATCACAAAGTCATAAAAAATCACAAAGAGACATTCCTCGCTTCCGATCGCTGGCCCTCTGGGGAAGTGTTTCGCCGATACGGGAACCCACCAAAGAAGAAAGTTCCCTAAATAGTTATGTCTATATTTCATATATATTAATAATAATTATATATATATGTATATATATATACACACATATATATATATATAGTATATATATATATATCTTTATATATATAAAAGTACGTGTCACGTTGTTTGTCCGCGATGGACTTCTAAACTACTGAACAAATTTCAATTAAATTTTGCACACTGTGTGCAGTTTGGTCCAACTTAAAAGATAGGATAGCTTACATCTCAATTTATAGTCACAATACAATATTATTTTATTGAAAATTATTTGCCTATTATTTGACAGTCACAATTTTCTGTTAGCTCCAAACGATTCTGTCAGATGACGATATCTATTGATTGGATTGAGTAAATATTCAATAGATGGCGCTATGTTAAAAATACAAACGTTTAATATAAGCTACAATTTAGTAGTATAACCACCACGTGTTGCTGTAAGTATTCAACAGATTGAACCGATTTCAATGAGATTTTGCAGACTGGTCCAACTTGAGAGATAGGATAATTTTTATCCCGATAAGTGACCCTCAATTTTTTTATTGCTAATTTCAGGAGTTTTTTTGGTAAAATAAATGGTTGTTCGGAAAGGGCAGAACAACGTCTGCCTGGTCAGCTAGTATATATATATATATATATATATATATATATATATATATATATATATATATATAGGTATATGTTGCTATGGGCCAATGTTCTTAATTTTTAAGTCCTTGATGCCTGAAATAATGTTATTATATTGTATAAAATTGACCCGAAAATGTAAAAGACCTTTTAGACGTATTTATTTGTCCTAAAACTGCAAATTTTAGCGTACAGTTATAAGTAAAACAGAGAGCTAGTGGGTTTCACTGTATCGAAGTTAAACTGTTACCAAACTTTGAAAGCACGATGTAGAGAAAACTTTGCAAGAAGTTTACAAACTGCTAAACTCTCAAATTATTAATTACATTATCGTTCACGTAACCATGAAAATGAGGTTGGTATAATTAAGTTACTATAGAGATACTTACATGAAATTGAGATCTGTGTTCTACATTGGAGTTAAAAGAATATCGCATAATATATCGATATATTCGTGTAGTGTCGGTGTCTAATACATACAATACATCATAACCCATGGGTGTCAAAAGATAGAAGAAGCATTTTCCTAATAACAACTGAAAGTAATAAAAACTAAGCTTATGGGACCATCTATGGGGAACCTATGTACATCAGTGGACTTTTTATAGGCTGTGAAATAAACGAATTAATATTATTTTAATACTGGAATATGACTCCTTCATTATTGTGACCGCTTTTTATTTAGTAAAGAGTCACTCGTTATCTAAAAGTAGTCGCAGTCGAACCCGTAACCCAACAGATAGTGACGTGATGATCCGTTCTAGACCAAAAATTGGTTATGTCGTGTTGTGCTTTTTATCTTATCTCCGATTTTCTAAAGCTTAGTTAAACTATTTAATATGTATTAGAGAGGGGATATATTGTATTCCACTTTAAAGTTTGATGTTACAAACTGAGTTCATACTGAGTCATTAATATTTTAACACATTTTTAATAGGCTAAGAGGGCCAGTACAGTTACAGGCAGCAGCTGCTGTAGCAACAGGTGATAACGAATTTTTAATTTTCTTAGTAACAGAATACTTACATATATGTGTCCTGAACTGACCTTGGTTTAATAATGTAATATAGTCTTTAAAATATAATTACAATAAATTAAAAAAAAATAATATAGAAGGACAAAAATATATATTTCTGATAGAGAAAAAATGTATATAAAATATATCTTTGCACAAGTCTGTTCAATACTTACTTATGGTAAATTATGGTTACTTGTAGGCCATGAGAGCTCTCATAATAAGAGTTAAAAAAATGTATACTAGGTACTTCCATGTTGCAGCTATTTTATGTCTGCAGCACGAAAAGACTGGTCACGGAAAATTCCAGGCAGCTTTGCTGTCGTACGTATGGGCCGGCTCGAACCGGGGTGGTACCACGACCTCACAGAAAACCAGCGTGAAGTAGAGATTTATCTCTGCGTTTCGCTTGGTGAGTGCAGGTGGCCGGAGGCCCTTTTTTACTGAAAATGAGGCATTCCATCTTAGTCGTCACGGGTGACAACGCATCTACATTTTGATTTGTAATAGAGGATAGATGTAGATGTCTATGGGTCGCAGCAGCCACTTACCATCAGGTGGACTGTGTGCTCGTTTGTCACCCTTATCCTATAAAAAAAAACATCCCTTCACAAGTTCACTATTGAAAATAGGCCTGCCCAAGGAAAGCCACAAAGCACGGTCTTGAGCCAACTGTATCCATCGACTTTCTGTATGTCTTACCAGATCTTCACTCCACCTAGGGTAGAGTCGCCCTACACTTCGCCCACCGGTACAAGGCTGCCACTTGAGAATCTTTTTTCCCCATTGGTTGCCGGTTCTTCGAGCTATATGAATGGTCCATTGCCACTTCAGCTTATTAATCCGTTGAACTATGTGGGTCACACTATTTCTACTGCGGATATCTTCATTTCTAAGTTTAGAACGCAGAGTAATACGAGTGTAGCCCTCTCCATAGCTCGCAAAACGACCTTGAGCTTCGTCATACGGCCAGCAGTGAACAATCACGTCTCACATAGGACACATACTGGTTGTACAGTATCGTTTGCACGTTTTGAGGTATACCTGACGAGAAGATGTGTCGTAATTTCTCGAACGCTGCCCAGCCGATGTGAATCCGTAGATTGACCTCTCGGTTGAAGTTGGACTTACCTAGTCGGACTATTTGTCCCAGGTAAACATACTCTTCAACAACTTCGAGCTTAGTGCTCCCAACAACTACCGGCATAGGTGTGACATGGACATTAAACATGATCTTTGTTTTGTCCATGTTCATCTTAAAACCTATCCGTTGGGAGACACTATTGAGGTCATTGAGCATAGTGCTTAGGTCCTCCATCGATTCTGCCATAAGGACTATATCGTCGGCAAATCGATTCCTATCCTAGCACCATCAAAATCAAAACCTTCACAATCAAAACCTTTCTCATAGTTGTGGCAGACTTTACTCTTCGGTCTTCTGTATAATTTTGCCGAAGGGTGATGTGGTCTATGGTGCTAACGCTTTTTCGGAAACTAGCTTGATAGACGATTAGTAATGACTCTCGAAATCGGTTTGTAGTTCTTCAAGAGAGCGTTGTCACCTTTCTTGAAGAACAAATCCACCGCAATTCTGCTCCAATCCTCCGGAGTAGTTCTACCATGGAGGACGGAATTAAAGAGCTTCTAAAGGTCTTTAAGTACCAGTTTTCACCATCTTTCAGAATCTTCGCTTTATTTCCATCTTCACTCGGGGAACTGCCGTTTTTTATGTGCTGAAGAGCCATTCTTATCACGCTCATGCTAACGTCCGGGATATCATCGGAATAGCGTCGGATAAGACTTGCTCTTGGATTGTTACTCACACTTGAGTATAACTCCAACATTGACGAGTACAGCTGGCCAGAGAACCTCTCAATCTCACTCAAAATTTTAGGTGTCTCGGAAACGATACTACCAAACTCAGACCTCAGTTTTGACAATTGGCATTGAAGCCTTGGTTCCGCTCGATCGTTTCTTGTATACTTGTAATGTATTAAAGTTGCGTAAGTCCCGCTGCATGCATTTAGAGATCATTTTGTTCAGTTGCCTGTATAATGTCAAATATGGTGAAGACTACAGCTTATATTTCCTTATAAAGGCCATGAAATTAAGAGTGTGATCTGAGCGTTTTTGTGTTCTTCTGGGGAGTATCTTTCAGAACTTAGCTCCGAATGCTTGGACAGTTTCCAGGAGCTTGTCATTAAATTATCGTCCACTGCAATGTAGTCTTCTTGGCAATGTAAACGGTTTTGTAACTCGAGCTGTAAGGCTTCGGTACTTTGTATTAAAGCACGAGGGGGGCGGAGCGTTGACTTCTCTAGACGAAGCCTCTCCAACTTAATGTTTAGATTCAGTGTGCATCTAACCATTCGGTGATCGCTACCCGTTTTCATCCTCACCATCACTGAGACATCACTGAATATTTGTCGTCTGCCCTTCATAATAAAGTCAATCTCATTTTTTGTCGAACCGTCGGGGCTCGGCGAGGTCCAGTTCCTGTGTTTTATATAGTTAGTGAACTGGAGACTCTTTCGACAGATAAACAGTCATTCTATCATAGTCCTCAGGGGTGACAACGTATCTACGTTTTGCTTCTTAGTGAAGGATCAATTTAGGTATCTATGGGTTACAGCATCCACTTAACATCAGGTTCAAAAAATGTAAACGAATTGAATTTTTTTGTAGATAAATATTTTATATTAAGTTTATATTTTGTACATTCCCCTAAATCTAATCTATATGTATATTTGTGCATTATAATTTTTATTTACTCCTAGCGTTAAAAATTATTTGCGTTTGGTACTGCTTTTCTTCTTTTCCTTTCCCATTTCACTTTATCTTTGACGTCAGAATATGTTGTATGTACATGTGTCATGTATATTTATTAGTCTTACTTTTTGACACTTTACCGTATAAATATGCCCAGTACTTTTTTCCGATCATATTATAGTACAAGGCCTAATACTAATATGTATTTCTTCTTCTTCATCATCACTTGCTCGTGTTCATACCAACAAGTTCATTGCTGAACATGGGCCTCTACCATTCATCTTAATCGGCATGCTTGGCAGGAGGATTAACGAGCAAATTATCAAATGTCTTTCAGCTTTATAGTTGCTTTCTAAAACCACTCGGTATATATAAGTTTTCTTCTTGTACTTATAGTTTAATTATAGAATAAGGGTTGATAAACGAGCACACCGTCCACCTCATGGTAAGTGGTTGCTGTGGCCCATAGACATCTACATCTATTCTCGATTACGAATCAAATTGCCGATACGTTGTCACACGTGAGGACTAAGATCCGGTTCTCAACACTCACAATACGATACACAGCAGCTTTAAGCTGTTTTTTTACGCTGGTATTCTGTGAGAGCATTATCGCTCCCCGATCGATCCGACCCATTGGTGCTAAAACTATACCAGTAATATAGCTGAAGCATGGCTCTACTACGTAATACACTCGGCTCGTGTTTTCTATATTCGTTCTAACAACCTATTATAGCTATACATGGTTTGAAATTGTATCACTTTGCGGTAGACATGAATTGATTTAGAACGCTCCTTGTCGCATGCACTGCAATAGCAATTAGCAAAGCGGTTTGGTTCTTGCTGCTGAGTCCATTGAATGCAAGACTTGCATAATTATGTAAATGTTGCCTTCATATAATTATTTTCTTTGTTTATAATTATCATATAAAAATACATAACTATCTAAAAAAAATATATTTTTTTTAATTTCTCTGTTATCCAGGTTGAATTTATAAAATATAAAAGTTATGAAAGCTGTAGGTAGATATCTGTATACATTATTTAATGAATATTGGCACTTCGGTACATTTACAGCCGGATTTCTTACGGTGTCAAAATTGTAGGCTTCGAAAAAGGTAAAAGAAGATTAAATATACATATTTTACAATGCTATATAGCACACTTTGCCTACCAGTGCAAGGGTGTCACTCGAGACACTTTTCATCCTTCGGTTGTCGGTTCTTCGAGCTATATGGCGGGCCATTTGCCACTTCAGCTTACTAATCCGTTGGGCTATGTCGGTCACTCTGGTTCTACTGCGGATATCGTAACTTCTAAGTTTATCACGCAGAGAGACCCCGAGCATAGACATCTACATAGCTCACTGAGCAACGTTGAGAGTCCTCATACGGCCAGCAGTGTAGGACCTCGTCTAAAATCTACAAGTCATCACTGGTTGTACAATCTCGTTCTCAGGTTTTGAGGTATACCTGACGAGAAGATTTGTCGTAATTTCACGAACGCTGCCCAGCGGAGTTGAATCCGTGGAATGAACTTTCAGTCATAGTTGGACTTACCTAGTCGGATTATTTGTACATAGGCATAGGTGTGACATGGATATTAAACATGATCTTTATTTTGTCCCCGTTCATCTTAAGACCTATCCGTTGGAAGAGACTATTGAGGTCATTGACCATAGTGCTTAGGTCCTCCAGCGATTCTGCTACAAGGTCGATCATCATCATCACATCATTACAGCACTTCACATCTTCTGTTGAACATAGGCCTCCCCAAAGGAATGCCGCAAAACACGGTCATGAACCACCTCCTTCTACGACTATATCGACGGCAAATTGAAGGTTTCTGTCGGATTCTGTATTCGAATCATAGTCAGAGCTGATGTGTTTTAAAAAAACTTGTTTATTTTTGACTGTGATTTTGGATTTGCCCATAATTCTGAAATTGTATCCTATATTACATTAGATCTTATTGCATAAGCGTTGTCAAGTACGTGTGGGTTAGTGTCTCTGTGTTTACGTTCTAGAAAAATTATATGTGACGCTTCACCTTATCTTAAATTTAGTTACCTTTATATATAAAAAATCCACAGCTGAACGTAGGCCTGCCCCATAAACTGCCTCATAAAAGGAATGTTTGCCGCAGTTGTCACGTCGGGTTGGCGGGCGGGTAGGCAACCGAGTTTTTATATTTAAGTTGATATTAGGAAGACATTACTGCCAATCTCTTCGTTTTTCCATTTGTCGTCTCTTATACAGAGTTATTTTGCAATAACCGGCCAAATTTGCAGAGGAGGTTCTGAATAGATAATATAAGCGAATGGTAAAAAATATTATTAACAAGAGGAAAACTGAAACATTTTATCCTTTATATTAAAATGTGTGGAAATGCATTATTGAAATTGCTTTTCATTCATAAATACGCACGCACACATTCGTAAGGGGTGAATTCGGAAGCAGTTGATGTGGTTCGGCGCTCGCGCTCGTTTACAGATACAGAGTTACAGATCTAATAGTTGGTTTGACTTGGTAAAAACAAACGCGATACCAACGGCCTCTCGCTTCCATTTCACCATGGGGTACATGCACCTGGCTGTCGATAATCAGTGTTGACTTGACTTGAACTCATTAAGTAACGAGTGTCCTTTTTTAATTTTTGTAGGTAGTATTACTTGTCACAGCCAGTACCACGTGTGAAAACTACTGAATTTTTCTGGATATCACCTATTTTATTACCAACGTGTGCAAACACAGAATAATAACGATGATCTACCTCGAAAACATTTTTGTGAATGGTTGTTGGCAAAAATTCATAATACTAACATTATGTACAAATTAGATCAAACATTATTATTATTATTCTTATTATTCTGGAGCTATCGTCGTTGTTAAAAATCGACTAGGAACATTTTTATAGAAGTTGGGATGACAAACGAGCACACAGCCTACCTGATGGTAGGTAGGTACTGTGGCCAATTAACATATTTTCCTATCATCTACTTATACTTAAAATACAGATGCGTTGTTAACGCTGAGGATTAAAACTAATCGTTTTACTAACGGTAAAAAGTGTAAAAAGTTAAACTAACATAAAAAACACTGCAGCTTTAAATTGCTATTATGATCACACGTGATAGAGCCACGCTGCAGCTATATTATAGTTGTAGCACGAATGGGTCAGCTCGACCGGGGTAGGAACGCGCTCTCACAGAACACTAGTGTGAAATAGCAGCTTTGCTGCTATGTTTCGTACCGTTAGTGTAGAGAACAGGAGAACCATTTCACTGGAAACGAGACATTCCATCTTAGTCCTCGGAGGTGACAACGCATTTACATTTTGTTTCTTAATCGAGAATAAATGTGGATGTCTATGGGCCAAAGCATCTACTTACCATCAAGTGGAATGTGTGCTCGTTTGACACCCTCATGTCATAAAAAATAATGTATGCGTGTTGCAAACACGAAGAAAGTTACAAGCGAACGTATATTTTTATAATATTGTATCATGTTAGGTTGAATTTTTTGTAATTCTAAATATCTCTTTGGAAAGCCTTTATTAAAGAAAAACTTAAACTAGTAACTAAATTATCATACAGTCCTACTCGCAGCGGTATCGTGCCAAGAACGCTGGCTGCGTTTGTGGCGGAGCTGTCTTCGCGTCACAAGCGAAACACATCGAAGCCTTAACCGCACTAACAAAGTTCCGAAGTTAAAACAGTATATATAGAATAGCGCCGAACTACCAATCGGAGTGTTGGCTGCTCTCGCTGGCTGTACACCTTGCCCGGCGGGAGATCTCCCCTTTTCTTTCCACCCGCCATAGTGGTGACACCGACGTGATCTGAACAGGCAACCAATAACCTTCGGAAATTACAACTTTAATTCTTCATCATCCTCAAGTATCCCATTCATTCACTCCTGAGCAGATATTGTCTGCAATCTTAACATTCTGCAAGCCATCTATCATTACAAAGGTTCATCGCAGCACTGGAATAATATTGCTCCCTGTTCCTTCAAGCTACTCTCTGCGCTACAGTGTTCGGCACGGCTCTGAACCTTACTGCTCGCCTCTGCTTCACAGCACTCTCGCAGATTACTTGCCTTCTTCTCAACTCACCGCAGACTTACAAGGCAATTCCCTGGTACTTGCAAATTCGTCGACATCCAGACTGCATTATCGACCTCCGGTCTGAGCAAGGGGGTGATGTGGCAGCGCTATCGTCACATCGAAGTCTAAATCGCACTAACAGAGTTCCCAAGTTATAGCAGCATATATAGAATAGCGCCGAACTACCAATCGGTGTGTTGGCCGCTCCCCGGGCTGTGCACCTTGCCCGGCGGGAGATCTCCCCTTTTCTTTATACCCGCCACACGTTTCCCCGGTGAATGGCTATACTTAGTCTATGAGCGAGAAAATAACCAGCTCTCTTATCACCAGCAGCAACGAACAGTCGCAGATGGAGTTCCTTTATGAATTTTACCGCACGTGGACCCCAAGGAACTCTAGTCTGTACAGAAAATGGCACAATTCTTGAAATAAATTTTTTAAGACATACAAAAGAAGAACTAACAAAATGACACTTTAATTATTCGGACTTGTGAATTTAAAGGATAGAAACCTAATACTTCAGTGGTTAAATTTGAGAACGTATTCAAGTCACGTCCAGAAAAATGTTGAGAGTCCACCCAATCAATAGAATTATTTCTAGCAATGTTTGGCTGCGAAGAAATATAAGTTTAGTACTTTTATCGTAGTTACGTGGTAGAGCCATGCTGAAGCTATATTATTAGTATATTTGTAGCACGAATGGGTCAGCTCGACCGTGAAAAGACCACGCTCTCACAGAATACCAGCGTAAAATAGCAGCTTAATGCTGCTGTGAATCGTACGGTGAGTGTAGAGAACCGGATACCCTTTTTACTGGAAATGAGGCATTCCATCTTAGTCCTTAGGGGTAACATCGCATCTGCATTTTGATTCTTAATCGAGCATAAATGTACACGTTTATGGGCCACAGCATCCACTTACCATCAGGTGGACTGTTTTCACGTCTTTGAAATATCTTTATGTCTCAGACATGCAGGTTGCTTTTAGATTTTTACTTTCAGTGCCAAACATGTGGTAATCGGCACTTATATTGCACCAGTCTGTAAAATTCACGGCGAATGCTCAGGCATTGACGAACTTGTCTTTGAAATATTTTTTCTTACTTCTGAATCATGGAGCATCCCTCACAATTTTCCTTTACCGCCGAGCACGTGGTAAATCAGCACTTATAATTGCAAGTAACAATTTCATTGGTATTGGTACCGGCAGATATTATACCCGGGTTGCTTGCGTATTGTGAAATTTACAGCGTGCGCCTGAGCTATTACGGCTTAAAATTATAATTTAACCGTTTTCAGGAACATTGATATTTTATTGCATGCCAACAAGAAACAACTTTTTAATATGGAAAAGTGTTCTGTCCGTTCTTTTGAACATGCATTACAAAAACCTAACGATGGATTTGTAAGCAACTTTTACTTAAGTTTTACTTAGGAGTTGAACCGTTTAAAAAATATAGGCAAATGAGCACGCTCCCTTTTATATGAGATAGGAATTGAAGATGGATAGTACTCATTACCTAAAAACATCTGGACAAAATCAGATGGAGCTTTTATCACACTTTTAAATAGGAATAAAGCCGATGTTATAAAGTCCCTTGAGTTGCGGGCTGAGGGTCGTGGATTCGAGTCCCGCACGGTACAAGTATTTGTATAGCCTACAAATTATTGTTTTTTTAAACTGCCTCAACAATACAGGAGAAAATCCTTATATTGCAGTATGGTTCTTTTCCGTGTATGTTGAAAAAAATGAATATTGGCTTTTTTTTAGAATTTTCGCTATGGAACTTCCTATTAGTCATAGGTAATATATGGGAATCTGGTGTGAAAGAGAACTTACTCATTTTATTATAATTCAAGTAAATGATACTAAATGCCTTTTTTTATAAAATTGAAGTGACAATGCAAGTTGCATCGTCACTTCAATTTTATAAAAAAAAAACTTTAAAAGATGGTAAATGGCTATTACAGCTCATGAAGTCTCGCAACCAACTATAAACAAAGAACATTACTGATAAGTCGTCGCATCTGAGGACTAAAATGGAGTCTAACAGCCTACCCGCTCTGCTGTTTGGGGATAGAAATAGGTAAGAGGGTAAACTATCCAGACGGAATCCTACCACGTAGTAACTATGATCGTTTTAGTTATTTCTCCTTCTTTAAGCGGTAGCGCAATCACAAAATCTCATCACTTTCTCAATAGATTGGTCTGAAGGAGGCAATTCAGTCCAATCACTAAAGTAAATATAAAATATTGTAGACTGTTTTTTTATTTGTTGATCATTATAAGAAGAAAGAATATTTCCCTTATTAAGTGGCGAAGCTTGCGAAGACACTTATTGATTTAAAATGTCATTTATTTTATAACATTATATAATATTATCATTTTATTTTATAAGGCGAATATTTGCGAAGTAAATTTTTCTAAAAGCGTTTATATAATGGATTTCCGCAAAGTAACGCCTGATTCTATTAATTTACTTATTGATTTCACGATGTCTGTCCGTCTGTCCGTCTGTCCCACGATTATCTCGAGAACGGTTTCGAACTTTCAAATTCTGTTTTCAGCAATCGATTACTGATCACCCAGGCATCTGAACCTCCTAGTTTGAAACTGATTGCTCAACGGCAACCGTTAGAAACCGCTACAAAGCTGATTTCTTCGCCACTTTGCTATGCTGTTAGCTTGCTAGGTTTATTTTATTTACGTATTATATACACAGAGAGGAAAATACAAAAAGAAAATACAAAAGAAGAAAATATTATCATTAGGGTGCACTTTATTTTCGTCTCTAATTTCTCCTTATATGTAAGGAGAAATTATCTAATTTGTAAAAAATTTAATGTTTCTTAACTTTTTTTAAAGGAAACTATTACTTAAAACACATATTAAATAACAGTAAATCGTAACAAAGATTTACTCCAACAACTGATTCTTTTTTTTGTTAAAAAGTAAAGAATTTCAAGGGAAGGGAAAGGTTTTCTCTGAATCGACTAGAAAGATTAGAGACGCTGATAAATTGAAAAGTTGTTCAACGGATGTTGGACTTGATGTATTAAGTACAAGGTAAGAAAAGTATGAGTACCGACGATGGCGAGTTGAGAACCAATTGAGCTTAGAGCAGTATTCTGAGACATGGATATGTTTATGAATATCAACCGTATACAAACATAGATTTTGGAGTCGCTCAAAGAGATTAAGTAGATTTTCGGTGATATTATAACTTTTCAGCATAATCGAGCATAAGGTGCAGTAAAAATTGGACAAGCGTAACTTTAGTGGAGATGAGTAGAAAGTAGTTTATTCTTGAGAGTGACCCACAAGAATCACTGCACCGATTTGAGAAGTCTAAGAAAGACTGGAAACTTTCAAAACTGACATGTTTTTTAAACGTCCTCATTAAGAATTTTAGCGCCTTCAAATGTAATGGAATTTAATTGAGTAACATTTAATTTAGAGAATATTTCTGAACTACCAATAATTACCGCTTGGGTTTTTTAAGAGCTAAGTTAAATTTTTACGATTGAATCTAGCCAAGAAATCACTATAGCTCCTTATTATAATTTTTTACGTGATAAAACTAAGATCCAGCTATATCATAGACGTAGCCCAAATTGGTTGGCTCAAGTGGGGAAAGACCACGCACACACAGAATACCAGCGTAAAATAGCAGCTTAATACATCTGTGTGTTGTATGGTGAGTATAAAGAACTAGAGAGCATTTGTTTCTGGAAATAAGGTATTCCAACTTGTGCTCAGGGGTAACAACCCATCTGTATTTTAATTATTAATCGGATAGATGTAGACGTCTATGGGACACAAATCATTAGGTGGACTGTAGGCTTGCTTTTTCCTCTTATTCTAAAAAATGTAATGAAAATACATATATATCGCTACTAAATTACTTTTGAAAGATCTTCTATGGTGGTGTGTTAATATAATATATCTGAAGATCATTATAACAAATATCGTTAGATAAAATTTACACATAACTTATTTTTTAAATGTTAACTCTGTACCGGACGGGCGAAACTCTCCGGAGTAAATTTTAACAGAGATACTCCGCGAGTCGCTCACGTCCTACACCTATAGCTTCCGGAGGATACTTCTACTGCCGTCTTTGTGGGTGCTGCTGGGGTACTGTGGACTAAACTTTAAATTAAAATGCACGAATTATAAAATATAAATGGCAAGGCAGTGGCCAGCGGTTCAACTGATCAATTATTCGCGAAAATCTTCTAACTATTGTTTATTGACCACGGTTGTTAAATATGGTTGTTCAACTACGGTTGTTCACTATCAGTTGGTCACTATATTTTTCAAAAGATTTCTTCAAATCATTTGGAAGTAAAAGCTGGTTTTATTAACACTGTCTTACAAGCTGCTATTACATACATACATACATATAATCACGCCTCTTTCCCGTAGGGGTAGGCAGAGACTACTTCTTTCCACTTGCTACGATCCTTACATACATGTTTCGCTTCGTCCACTTTCATTATTCCCTTCATACATGCTCTACGGTTTAGGGTACTCCTAACCTGGCCTTTTTTCAAGATATCCCTAATTTGGTCTAGAAATGTCCGCCTAGGTCTACCCCTTCCAACACTTTCATTCACACTCGCCTTATACACTTTTTTCGTCAATCGTTCTTCATTCATTCTCTCGACGTGGCCAAACCATCTCAGCATACCTTTCTCAATTTTTGTAACTACATCTTCTTTCAGACCACAACGCTTCCTTATCTCACTATTTCTTATCCTGTCACTCAGTTTAACTCTTATCATACTTCTTAATGCTTTCATCTCAACTGCATTTATTCTGCTTTCATGTTTCTTCTGCCATACCCAACTTTCACTTCCGTACATGAGTGTCGGAACCAACACCCCCTCATGCACAGCCAAACGAGCCTTGTTAGATACCTTCCGACTGCTCATAAAGGAGTGCAAAGCTCCATTCACCATGTTTCCTGCATTCACTCTTCTTTCGATATCACTCTCACACTTTCCATCTCTTGTAAACATTGACCCCAGATACACAAACTCTTTCACCTGTTCAATTTGTTCATCTTCAATCACGATATTGCAGTCTGTCACTGCCTCATCTTTTTCAAACAACATCACTTTCGTCTTCCTTACATTCATCTTCATTCCCTTTCTAACAAAAGCTCCACTCATAGCAGTTACCATCTCCTGCAACTCCTCGGCCGAAGACGCAAGTAATACTTGGTCATCAGCATAGAGAAAACATTTGACGAGTAACTCATTCATTCTCAACCCACTTTCATTCTCTTTTAAATCTGTCAAACAATTGTCCATGGACAGATTAAACAGCCACGGTGACGCTACACATCCCTGTCTAACACCTTTTTCGATATTAAACCATTCAGTGTATGCCCCGTTTATCCTTACACAAGCACTAGAATCCCTATAAAGAGATTGCAATGCTCGTATGAGGATACTGCTCACACCGTTCATGGACAGTGCTGACCACAATTCATTCCTCACCACTCTATCATAGGCCTTTTCTAGATCTACGAAGGCGCAGTAGACTTTCTTCTTTTTAGCCAAACACTTTTCGGCTATGCACCGCAAGGAAAAGACCTGATCCCTACATCCCATTCCCTTTCTAAATCCCGCTTGTGCATCCCATACTTTCTCGTCTGTTTCATTCACAACCCTTTCAATCAACACTTTTGCATACTATTTACCGACAACGCTAAGAAGACTTATACCACGGTAATTTATGCAGTCCTGCCGTGACCCTTTTCCCTTATACAATGGCATGATTACGGCTTTGCACCAATCTCCCGGTACTTGCCCATTTCGCCAGCACAGATTGAAAAGGCGGTACAGCTGACTAGCCACCAGGACCTGTCCAGCCCTTAGCATCTCGACGGTAATCCTGTCATACCCTGCAGCCTTACCTAATCTCATACTTTTCAACGCTTTCACTATTTCATCCATACTTATCTCATTTTCATCAACATTTATATTAGTTTCCGTGGAAGGTGGCAGATGCTGTACCTGCACTTCCTCTCTTTCAAACAAACTTTCAAAATACTCTTTCCATCTCTTTAACACATATTCTTCTCCTTTTATAATGCTCCCATCTTGACTCCTGATTGTAGTCAGCTCCGAGGTAGAAGTTTTTCCTCTGGCTGTTTTGATGGTTTTCCAGAAAAACTTAATGTTTGACTGGAAATCTTCAGTGAGCCTCCTATCGAAATCATCTTTTTTGTTCTTCTTTCTTTCTAGACACAATTTCTTTCGCTGCTGTTTTCAATCATTTATACTTCGTTCTTGCTTCCTTTATCTCGTCATCCGTTGCCTTTTGAACTTTTTGGTTAGCTTTTGTTGCTAACCAATCCAACCACGCTTTCTTCTTTTCTTGCACAACCCTTTGTACATCTTTATCCATCCACACGTTATCATTCTTTCTCCCTTTCCTTCTTTTAGCTATCCCGCATACCTCAATCGCAACATTTACAACCCCTTTCTTAAATGTCTCCCACAAATCTTCAATCACTCCTATCTCTTCTATCCCTTTAAAACTTTCTTTCAGTTTCTCTACATACTCGTCTTTCTTTTCTTCTTCTTGTAGATTTTCCACTTTTACTCTGTCTAAAACACTCGTAGGCTCGGCCCCTCGGTGTCGCCACCATTTAAAGAGGCCACGCATTCGGGCTATGACCAGGAAGTGGTCTGTGTCGAGGCCTACACCGCGGTATGCCCATGTGTCTAGCACTTTCTTCCTCAGTCTTTCATCCACAATTACAAAATCAATCATACTTCTAGACTCACCCTCATCTCTTGTATACAAATGGATCTTTTTGTGGTCAAACATTGTGTTGGCCACGCACAGATTCCATTCCAAGCATACTTCAAGCAAGCTTCTCCCATTGTCATTCACTCTCTCGTCCCCAAACATACCCAGAACTCCTTCATACCCATCCCGCTTTACTCCAACCCATCCATTAAAGTCCCCTAACATCACGATCCGTTCATTTTCTCCGCATTTATTCAAGACCTCTCTCATGCTATCCCAAAATTCGTCTCTCTCTTGTTGTGATTTTAGTGACCCACCTCCACGCAGATCCGTCGGTGCATAGACCCCAAGGATAAATAAGCGAGTGAGTCCGACTTTTAACCTAATCCAGAGGAGTCTTGGGCTTACACATTCATGCTCCATCACACATTCAACCATTCGAGATGAAAGAATCACACCAACTCCCTGACAGCCTCGGCAGGTTTGGGGGACTCCCGACCAGTATGCCGTGTAGGGACCATGAACCGTGGTGTCACATCCTTTCCTCTTGGTTTCGTTCACGCACAGAATATCAAGGCAACGTTCATCCATCATCTGACATACTTCATCTACCTTACCATCCATTCCTCCTCTTACATTCAACGTAGCGAAGTGGCTCTCCGTGGGCCGCTTTTCGCCCCCGCGAGAAACGAGACGTGATGGGTGGCGAACCACATCGCCGCCATTTTGGTTAACTTTATGGTTATCCATTGCGTTCCCACGAATAGCGAAGGTAAGGTTTGTCCCCCCCAGCAGAGCCCCGCATGCGAGGGTAAGGCTAGCCTAATTCTGGGGTCGCCCGGTCCCAGGGCAGTGTGGAACGCTAACGACTAGGCTCGCCCCTAGCCATGCATCCATCCACGCGGCCGACGTTGGATTGGCGGAGGGTAGGAATAGGAAAACGGGAAGGATAGGTGGAGTGAAAAGGAAGAGTAAGGTAAGTTAGGGTAGGAAATAGGAAATGTATGATATTACCGTCCATGAGGGCAAGGGATAGGACAGTAATAGCTAGGGAAGCCGGGGTCGCATACCCGTATACCATACCACAACTACCGGACAGGTAAATTGGGATGAGTATCCCTCGACTATCAACTAAATTAGCTATTTCTATAACTTGTGTAACTGCAAATATCAGATACTATATTGTACAACTAGCTCTCACTTTCACTCAATATGTAACTGAAAATATCAGTTACCACGTTTTGCAACTAGCTATCACTTTCAAATATGTAACTGCAAATATCAGTTACCACGTTATGCAACTAGATATCACTTTCAAATATGTAACTGCGAATATCAGTAACCCCGGTACGCAACTAGCTATCACTTTCTCTTACAACTGAAAATATCAGTTACTATGTTTCTAGCTACTTTTCACTATATTATGCTACTAGTCACTTCAGCTACTATTGGTTACTACCGCTTCTCACTGGTAGTTCTTCACACTACAGCGTTACTGGGTCCCAAGCCCCTAAGATAGACTTGAGAGTTACCTTAAAATGAGCCGCTTGCCATTGCCCGTTTTGCCTCTTTTTTGCAAAACATTTTCTCTTTACAATTGTCATAAATTACAATTTTTCCCTACCGTTAATTGACTTGGTCGTCGCACTAATTTATTATAATAACTAATTTAATTTATTATAATATGTATTACTTGTGAAATACATTGTGTTTTCATGCAATGACCAAGTCAATCTATTTATTTAAAATATAAATGATTATTAATATTGATATGGTCACTATAAGATGTTGTTAGGTTAGCTAATTACGTAATAAATTAAGACAGAAGGACCCTTAAGTAGGGACTGAATAAATTAATCGACTTGGTATTACATGGATCTCAAAACTTTTTACGGTAGAACAACTGAGTTGCGAGACTTGTTTTTTTTTTTACAAGTTATGTTTTTTATGGCATCACTCTGTTTCTTGACACTATTATGGCGCCGCGGACAAAACCTACCAATTCAATGTTTCGGTTTAGGATTTTTGTTAACTATTATTTAGCTCGAAGTTAACTATTATTTTATCTTCCAGTTGGATATAAAACGGGGCGACTATATTTTCTATGTATTTCGCACACGGCGTAATTGTTTTAGAGTTGGATTTTCTATAAAGCACCATGCAGTTGATTGTCGCTTTGTTTCTTGACCATATATATAAAGCGACGTTTCATTGCCAGACAGCATATCGTAAACCTTTATTTTTTTCGTCGACGCCAAATTTCTCTTTCATGAATGTCCCCAATTCACCCGATAGTATTCTAACACATAGATAATTTTGTGTAATACTCATCTCCAACAACACCTACGGAATGAAACTTGGTCGTGAATGATGGTCTATCTCTGATCCAATACATAATTTTGGCTCTATATCTCAGAATATCAAAGAAAGATAAACGACTCGCTGCATACATTTCAAGTGACGTCAAAACCATGCTAAACACTTCTTGACATGCACTAACGCATATTTTTTTTTATATCTTTCTTTACAAGCTCCACTGCTCGACGCACACATGCTGTTGGTTGCAAATGATTTAAGATGCATGTGTGCATTCTACTCACATATTGAACATGGTTTTGGCTTCGATTCGACTGCACTTAAAATGTGCGGAGCATTTTGACTATCTTCTTTTGTATGTTCGAGCCCTACATTTGTAAGTCGTTTATCAAATAAATTTTTGACTGCTAAAACATTTTTTTGAGAGGCCCAGGTTGGCAGCCGACCTGTTTGCGCTTTATCTTCAAAGCTTCCAAGTAAAAATTATTTCTGGAAGACAAGCAGAATCTTAAAAGTAGTACTTAGTTAAAATTTAATGGTGCTTTACACGTTTCTTATCCTCGTCACCATCACCATTATAGCCTTTCACAAGTCCACTACTAAACAGAGACCTCTCCCAAGGAATGTTTTTATATTCATAATTTATGATATATTATGACGCGACCTCCATTACTGCGAAAAGCTAATTTTTTTTTTACTTTATTACAAAACTTTATTCAAGTACTTACTTACATACTAATAAAATTCTTTTCGAATTAAAATATTTAAATGAAAACTTTGTTTACAAGATTTTTAACTAAGTAGGTAAGTAGAATACGATCACATTTCATCTAGGAATCGTATTAGGTATATTTATTATCGCATATTTTCTTCCGATCCAAGCATCGCGATTCACGATTTCACGACGAATGACCTTTAAAGTTTTTTTTTACAGGATAAGGGTGACAAACGAGCACACAGTACATCTGATGGTAAATGGTTGCTGCGGCCCATAGACATCTACATCTATTCTCTATTACTAATCAAAGTGTAGATGCGTTGTCAGGAGTGTAGATGTGTTGTTGTGAGGACTAAGATGCAATGCCTCATTTCTAGTAAAAAGGGCCTCCGGCCTCCGGCCACCTGCACTCGTCAAGCGAAACGCAGAGGTAAACCTGGTACTTAAAATAATTTAAATAAAATAATTTATTTTTCTTCACAAAAATTAAATTAATTAGATAGTTGATTGGGGTCTCCATTTAAGCAAGTAATGCTTGTGTTTGGAAACCCCGCTCTTCCTTATCTAAACATACTTTTTTATTTCTCAAAACCAAAAATGACAAACCAAATTACTCTATTTTAACAAACAAAAAATAACAAAAACTAATTTAATTTTAAAAATCAAAAATTTAAAGATTTAAAATTAAAAAGTACAAAAGTATATGTGTGCATGTTTGCAAGTGTGTGCATGTTTGCAAGTGTGTGTGTGTGTGTGTGTGTGTGTGTGTGTGTGTGTGTGTGTGTGTGTGTGTGTGTGTGTGTATGTGTGCGTGTGTGTGCGTGTGTGTGTGTGTTTGTGTAAGAGTGTGTGTATGTACGTTTGTGCACGTGCGTGTGAATGTGTGTGTGTGTGTGTAGAGAAAGTATTATTATGTTATATATCGTAAAGAACAGTGAATTATGAAATGCGTTCCATTAGAGATTCAGTTTCGTCATATGTTTTCGACTGCACCCATTTTAGTATAAGGTTTTTACACTCCTTGTATGTTTTGTCATATATGTTTAATTCTCTATTTATTAAATTATATAGGAATGTAGAACGGGAGCTATATTGCCTACTAGCAAACACTGTTTTGAAACCAGAAGACACAGCCACAACATCTTTTCGCCGCTTTTCCAAGATGTATCGGTCAAAGGGCACGGATTTGTGTGCTTTGAACGTTGTCATAGTAACGTATAGTTGTCTAACTGAGAGTAGACCACTTATTTGATACAGTTTTTCAGTGGAAAAACGTCTTTTTTTAAAATACATGACCTTAAGAAGGATTCGCTGAGCTCTTTCCAAGTTAAGAAATTGGGTCTTTGTAGCTCCACCCCACACCGGAATGCAATAAGTTATGATAGTTTGTGCAAGGGATATGTATATTTGGTTTAGAAGATATCTGGGAGAGTCCGACTGTTTAGTATTATCTGGTATTACGTGTCTTAGGGTTTTGAATATCCAAATCAATTTTCGAGTTCTACTGATGACATGCTCCAGGTGTGGGTACCACGATAGCCTCTGATCTACAATGACGCCGAGATATTTAGTGTGAGAGACTTTTTCAATTGATGGGCAGTCACAAGCTTTGTTTTTAGCATCCTCATTACATGCATGAACTTTAAGGCAAAAGTCAGTCTGTGGTTGCGAGTTGTTAGTAATGCTAAAACAAATAAAATTTGTTTTAGCTGTATTTAGAGTGAGAAGATTTTGTTGCAACCACATAGTGACTCTAGCTAGACCACATACAACACTAGTCTTGACATCCTCCCAAGATTCACCAGCAAAAACCACAGCCGTGTCATCGGCGTACGACAGGATTTTAGCATTTGGTATGGTCATACTGCATAGGTCGTTGATATAAATTAAAAATAAGGTTGGTCCCAGAACGCTACCCTGTGGTACGCCATATGATGACACTCCCGCATTCTCACTAGTGAACCCAGGAAGCTTTACCTTTTGTTTTCTCTCTGACAGGTAGCTTTCGAAAAGAGCAAGCTTTTTCCAACTTTTTCAAATAAAACCTATATTTATTTTATATATATATATATATATATCTTAATGAAAAAGTACGTGTCACGTTGTTTGTCCGCGATGGACTCCTAAACTACTGAACTGATTTCAATGAAATTTTTGATCAATGTGCAGTTTGGTCCAACTTAAAAGATAGGATAGCTTACATCTCAATTTATAGTCGCAATACAATATTATTTTATTGAAAATTATTTGTCTATTATTTGACAGTCACAATTATCTGTTAGCTCCAAACTATTCTGTCAGATGACGATATCTGTTGACTGGATTGAGTAAATATTTTATAGATGGCGGTATGTTAAAAATGCAAACGTTTAATATAAGCTACTATTTAGTAGTATAACCACCACGTGTTGCTGTAAGTATTCAACATATAGAACCGAATTCAAAACAATTTTGCAGACTGTGTGCAGTTTGGTCCAACTTGAGAGATAGGATAGTATTTATCCCGATTAGTGAACCTCAATTTTTTTTATTGCTAATTTCCGGGGGTTTTTTTGGGAAAGGAAATGGTTGTTCGGAAAGGGCAGAACAACGTCTGCCTGGTCAGCTAGTATATATATATATATCTAAAATACATTCAAACTTAATATTAGACCTAAAAATAAATTTTTAAGTCTCAAAAATAAGTTTCTTAGATTTAAGTTAATATTTAATTTGTACATATCTGATACTTATAGCGAACTTCGAGTGGTTGACAAATTAGCCCAATAAACAAGAAATTTAGTCTCTATCTATATTTTTCATTTTTATGCTAATCTCAAAATATCAAAGAGGTGTCAATCAAACAATTATGGTACAATAGAAACACTTGTTTCGTTCTCATAATTTCTGAAATTTATTATTTCTTTTTGTACACTCACGATGTTAATAGGCTCAACAACAAATTTACTTAGTATGTACCTGCCAGTTGGAAATGATACTAATTCAAGCGTAAGAAAATAAATCTTTCTCTATTAAAAGTCACTTTAAAGTACATCAAAACCATTATATTTTCTTTCATCGTTTGATTTTAATGTTACATGCCTTTAGGTAATGGTAATATTGTATATCTCTGTAACACTTTTCTGCCTGATTGTTCCAATTTTGATTTATAAAGTAGCAGCTCGTGTCTGTACGAAATGTATATTATCATAAATTGTTTTTAATGGCCGTCAGTATGGAGGAAACGTTTCGAACGTTTCATAGGGTTTTATCTTTTGCTGGGATATCTATTTTCTCCCAAGCAAGTAGGATTACCAAGATATGGTTGCTACTACAGATTTTAAATTTTTTTGTCGGTTTTTTAACGTTCATATTCACTTCTGCATTTGCAATTGTTCACTTCAACAATATGCTCTTGTTTATCCAAGGCGCCTGCATTTGGACGACAGGAGTTATCATGTTCATATCATTGGGAGTTTGCTTGCTTTTCCGGAAAAAGTTCCATATGTTTCTTAGTGAAATGGTTTTTGAAGATGGAATGCTGGATATGCCTTTTATAGAATATGTTTTAAGGAATGATAAAAACGGAAAATTAAACGATCTAAAGGAATTGGTTGTAAATTCTCAGGAAAATCTTTTTTATTATACAAGAATATTACTAAAAGTGTATGTTACTAGCGTGTGGCTGAGTGCAACGTTGTATTTATGTGGCCCAATTTATCAAATGTCACTTTCGGATGATAATTCGCTACGCTTATTAGGTATGTATGGAACGAAAATTACACTGTATGTTAACGTAAGAATGTTATACACTAAATATATTCATGATGAAATTACTAATCATGTGTTTGTTCCTATTCTAGTACCAGCATTACAAAGATAATATATAGTACGTACTTTTTTTATAAAACAGAGGTGACAAACAAACGAATAGCCCACCTGATGGTAAGTGACTATTGCAGCCTATAGATACCTGCAACCAACTTTCTATTGGGCTATGATGGCATTCGTCACATTTTTTTAATTATGCTGACTCTCTACACCCTGTAGGTCTGAACACGGTAGTGCACGCACTGTTGCTTGTTGGCACAAATATGTAAGTGTAGTACTCAGCCAGGCGGACCTCTTTTGGAAAAGTTGTCCTCCAACTTTGTAAGATTATGCTTTCATCAATTTCAACCTACTGTCACCAAAATGACCGTTATACTTTTTTTGCAATAAGTACGAGAGTATGGTAAAGCTTAATTGTTGTTTCAGCGTTCGATATGTGGTTCCCGTGGAGTTTAGAAAATTTCAACGTGTACATCGCTTCTTTTTTATTTCACGCATATGCTGGCTATCTGTGCTGTATCGGTAGGTTGAAACTGATGTGCGGGTAGGGACGTTGAAGTGGAGGGGGGGGGGGGGGGTATGAAGAAAATTTAAATTTATTTATTACATGAACGTACGCAAGATACTTGTTTATTTTTTATTGTGGACATAAATAATTGTACGTTTTATAAAAAAAATATAAACTATTTTTGTAATAATACGGTACAATATGCCATAATATAATCTAAGTGTTACTTTTTTGAAGCTGATTTTCATATTTTTCAGTTATGCAATTGGAGTATTAAAGTATTTGCATATTTGCCACAGTTGTCGCGCTTTGCAGGCGGATAGTAAATAAAAACAATTATAAATTACTTCGTACTAAAAATGTTTAACTAAATATTCGCCATAATCGCCACGCCTAACGGTCGATCGCAGTACTACAATTCTGACTATTTTATTATGCTACCCGTCATCGGCCTGAATAGAAGATTAAAACTATAATTCAAAAATACCTAAAAATTTGCGAAAATATGCCAACGAAAGTGAAAAGTATGTCATTTCACAAAAAATATGGGCACCACTACTAAGGGACTTCTTTCATTATAAAGATTCTCCCATAACTATGACTAAGGCTATGGATATATCTCGTTTTTAATAATACGGATAATATGTCGAAGAATTAAAGCATCGATTTTATTATAACTAGCAAATAGACACGTTAAAAATTGTATGTTCTATTTTTGTTTGTTTTTTATTTTTTTTTAATCTAAATATGTCCTTTTTTCCGCTGTGGATTTTTGATGGGCTGCAACGAATAAATTAATAAATGGTGTCAACTACTCAACTGAACAACATTATTTTTTTTTTTTTTTTTTTATAGGATAAGGGTGACAAACGAGCACACAGTCCACCTGATGGTAAGTGGTTGCTGCGGCCCATAGACATCTACATCTATCCTCGTTTGCGAATCAAAATGCAGATGCGTTGTCACCCGTGAGGACTAAGTTGGAATGCCTCATTTCCAGTAAAAAGGGCCTCCGGCCACCTGCACTCACCAAGCGAAACGCAGAGGTAAACCTCTACTTCACGCTGGTATTCTGTGAGGTCGTGGTACCACCCCGGTTCGAGCCGGCCCATCCGTGCGACAGCAAAAGCTACCGCGTGGCTCTACCACTGTAAACATTATCTCCCACTGAAATCCAGGCGGTAAATTTTTATTATAATTTTTTTTATAAAATAAGTGAGATAAAACGGGCACACAGTCCACTTGATGGTAATTGGCTGCTGTCACATTTATCCCCAATTGACAAACTAATTCAGCTACGTTGTCACCCCTAAGGACTAAGATGCAATGACTCGTATCCAGTAAAAAAGGTATTCGTTTCTTTACACTCACCACGCAGCAGCATTGAGATGCTTTCTTACGCTGGAATACTGTGACCGCGTAGAATTTCCCCGAGCTGACCCATTCGAGCTAAAACCTTAATATAGCTGCTGCATGACTCTACTACATTGAAAACAGCTTAATTTAAATTTATTTTATAAAACCATTAGTTTTTTAGAACACGGTTGTTGGGATATAGATAATAATTTGTATTTTTAATAATTTAAGCATATCCAGGACTGCAGTCGATGATAATCCTTTTAGTTGGACAAACTATTCGTCAGTTGCGGATTATAACTTTTATTCTTCATAACTTGAATGATCTGTCTGCGCAGATAGTAGAAGGGAAGGAAGAAAATTGGCAACCATGCTGTACAGAAATTTTTAAACAGTGTATCACTCACTATGTAAAGATAAAAAGGTGGGAATAGAGTAGAACATTACAAAATAGGTTTTGAAGTTATACTTCTTTTGGGGCGTTTGAGAAAAATGATGAGAGTGAATTTTTAGGATGCGTGCACACACTGATATCTAAAAGCGACAACTTCAGTGGGTAATTTTCTCTCAAGTTTGTTTTTCTTTTGTTACGCTAAAGAAGTATAACTTCCTACGTGCGTACATAAGTTTACACACAGTTTTATATTTAATTTACTTCATAATAACTTGACTGCATAAAACCTATTATCTTTTCAGGTTTACCAATCGACTTAATATCATTTGCCAGCCGTTCTATTTGACTTTAATACTGGTTGCTATTATGCTTGTCTGTATGTGCTCAGTGAAAATAGCTGTATCCGTAAGTTTTTACGACAGTCTAAAAACGTATTAGCTATTGATTGCTTCCACTGCTTAATGGAAAGGAAAACCGCAAGATTTTTAAAGAATATGAGTGAAAAAGGGCACACAGTCCACCTGGTGGCAAGTGGATGCTGTGCCCTATAGACACATATGCGACACAAAATGCAGATTTGATATCACTCCTGAGATCTAAGATGATATTCCTTGTTTTCAGTAAAGAGGGTATCCAGTTATCCACACCCGCAGTAGCATTAAGCTGCTACAAATCATTAATATAATTGTACCTAATTCGACTCTCTACAACATATAAAAGATCAATATAGTGCATATAAATAATCTGTTTATTCTTGGTATCTATGGGTATGCAGACGACACCACAGTTGTGGAGAGATACCAACCAAGTGCCCGGGTCAGTCGGGATCAAATCCAGGCAGTACTCGAATGAGGCGATGCTAATCTCGTGAGATTCAACGCCTCCAAAAGACAAGCGTGTCGTTTCGTCGGCTCCTACTTACCGGAATTTATCCTTGGAGTACACTGACCGCCTTTAGTTGTTAGGGGTTTCATTTTCTCCGAACCTCAACTATGGGCGGTTCATTGAGTCCAGAGTTTGGCAGCTGCAAGAAAACTTGGTATCCTTGCAAACGTGCGGCGGTACTTCACGCCGGAGCAGCTTCTTACATTATATAAAGCTACATTATACTGCTGGCACATATGGGCTGGTGCTGCAAATGCCACCTGGCAGCAGTGGACACAGTGGAGAGACGTGCTAGAATGACCCTCTTAGTTCATTAGTGACCTTTATTTGGTTGAAACCAATCTTGTCAGCCTCGAGCACAGGCGCAGAGTAGCCAGTCTCTCAGTATTCAATACGATGCATTTCGGTAAGTGTGCGGAAGAAGTAGACGCTTTAATTCCTCCCTCCCTTTTCCACCATCGGACGAACAGGTGGTTGGCGGGTTTACACCCTTTTGTTGTCGATAATTCACGCAATAGAACCAAATGATTTGCTTCGTCTTTTGTGATGCGTACAGCAAAGAAGTGGAATGATTTGCATTGTGTCTATCTTTCCGTCTGAATACAATCCGGGCGTCTCCAAGGCAAGAGTGAATAGGCTTTTGTTACGCTAAGACAGTGCGATTTACCATCTATGGCTGCATCAACACCTACCACCAGGTGGGATTGTAATGTAACACTGGGTTATAATAAGTAAAAAAATGTGTTTATTTATTATTATCCTTACTTTGTTAATTGATTACAGGTAGATAAAGATAAGAAAATAACTTCATTGGCCGAGTCTCTATGGCTAAGGAGGGTTCTTCATACACGTATTTTAAAACTACTTATGTATCAAATGGTAGCCCTTAAATATTTTGAGTAATCATTGAAAGCAGTGTTTAAATATACAAGGCATCTGGCACTTTGGTTGTCAGTCTTGTTACTGTTTGAAGATGACCATGGTGATAATGATAAGCCTATCTTCCTCAAATATATGTATATATATATGCCTCAAAATAACCGTCCCTGGACGTGATTAGCCGAATTGTAAGGCCGGACCCTTGCACATTTGAAAAAACATAATAAGTTGTCTTGTAGAGAGTTAACGATAAATTTTGTTAAGTTCATCTCTGAAAGTAGTGGCGGACGCCATAAAACCTATACTACAGTAAATTTGGTAAACCGAATTCCAAACTCTTACACGAAGAAGATAGATCGCATAGGCTCACTGATATGTAAGATTATTTCCGTTCATGTGTATGCAATGACTTTTTGCCATAGCTCGTCAGTTATTTTGACTTATATATAAAGTAAAGAACCATGTATGTTATATATCATCATTAATAACTTTGCTGTAATTTAAATAATTTGGACACACTTCTGCCCTTCATCTCAATCACAACCTGTAATCCTTTTCTAAACTAACAGTTAGAATTATCATCAAACTTGGCAGATGGCAATTGCAGCAGTAATCTCGCATTGCACTTTTTTTTAGGTCTTAACAGTTTTCTTTTTAAACGAGAAGAATATAATAGAAGGATGCTCTTACGTTACCGCGTAATGGTTGTCACCAGGGTTGCTTAAAATTGTATTAATTACTTTTTCAGGATGTAATATTCTCCGCGGACGTAATGAAATATTTCGTACATGAATTTTGTTTTATTCTTGTTGTATTAATGTTTTGCTTATTGGGTCAGAAAGTAGATAATGAGGTGAGTGTGTATCGAAAGATTAATAACATGTACTTCTTATGTTGACGATATAAGTCGATAAATACAGGTGATGCTGGATTATTTTTTAAGTCATGGGGTTGTCTATTTCCAGCAGTGGACTTATCAAGAGATATAATGATGATGATGACGATGATGATAATGATCAACTAGAGTGTATTTTAAAATAAACGTTAAATTTATGCTTGCTCTTTGAAAGTAAATGATGTGGATGAAATTAATTGACAGATTTTATTGACTACTATCAATGTTAATGCACTACATCGTTTGTTACAGTGCGCAAAACTGGAATTAGCAGTCACAGAAAAATGGTACCTATACGACAGAAATCATAAAATTAACGTTTTGATATTTAATATAGCGGTGAGCCAAAGAATGCCCATATACATATTTGGATCTGTAACTCTGTCGTTACCAACATTTACATGGGTGAGATATTTAAGTTATATCCTATTTTTACCTCTGTGTGAGTTTTATAAAGGCAAAGTTCAATTTTTTTTCAGTTTATAAAGACTGGCATGTCATTTTTTACATTAGTGATGTCCTTACTGGAGGGATAAAAATGCTGAAAAAAGTTCGGTATTATGTTTGTAAAACAAAAAAGCGTTTATAGATCACCTAAATTGCACTGCATATTACTTATTTAAGACGCATCCTAATAGTTCAAATAATTTATCTATTAATGAATAAAAGTAGTATAAAAATAAAATAATCATTAACACTGTATATTTAATAATTTAATTAGTAATTATTATTGTTTTTCCCATTCCTATAATAATTAATTAAAAAATAATTCCTATAATAATAAATTAAATTGTACGTCATAGTGCCAATCTGATGTCCTTTGTCAACTGGCATAATGGGATAATGACTACCTAAAAAAGTAAAAAGTTAAAAAAAAGTAAAGTTGCAGCCTATTTACGTCCCACTGCTGGGCACAGGCCTCCTCTCATTTCTGAGAGGGTTTTAGGGCAAGGAAATGTCCGCCGCGCTGCCCCAATGCGTGTTGGCGAACTTCACATGTCTTTGAAATATTTTTTTTCTCAGACATGCAGGTTTCCTCACGATGTTTTCCTTCACCGCCGAGCACGTGGTAAATCAGCACTTAAAATTGCAATTAACAATTTAATTGGTGCCGGCGGGGATCGAACCCGGGTTGCTCGAGTACTGTGAAGCTTACAGCGAGCGCTAACCATCTGAGCTACCACGGCTCTTAATAAAAAGTAATGTCACCCTTACTAAATGTAAACGATAAAATAACATATAATATAGAATAAAAATATATAAGAAATAGTATACAAGAAAACTAAAACAAGAGATTGGCAACAGCATCTACTTGATAACAACTTAAAATAACAAAAAAAAACTACGGTTCCAACTTACTTGTCCAGCATGGCAACTATGGCATATATCGTCCTTATAAGACTTACGTGGTAGAGCCACGCTGCAACTATTTTGTGTTTGCAGCATGAATGAGTCGGCTCGACCGGGGTAGGAGCACAATCTCGCAGAATATCAGCGTAAAATAGCAGCTTAATGCTGCTGTGTTTCGTACGGTGAGTGTAGAGAAACGGAGACCCTTTTTACTGGAAACGAGGCATTCCATCTCAGTGCTCAGGGGTGGCAACGAATCTGCGTTTTGATTCTTAATTGAGGAAAAATGTATATGTCTATGGGTCACAGCATCCACTTACCACCAGGTGAATTGTGTGCTCGTTTGTCACCCTTATTGTATAAAAAACTTAAACTTTATACACTTATGACGAATGGTAAAAGGAGAGGCCTATATTCAGCGGTTATATTTTAATAGGCTGTAATGATGAGACTATATCATTAAGTTGATTTAACTCAACATAATTACAGATTTTCTTTAATAGCCTATCAACAGTGCATTGATCGATATGTCTCTCCATACCTCTGCTGTCTTCTTTCCCATTACTAATTTATAAGCAATTTACTGCTAGTTTTAGTATGAGAATTTGCGTTAAGCGCCACACTTGGAAGGCAGATAGACAACCACAGTAACTTCTGTCTCATACATGTAGCTGCTGCACTTACGTATAATACGAAGTAGTTATATGGCAATAATCTGCCATGGCAATGACGGTACGCGATAGGGTGTAAAATTATCTTAAGCGGTCACTATTTGTAGATTTATATGTTAATGACTTGGTAACGGATTATAAGGTGCACTGTTGAATATTGTACAATGTTTTAAAACCACTGGTTAATTTTAATGCGGTGTGAAAAAAATGTGAAAATTGTAATGCTGTGAAAACATAGCGCAGCCGGTGGCACGTTCACAAAAGGCTGATGGAAGATAATTGGAACGTAAAGAGAGCTTATTATATAGGTCGACGGATTGGCCAACGTTCAGTTGACCTAAGTGTGCTGGTGTAAACTGTGAGAAGGTTTTCCTGATGTGAATAATTGTCATGTTTTCGTGTCGGAGGCCAAAGCCAAAGTGAGTATGAGTGTTTAAAGCTACTCGTATTTACTTATTCTTGTGTCACAGCTTTAGACTACGTGGAAATTAGAGCCAATTAGCGAAACATTTTTATAAATTATCGTGCCTGCTGGGTTCTGATAATTCCCTTGTTCACTTCATACCATTTTAACCACACACTTATGGCATAATCTACTCCGGAAGAGGTTATAGCGAGTCTACTTTCCAGTGAAAACACTCTTGTGAATCTGTAAACCTTCTGTGAAATTAATAGCTTTCTGAAATATTCTAGTTATTTATGTGATATTGTAAGTGAAAATTGACGGGAATTGGAGACCTTTTTTTACTGATATATCCATCTTTGTCCTCAGGAGTTATACGGCATTTGAATTTTATTTTTCCATCGTCTACATCGATGTTTTTATCAACCATAGTATTATCCCGCTTGCCATGTGGTCTGGAACTTCTTTGTTACTATTAATTCTACAATATATGTGTATGTATACTAGAGTAGTATGAAAAGTTACCAAACTCAACGTGAAAATGAAAGCACTCATCAATAAAGTATTGAATGTAATTATGCATCTTTTGACACTTACGTATCAAAATTTCAGTCATTTTGGATGCGTAGTTTTTATTTGAAAGTAGTTTGTATAAGTCTATGTAAGTATTTTGGTGAAAATGGAAAAAATTGAGCATCGAGCTGTCAATAAATTTTTGATATTGAAAGGCAATCTGCCTACGCTAATCATAGATGAGTTGAATTCTGTGTATAGAGACTGCACCATCATTTACCACAGTGAAATTTTGGGCAGCTGAATTTAAACGTGGCCGTGAGAGCTTGGGAGACGACGAACGTTCGGGACATTCAAAAACTGCAACTACTGACGATAACATCCCTAAAGTTCACCATATGGTGCTAGACGACCGCCAAATTAAAATGAAAGAGATAGCAGAGGCTATACAACTGTCCATAGAACGTGTTTGTTACATTTTAAATCAATTAAATTTATACATGAGCAGGGTATCAATGCCTTAGACCAAAAACGTGTTTTAATGAACATTTCGAATGCTCTGTTGGTGCAGTTTAGACGTGAAATTCCGAGTTTTTTTATCAATTAATTACTGTAGATAAAACTTAGATACACTATTATACCCACAAAACAAAATTACAGTCTAACTAGTGAACTGCAAAGGGGGGACCGGGTCCAAAAAAGAAAAAACTGTTTTTGCGTCTGGGAAGTGATGGCGACAGTTTTTTTGGAATATTTTTTTTTTGGGAGTCAAGGAGTTAATTTAATCAATTATCTTCAAAAAGGAAAAATCATTAACAGAGCATACTAGGCATCATTACTTGATAAAGTGAAGGCAGAAATTGTGGAAAAACGGCCATATTTGCAGATAATTTACAGATATAAAATTCTGTTTCACCATGAACCTCAGTGGTTGCCGTGGCGATAATCCATGAATTACGGTTTGAACTGCTTGACCATCCACCTTACTCACCAGATCTAGCACTCTAACGACTTCTTTTTGTTCCCTTATCTAAAAATGCGCACATAGGATAGAGATTTTCGTCAAATGGGAAGGCAATATTTTATGAACAATTATTTTGCAGAGATAAACGCCGAGTACTATTTAGCGGTTTAGAGAGATGGGAGCATCGCTGGGAGAAGTGTGTAGAGTTACAAGGAGACTATGTAGAAAAACAAAATGTCATTTTTAGTCCGACACCTACCTACAAGATGAGAGCGAAATAATGCTTAAGTTTAAATTTTTTATGTGTATAAAATAAGACGGAAGAGTGTAAGGACAATAAAAGCATATAAGGGGAAAAGGGTAGTGAATTCTCGTACGACATGGAGTAGCATCGTAAGGGAACTCGTTACTTTATATCATCCCGTGGAAAACATAAGAGGTGACAGAGAAAATTTAATAAAAATGGGCAGCAGAATTTTTCTGGCAAAAACTCAAAAGAATAAAAATTGTGTTTGCACTTTGGACATGCCCGCATTTGGCAATTAGTGGAATCGAGGCACTATGAAAGCCTTATGAGGTATTATTTGGCGAGGCCTATATTCTTTGACTGTTGATAGACCTTAATCTGTACATTTCATCCGTTTATACCTGATGTGTCTCTTGGTGATTGACAAAAGGGGCCATGACGACAAATCGATAGAAATTTATTCCAATAAAAACGATGCTAAATCCCATTGATCTTACCCGGTTCAGCGTTAATCCGCTCCATGCTCAGTTATCTAGCTGCTTAGCTAGAGTATGGATAAATCTACGTGAAACTCCATCTTTAAAGTATGTTTATACACAGCAGTTTGAATTTAAATTTTTTCTCCTTTATCTCAATCTATAATCACAAAGTCATAAAAAATCACAAAGAGACATTCCTCGCTTCCGATCGCTGGCCCTCTGGGGAAGTGTTTCGCCGATACGGGAATTCACCAAAGAAGAAAGTTTCCTAAATAGTTATGTCTATATTTCATATATATTAAACATAATTATATATATATATATATATATATATATATATATATATATATATATATATATGTATATGTTGCTATGGGCCAATGTTCTTAATTTTTAAGTCCTTGATGCCTGAAATAATGTTATTATATTGTATAAAATTGACCCTTTAGACATATTTATTTATACTAAAACTGCAAATTTTAGCGTACAGTTATAAGTAAAACAGAGAGCTAGTGGGTTTCACTGTATCGAAGTTAAGCTGTTACCAAACTTTGAAAGCACTATGTAGAGAAAACTTTGCAAGAAGTTTACAAACTGCTAAACTCTCAAATTATTAATTACATTAACGTTCACGTAACCATGAAAATAAGGTTGGTATGATTCAGTTACTATAGAGATACTTACATGAAATTGAGATCTGTGTTCTACATTGGAGTTAATAGAATATCGCATAATATATCGATATATTCGTGTAGTGTCGGTGTCTAATACATACAATACCTCATAACCCACGGGTGTCAAAAGATAGAAGAAGCATTTTCCTAATAACAACTGAAAGTAATAAAAACTAAGCTTATGGGACCATCTATGGGGAAACTATGTACATCAGTGGACTTTTTATAGGCTGTGAAATAAACGAATTAATATTATATTTATACTGGAATATGACTCCTTCATTATTGTGACCGCTTTTTATTTAATAAAGAGTCACTCGTTATCTAAAAGTAGTCGCAGTCGAACCCGTAACCCAACAGACAGTGACGTGATGATCCGTTCTAGACCAAAAATTGGTTATGTCGTGTTGTGCTTCTTATCTTATGTCCGATTTTCTAAAGCTTAGTTAAACTATTTAATATGTATTAGAGAGGGGATATATTCTATCCCACTTTAAAGTTTGATGTTACAAACTGAGTTCATACTGAGTCATTAATATTTTAACACATTTTTAATAGGCTAAGAGGGCCAGTACAGTTACAGGCTGCTACAGGTGATAACGAATTTTTAATTTTCTTAGTAACAGAATACTTACATATATGTGTCCTGAACTGACCTAGGTTGAATAATGTAATATAGTCATTAAAATAGGATTACAATAAATTAAAAAAAAAATAATATAGAAGGACAAAAAGATATATTTCTGATAGAGGAAAAATGTATATAAAATATATCTTTGCACAAGTCTGTTCAATACTTACTTATGGTAAATTATTTTTACTTGTAGGCCACGAGAGCTCTCATAATAAGAGTTAAAAAAAATGTATACTAGGTACTTCCATGTTGCAGCTATTTTATGTCTGCAGCACGAAAAGACTGGTCACGGAAAATTCCAGCATAAAATAGCAGCTTATTGCTGCTGTATTTCATGATGATCATCATCATTATCATTTTAACAGTGGTCGAGCCACCCGGCAGCTTTGCTGTCGTACGTATGGGCCGGCTCGAACCGGGGTGGTACCACGACCTCACAGAAAACCAGCGTGAAGTAGAGATTTATCTCTGCGTTTCGCTTGGTGAGTGCAGGTGGCCGGAGGCCCTTTTTTACTGAAAATGAGGCATTCCATCTTAGTCCTCACGGGTGACAACGCATCTACATTTTGATTTGTAATAGAGGATAGATGTAGATGTCTATGGGTCGCAGCAGCCACTTACCATCAGGTGGACTGTGTGCTCGTTTGTCACCCTTATCCTATAAAAAAAAACATCCCTTCACAAGTTCACTATTGAAAATAGGCCTGCCCAAGGAAAGCCACAAAGCACGGTCTTGAGCCACCTGTATCCATCGACTTTCTGTATGTCTTACCAGATCTTCACTCCACCTAGGGTAGAGTCGCCCTACACTTCGCCCACCGGTACAAGGCTGCCACTTGAGAATCTTTTTTCCCCATTGGTTGCCGGTTCTTCGAGCTATATGACTGGTCCATTGCCACTTCAGCTTATTAATCCGTTGAACTATGTGGGTCACACTATTTCTACTGTGGATATCTTCATTTCTAAGTTTAGTACGCAGAGTAATACGAGTGTAGCCCTCTCCATAGCTCGCAAAACGACCTTGAGCTTCGTCATACGGCCAGCAGTGAACAATCACGTCTCACATAGGACACATACTGGTTGTACAGTTTCGTTTGCACGTTTTGAGGTATACCTGACGAGAAGATGTGTCGTAATTTCTCGAACGCTGCCCAGCCGATGTGAATCCGTAGATTGACCTCTCGGTTGAAGTTGGACTTACCTAGTCGGACTATTTGTCCCAGGTAAACATACTCTTCAACAACTTCGAGCTTAGTGCTCCCAACAACTACCGGCATAGGTGTGACATGGACATTAAACATGATCTTTGTTTTGTCCATGTTCATCTTAAAACCTATCCGTTGGGAGACACTATTGAGGTCATTGAGCATAGTGCTTAGGTCCTCCATCGATTCTGCCATAAGGACTATATCGTCGGCAAATCGATTCCTATCCTAGCACCATCAAAATCAAAACCTTCACAATCAAAACTTTCTCATAGTTGTGGCAGACTTTACTCTTTGGTCTTCTGTATAATTTTGCCGAAGGGTGATGTGGTCTATGGTGCTAACGCTTTTTCGGAAACTAGCTTGATAGACGATTAGTAATAACTCTCGAAATCGGTTTGTAGTTCTTCAAGAGAGCGTTGTCACCTTTCTTGAAGAACAAATCCACCGCAATTCTGCTCCAATCCTCCGGAGTAGTTCTACCATGGAGGACGGAATTAAAGAGCTTCTAAAGGTCTTTAAGTACCAGTTTTCACCATCTTTCAGAATCTTCCCTTTATTTCCATCTTCACTCGGGGAACTGCCGTTTTTTATGTGCTGAAGAGCCATTCTTATCACGCTCATGCTGACGTCCGGGATATCATCGGAATACCGTCGGATAAGACTTGCTCTTGGATTGTTACTCACACTTGAGTGTGACTCCAACATTGACGTGTACAGCTGGCCAGAGAACCTCTCAATCTCACTCAAAATTTACAGGTTTCTCGGAAACGATACTACCAAACTCAGACTTCAGTTTTGACAATTGGCATTGAAGCCTTGGTTCCGCTCGATCGTTTCTTGTATACTTGTAATGTATTAAAGTTGCGTAAGTCCCGCTGCATGCATTTAGAGATCATTTTGTTAAGTTGCCTGTATAATGTCAAATATGTTGAAGACTACAGCTTATATTCCCGTATAAAGGTCATGAAATTAAGAGTGTGATCTGAGCGTTTTTGTGTTCTTCTGGGGCGTATCTTTCAGAACTTAGCTCCGAATGCTTGGACAGTTTCCAGGAGCTTGTCATTAAAATATCGTCCACTGCAATGTAGTCTTCTAGGCAATGTAAACGGTTTTGTAACTCGAGCTGTAAGGCTTCAGTACTTTGTATTAAAGCACGAGGGGGGCGGAGCGTTGACTTCTCTAGACGAAGCCTCTCCAACTTAATGTTTAGATTCAGTGTGCATCTAACCATTCGGTGATCGCTACCCGTTTTCATCCTCACCATCACTGAGACATCACTGAATATTTGTCGTCTGCCCTTCATAATAAAGTCAATCTCATTTTTTGTCGAACCGTCGGGCCTTGGCGAGGTCCAGTTCCTGTGTTTTATATAGTTAGTGAACTGGAGACTCTTTCGACAGATAAACAGTCATTCTATCATAGTCCTCAGGGGTGACAACGTATCTACGTTTTGCTTCTTAGTGAAGGATCAATTAAGGTATCTATGGGTTACAACATCCACTTAACATCAGGTTCAAAAAATGTAAACGAATTGAATTTTTTTGTAGATAAATATTTTATATTAAGTTTATATTTTGTACATTCCCCTAAAACTAATCTATATGTATATTTGTGCATTATAATTTTTATATACTCCTAGCATTAAAAATTATTTGCGTTTGGTACTGCTTTTCTTATTTTCCTTTCCATTTCATTTTATCTTTGACGTCAGAATATCTTGTATGTACAAGTGTCATGTGTATTTATTAGTCTTACTTTTTGACACTTTACCGTATAAATATGCCCAGTCCTTTTTTTCCGATCATATAATAGTACAAGGCCTAATACTAATATGTATTTTTTCTTCTTTATCATCACTTGCTCGTGTTTATACCACCAAGTTCATTGCTGAACATGGGCCTCTTCTAGTCGTTTTAAACGGGATGCTTGGCAGGAGGATTTACGACCAAATTATCAAATGTCTTTCAGCTTTAACGTTGCTTTCCATAGCCACTCGGTATATATAAGTGTTCTTCTTGTACTTATAGTTTTTTTTTATAGAATAAGGGTTGATAAACGAGCACACCGTCCACCTAATTACGAATCAAATTGCCGATACGTTGTCACCCGTGAGGACTAAGATCCGGTTCTCAACACTCACAATACGATACGCAGCAGCGTTAGGCTGTTATTTTAAGCAGGTATTCTATCAGAGCATTATCGCTCCCTGATCGAGCCGACCCATTGGTGCTAAAACTATACCAGTAATATATCTGAAGCATGGCTCTACTACGTAATACACTCGGCTCGTGTTTTCTATATTCGTTCTAACAACCTATTATAGCTATACATGGTTTGAAATTGTATCACTTTGCGGTAGACATGAATTGATTTAGAGCGCTCCTTGTCGCATGCACTGCAATAGCAATTAGCAAAGCGTTTTGGTTCTTGCTGCTGAGTCCATTGAATGCAAGACTTGCATAATTATGTAAATATTCGCACAACTGTTACCTTCAAATAATTATTTTCTTTGTTTATAATTATCATATAAAAATACGTAACAATCGTTAAAAATGTATATATTTTTTAATTTCTCTGATATCCAGGTTGAATTTATAAAATACAAAAGTTATGAATGCTGTAGGTAGATATCTGTATACATTATTTAATGAATATCGGCACTTTCTTACGGTGTCAAAATTGTAGGCTTCTTAAAGGTAAAAGAAGATTAAATATAAATATTTTACGATGCTATAGCACGCTTTGCCTACCAGTGCAAGGGTGTCACTCGAGAAACTTTTCATCCTTCGGTTGTCGGTTGTTCGAGCTATATAGCGGGATATTTACCACTTCAGCTTACTAATCCGTTGGGCTATGTCGGTCACTCTGGTTCTACTGCGGATATCGTAATTTCTAAGTTTATCACGCAGAGAAAACCCCGAGCATAGACATCTCTATAGCTCACTGAGCGACGTTGAGTGTCCTCATACGGCCAGCAGTGTAGGACCTCGTCTCAGATCTACAAGTCATCACTGGTTGTACAATCTCGTTCTCAGGTTTTAAGGTATACCTGACGAGAATATTTGTCGTAATTTCCCCAACGCTGCCCAGCCGAGTTGAATCCGTGGATTGAACTTTCAGTCGTAGTTGGACTTACCTAATCGAACTATTTGTAAATAGGCATAGGTGGGACATGGATATTAAACATGATCTTTATTTTGTCCACGTTTATTTTAAGACCTATCCGTTGGAAGACACTATTGAGGTCATTGAGCATAGTGCTTAGGGCCTCCAGCGATTCCGCTACAAGGACTATCATTATCATCATCATCATTACAGTCCTTCACAAGTCCAGTGCTGAACATAGGCCTCGCTCAAGGAATGCCACAAAGCACGGTCCTAAACCAGCTCCTTCTGTGACTATATCGATGGCAAATTGAAAGTTTTTGGCGGATCCTGGATTCGAATCACAGTCAGAGCTGATATGTTTTAAAAAAGCCTTGTTTATTTTGACTGTGATTTTGATTTTGCCCGTCATTCTGAAATTGTATCCTATATTACATTAGATCTTATTGCATAAGCGTTGTCAAGTACGTGTGGATTAGTGTCTCTGTGTTTACGTTCTAGAAAAAGTATGTGTGACTCTTCACCTTATCTTAAATTTAGTTATCTATATATATCAAAAATCCACAGCTGAACGTAGGCCTGCCCCATAAAATGCCTCATAAAAGGGATGTTTGCCGCAGATGTCACGTCGGATTGGCGGTAGTCAACCGATTTTTTTATATTTAAGTTGATATTAGGAAGTCATTACTGCCAATCTCTTCGTTTGTTCCATTTGTCGTCTCTTATATAGAGTTATTTGCAATAACCGGCCAAATTTGCAGAGGAGGTTCTGAATAGATAATATAAGCGAATGGTAAAAAAATATTATTAACAAGAGGAAAACTGAAACATTTTATCCTTTATAATAAAATGTGTGGAAATGCATTATTGAAATTGCTTGTCATTCATAAATACGCACGCACACATTCGTAAGGGGTGTTGAATTCCGAAGCAGTTGGTGTGGTTCGGCGCTCGCGCTCGGTTACAGATTCTACAGAGTTACAGATCTAATAGTTGGTTTGACTTGGTAAAAACAAACGCGATACCAACGGCCTCTCGCTTCTATTTCACCATGGGGTACATGCACCTGGCTGTTGAGTCAGTGTTGACTTGATCGTGAACTCATTAAGTAACGAGTGTCCTTTTTTAATTTTTGTAGGTAGTATTATTTGTCACAGCCAGTACCACGTGTGAAAACTACTAAATTCTTCTGGATATCACCTATTTCATTACCAACGTGTGCAAGCACTGAATAATAACGATGATCTACCTCGAAAACATTTTTGTGAATGGTTGTTGGCAAAAATTGATAATACTAAAATTATGTACAAATTAGATCAAAAATTATTATTATTATTATTCTGGAGCTATCGTCGTTGTTAAAAATCGACTAGGAACATTTTTATAGAAGTTGGGATGACAAACGAGCACAGAGCCTACCTGATGGTAGGTAGGTACTGTGGCCCATTAACATATTTACATATCATCTACTTATATTCAAAATACAGATGCGTTGTTAACGCTGAGGATTAAAACTAAACGTTTTACTAACGGTAAAAAGTGTAAATAGTTAAACTAACATAAAAAACACTGCAGCTTTAAATTGCTATTATGATCACACGTGATAGAGCCACGCTGCAGCTATATTATAGTTGTAGCACGAATGGGTCAGCTCGACCGGGGTAGGAACGCGCTCTCACAGAACACTAGTGTGAAATAGCAGCTTTGCTGCTATGTTTCGTACGGTTAGTGTAGAGAACAGGAGAACCATTTCACTGGAAACGAGACATTCCATCTTAGTCCTCGGGGGTGACAACGCATTTACATTTTGTTTCTTAATCGAGAATAAATGTGGATGTCTATGGGCCAAAGCATCTACTTACCATCAAGTTGAATGTGTGCTCGTTTGACACCCTCATGTCATAAAAAATAATGTATGCGTGTTGCAAACACGAAGAAAGTTACAAGCGAACGTATATTTTTATAATATTGTATCATGCTAGGTTGAATTTTGTGTAATTCTAAATATCTCTTTGGAAAGCCTTTATTAAAGAAAAACTTAAACTAGTAACTAAATTATCATACAGTCCTACTCGCAGCGGTATCGTGCCAAGAACGCTGGCTGCGTTTGTGGCGGAGCTGTCTTCGCGTCACAAGCGAAACACATCGAAGCCTTAACCGCACTAACAAAGTTCCGAAGTTAAAACAGTATATAAAGAATAGCGCCGAACTACCAATCGGAGTGTTGGCTGCTCTCACTGGCTGTACACCTTGCCCGACTGGAGATCTCCCCTTTCTTTCCACCCGCCACAGTGGTGACACCGACGTGATCTGAACAGGCAACCAATAACCTTCGGAAATTACAACTTTAATTCTTCATCATCCTCAAGTATCCCATTCATTCACTCCTGAGCAGATATTGTCTGCAATCTTAACATTCTGCAAGCCATCTATCATTACAAAGGTTCATCGCAGCACTGGAATAATATTGCTCCCTGTTCCTTCAAGCTACTCTCTGCGCTACAGTGTTCGGCACGGCTCTGAACCTTACTGCTCGCCTCTGCTTCACAGCACTCTCGCAGATTACTTGCCTTCTTCTCAACTCACCGCAGACTTACAAGGCAATTCCCTGGTACTTGCAAATTCGTCGACATCCAGACTGCATTATCGACCTCCGGTCTGAGCAAGGGGGTGATGTGGCAGCGCTATCGTCACATCGAAGTCTAAATCGCACTAACAGAGTTCCCAAGTTATAGCAGCATATATAGAATAGCGCCGAACTACCAATCGGTGTGTTGGCCGCTCCCCGGGCTGTGCACCTTGCCCGGCGGGAGATCTCCCCTTTTCTTTATACCCGCCACACGTTTCCCCGGTGAATGGCTATACTTAGTCTATGAGCGAGAAAATAACCAGCTCTCTTATCACCAGCAGCAACGAACAGTCGCAGATGGAGTTCCTTTATGAATTTTACCGCACGTGGACCCCAAGGAACTCTAGTCTGTACAGAAAATGGCACAATTCTTGAAATAATTTTTTTAAGACATACAAAAGAAGAACTAACAAAATGACACTTTAATTATTCGGACTTGTGAATTTTAAGGATAGAAACCTAATACTTCAGTGGTTAAATTTGAGAACGTATTCAAGTCACGTCCAGAAAAAAGTTGAGAGTCCACCCAATCAATAGAATTATTTCTAGCAATGTTTGGCTGCGAAGAAATATAAGTTTAGTACTTTTATCGTAGTTACGTGGTAGAGCCATGCTGAAGCTATATTATTAGTATATTTGTAGCACGAATGGGTCAGCTAGACCGTGAAAGGACCACGCTCTCACAGAATACCAGCGTAAAATAGCAGCTTAATGCTGCTGTGAATCGTACGGTGAGTGTAGAGAACCGGATGCCCTTTTTACTGGAAATGAGGCATTCCATCTTAGTCCTTAGGGGTAACATCGCATCTGCATTTTTATTCTTAATCGAGCATAAATGTACACGTTTATGGGCCACAGCATCCACTTACCATCAGGTGGACTGTTTTCACGTCTTTGAAATATCTTTATGTCTCAGACATGCAGGTTGCTTTTAGATTTTTACCTTCAGTGCCAAGCATGCGGTAATCGGCACTTATATTGCACCAGTTTACTCTACTTGCGGAGGTCGAGAACGAAGCATTTGAGAAATCAGCGCTCTGTAAAATTCACGGCGAATGCTAAGGCATTGACGAACTTGTCTCTGAAATATTTTTTCTTACTTCTCAATCATGCAGCATCCCTCACAATTTTCCCTTACCGCCGAGCACGTGGTAAATCAGCACTTATAATTGCAAGTAACAATTTCATTGGTATTGGTACCGGCATATATTATACCCGGGTTGCTTGCGTATTGTGAAATTTACAGCGTGCGCCTGAGCTATTACGGCTTAAAATTATAATTTAACCGTTTTCAGGAACATTGATATTTTATTGCATGCCAACAAGAAACAACTTTTTAATATGGAAAAGTGTTCTGTCCGTTCTTTTGAACATGCATTACAAAAACCTAACGATGGATTTGTAAGCAACTTTTACTTAAGTTTTACTTAGGAGTTGAACCGTTTAAAAAATATAGGCATATGAGCACGCTCCCTTTTATATGAGATAGGAATTGGAGATGGATAGTACTCATTACCTTAAATTATCTGGACAAAATCAGATGGAGCTTTTATCACACTTTTAAATAGGAATAAAGCCGATGTTATAAAGTCCCTTGAGTTGCGGGCTGAGGGTCGCGGATTCGAGTCCCGCACGGAACAAGTATTTGTATAGCCTACAAATTATTGTTTTTTTAAACTGCCTCAACAATACAGGAGAAAATCCTTATATTGCAGTATGGTTCTTTTCCGTGTATGTTGAAAAAAATGAATATTGGCTTTTTTTTTTAGAATTTTCGCTATGGAAATTCCTATTAGTCATAGGTAATATATGGGAATCTGGTGTGAAAGAGAACTTACTCATTTTATTATAATTCAAGTAAATGGTACTAAATGCCTTTTTTTATAAAATTGAAGTGACAATGCAAGTTGCATCGTCACTTCAATTTTATAAAAAAAAAAAAACTTTAAAAGATGGTAAATGGCTATTACAGCTCATGAAGTCTCGCAACCAACTATAAAGAAAGAACATTACTGATAAGTCGTTGCATCTGAGGACTAAGATGGAGTCTAACAGCCTGCCCGCACTGCTGTTTGGGGATAGAAATAGGTAAGAGGGTAAACTATCCAGACGGAATCCTACCACGTAGTAACTATGATCGTTTTAGTTATTTCTCCTTCTTTAAGCGGTAGCGCAATCACAAAATCTCATCACTTTCTCAATAGATTGGTCTGAAGGAGGCAATTCAGTCCAATCACTTAAGTAAATATAATATATTGTAGACTGTTTTTTTTATTTGTTGATCATTATAAGAAGCAAGAATATTTCCCTTATTAAGTGGCGAAGCTTGCGAAGACACTTATTGATTTAAAATGTCATTTATTTTATAACATTATATAATATTATTATTTTATTTTATAACGCGGATATTTGCGAAGTAAATTTTTCTAAAAGCGTTTATATAATGGATTTCCGCAAAGTAACGCCTGATTCTATTAATTTACTTATTGATTTCACGATGTCTGTCCGTCTGTCCCACGATTATCTCGAGAACGGTTTCGAATTTTCAAATTCTGTTTTCAGCAATCAATTACTGATCACCCAGGCATCTGAACCTCATTGCAAATCATTGAAACTGATTGCTCAACGGCAACCGTTAGAAACCGCTACAAAGCTGATTTCTTCGCCACTTTGCTATGCTGTTAGCTTGCTAGGTTTATTTTATTTACGTATTATATACACAGAGAGGAAAATACAAAAAGAAAATACAAAAGAAGAAAATTTTATCATTAGGGTGCACTTTATTTTTGTCTCTAATTTCTCCTTATATATAAGGAGAAATTAGAGACAAAAATATTTTTTTAACTTTTTTTAAAGGAAACTATTACTTAAAACACATAAATAGTAACAAAGATTTACTCCAACAACTGATATTTTTTTTGTTAAAAAGTAAAGAATTTCAAGGGAAGGGAAAGGTTTTCTCTGAATCGACTAGAAAGATTACAAGAGACGCTGATAAATTGAAAAGTTGTTCAACGTATGTTGGACTTGATGTATTAAGTAAGAGGGAAGAAAAAAATATGAGTACCGGCGATGGCGAGTTGAGAACCAATTGAGCTTAGAGCAGTATTCTGAGACGTGGATATGTTTATGAATATCAACCGTATACAAACATAGATTTTGGAGTCGCTCAAAGTGATTAAGTAGATTTTCGGTGATATTATAACTTTTCAGCATAATCGAGCATAAGGTGCAGTAAAAATTGGACAAGCGTAAATTTAGTGGAGATAAGTAGAAAGTAGTTTATTCTTAAGAGTGACACACAAGAATCACTGCACCGATTTGAGAAGTCTAAGAAAGACTGGAAACTTTCAAAACTGACATGTTTTTTAAACGTCCTCATAAAGAAATTTAACGCCTTTAAATGTAATGGAATTTAATTGAGTAACATTTACTTTAGAGAATATTTCTGAGCTATCAATAATTACCGCTTGGGATTTTTAAGAGCTAAGTAAAATTTTTACGCTTGAGTCTAGCCAAGAAATCACTATAGCTCCTTATTATAATTATTTACGTGATAAAACTAAGATCCAGCTATATCATAGACGTAGCCCAAATTGGTTGGCTCAACTGGGGAAAGACCACGCACTCACAGAATACCAGCGTAAAATAGAAGCTTAATACATCTGTGTTTTGTTTGGTGAGAATAAAGAACTAGAGACCATTTGTTTCTGGAAATAAGGTATTCCAACTTGTGCTCAGGGGTAACAACCCATCTGCATTTTAATTATTAATCGGATAGATGTAGACGTCTATGGGACACAAATCATTAGGTGGACTGTAGACTGTATATATTTAGATATATATATATATATATATATATCTAAAAGACATTCAAACTTAATATTAGACTTAAAATAAAATCTTAAGTTTAAAAAATAAGTTTCTTAGATTTAAGTTAATCATTTAATTTGTACGTATCTGATACTTACAGTGAACTTCGAGTGGTTGACAAATTACCGCAATAAACAAGAAATTAAGTCATTATCTATATTTTTCATTTTTATGCTAATCTCAAAATATCAAAGAGGTGTCAATCAAACAATTATGGTACAATAGAAACACTTGTTTCGTTCTCATAATTTCTGAAATTTATTATTCCTTTTTGTACATACACTCACGATGTTAATAGGCTCAACAACAAATTTACTTAGTATGTACCTGCCAGTGGAAATGATACTAATTCAAGCGTAAGGAAATAAATCTTCCTCTATTAAAAGTCACTTTAAAGTACATCGAAACCATAATATTTCTTTCATCATTTGATTTTAATGTTACATACGTTTAGGTAATGGTAATATTGTATGTCTCTATAACACTTTTCTGCCTGATTGTTCCATTTTTGATTTATAAAGTAGCAGCTCGTGTCTGTACGAAATGTATATTATCATAAATTGTTTTTAATGGCCGTCAGTATGGAGGAAACGTTTCGAACGTTTCACAGGGTTTTATCTTTTGCTGGGATATCTATTTTCTCCCAAGCAAATAGGATTACCAAGACATGGTTGCTACTACAGATTTTAATTTTTTTATCGGTTTTTTAACGTTCATATTCACTTCTGCATTTGCAATTGTTCACTTCAACAATATGCTCTTGTTTATCCAAGGCGCCTGCATTTGGACGACAGGAGTTATCATGTTCATATCATTGGGAGTTTGCTTGCTTTTCCGGAAAAAGTTCCATATGTTTCTTAGTGAAATGGTTTTTGAAGATGGAATGTTGGATATGCCTTTTATAGAATATGTTTTAAGGAATGATAAAAACGGAAAATTAAACGATCTAAAGGAACTGGTTGTAAATTCTCAGGAAAATCTTTTTTATTATACAAGAATATTACTAAAAGTGTATGTTACTAGCGTGTGGCTGAGTGCAACGTTGTATTTATGTGGCCCAATTTATCAAATGTCACTTTCGGATGATAATTCGCTACGCTTATTAGGTATGTATGGAACGAAAATTACACTGTATGTTAACGTAAGAATGTTATGCACTAAATATATTCATGATGAAATTACTAATCATGTGTTTGTTCCTATTCTAGTACCAGCATTACAAAGATAATATATAGTACGAACTTTTTTTATAAAACAGAGGTGACAAACAAACGAATAGCCCACCTGATGGTAAGTGGCTATTGCAGCCTATACATACCTGCAACCAACTTTCTATTGGGCTATGATGGCATTCGTCACATTTTTTTTATTTATACTGACTCTCTATACCCTTTAGGTCTAAACACAGCAGTGCACGCACTGTTGCTTGTTGGTACAAATATGTAATTGTAGTACTCAGCCAGGCGAGCTGTGCTTTTTAACAGTGGAAGAGCCACGCCGCAGCTTTTGCTGTCGTACGGATGGGCCGGCTCGAACCGGGGTGGTACCACGACCTCACAGAAAACCAGCGTGAAGTAGAGGTTTACCTCTGCGTTTCACTTGGTGAGTGCAGGTGGCCGGAGGCCTGTTTTACTGAGAATGAGGCATTCCATCTTAGTCCTCATGGGTGACAACGCATCTGCATTTTGATTTGTAATAGAGGATAGATGTAGATGTCTATGGGCCACAGCAACCACTTACCATCAGGTGGACTGTGTGCTCGTTTGTCACCCTTATAATATAAAAAAGGGCGAACCTCATTTGGAAAAGTAGTCCTCCAACTTTGTAAGATTATGTTTTCATCAATTTCACCCTACTTTCACCAAAATGACCGTTATACTTTTTTTGCAATAAGTACGAGAGTATGGTAAAATTTGATTGTTGTTTCAGCGTTCGATATGTGGTTTCCGTGGAGTTTAGAAAACTTCAACGTGTACATCGCTTCTTTTTTATTTCACGCATATGCTGGCTACCTGTGTTGTATCGGTAGGTTGAAAATGATGTGCGGGAAGTGGCGTTGAAATGGGGTGGTCGAAGGAAATTAAAATTTATTTGTTAATTCCACGAACGTAAAAAATACGGACGTTGTCACACTGAAAATTTGTGAAGCACTCTAGGTTCTACTATTTTCTATATCATATTATGCTAGATACACATAATATAATATAATATATTTATAATAATAACAACTTAAGGTTTTAGTTCTAGTTTATTTTTATTGTGGTCATAAATAATTGTATATTTTATCAAAAAAAAATATCATGAACTATTATTGTAATAATACGGTATAATATGACATAATATATTCCAATTTTTAGTTTATTGAAGCTGATTTTCATATTTTTAAGTTATGCATTTGGAGTATTAAAGTATTTGTATATTTGCCTCAGTTGCCACGCTTTGCATACGGATAGTAAATAAAAACAATTATAAATGACTTCGTACTAAAACGTTTAATAAAGTATTCGCCATAATCGCCACGCCTAACGGACGTGAGTAACAGGAGTACTATAATTCTCGCCATTTTATTATGCTACCCGTCATCGGTCTGAATAGAAAATTAAAACTACAATCCGAAAAGACCTGCGAAAATTTGCAAATGAAAATGAAAAGTATGAAATTTTACAGCAAATGTCAAATTTCACAAAGACAGTGGCGCCACGACTAAGGGACTTCTTTCATTATAAAAATTCTCCCATCATTAAGACCAAGGCTTTTTTATAGAAAAGGGGGCAAACGAGCATGCGGCGCACCTGATGGTAAGTGATTACCGCCGCGCATGAACAACTGCAACACCAGGGGAACCAGAGGAATTGCAGATGCGTTGCCGGCCATTTAAAAAGGAGTAATTAACGGATAATACGTCGAAGAATTAAAGCATCGATTTTAGTATTACTAGCAAATAGACACGTTAAATATTTCATGTTCAATTTTTTTTGTTTGTTTGTTGTTTTTTTTAAGTCTAAATATGACCTATTTTCCGCTGTGGATTTTCGATGGGCTGCAACGAATGTATGAATTAATGGAGTCAACTACCTAACTAAACAACATTATCTCCCACTGAAAGCGAGGCGGTAAATTTTTATTATAACATTCTTTTTATAGAATACGGGAGACAAACGGGCACACAGTCTACTTGATGGTAAATGGCTGCTGTCACATTTATCCCCAATTGAAAAACTAATTCAGCTACGTTGTCACCCCTAAGGACTAAGATGCAATGTCTCGTATCGTGTAAAAAGTTATTCGTTTCTTTACACTCACCACGAAGCAGCATGAATACTGTGAGTGCGTAGACTTTCCCCGAGCTGACCCATTCGAGCTAAAACCTTAATATAGCTGATGCATGACACTTAATTTAAATTTATTTTATAAAACCAAAAGTTTTCAAGAACACGGTTGTTGGGATATAGATAATAATTTGTATTTCTAATAATTTAAGCATATCCAGGACTGCAGTCGATGATAATCCTTTTAGTTGGACAAACTATTCGTCAGTTGCGGATTATAACTTTTATTCTTCATAACTTGAATGACTTGTCTGCGCAGATAGTAGAAGGAAAGGAAGAAAATTGGCAACCATGCTGTACAGAAATTTTTAAACAGTGTATCACTCACTATGTAAAGATAAAAAGGTGGGAATAGAGTAGAACATTACAAAATAGGTTTTGAAGTTATACTTCTTTTGGGGCGTTTGGGAAAAATGATGAGAGTTAGTTTTTTAGGATGCGTGCATACCAATACCTAAAAACGACACCATGAATTTGTTACGATGCACGCAAACACTGATATCTAAAAGCGACAACTTCAGTGGGTAATTTTCTCTCAAGTTTGTTTTTGTTTTGTTACGCTAAAGAAGTATAGCTTCCTACGAGCGTACATAAGTACACACACAGTTTCATATTTAATTTACTTCATAATAACTTGACTGCATAAAACGTATTATCTTTTCAGGTTTACCAATCGACTTAATATCATTTGCCAGCCGTTCTATTTGACTTTAATACTGGTTGCTATTATGCTTGTCTGTATGTGCTCAGTGAAAATAGCTGTATCCGTAAGTTTTAACGACAGTCTAAAAACGTATTAGCTATTGATTGTTTCCACTGCTTAATGGAAAGGGAAACCGCAAGATTTTTATAGAATATAAGTGAAAAAGGGCACACAGTCCACCTGGTGGTAAGTGGATGCTGTGCCCTATAGACATATATGCGACACAAAATGCAGATTTGATATCATCCCTGAGATCTTAGATGATATTCCATGTTTCCAGTAAAAAGGTTATCCAGTTATCTACGCCCGCAGTAGCATTAAGCTGCTACAAATCATTAATATACTTGTGCCTAATTTGACTCTCTACTACATATAAAAGATCGATATAGTGTATATAAATATTCTGTTTATTCTTGGTATCTATGGGTATGCAGACGACACCACAGTTGTGCAGAGGTACCAACCAAGTGCCCGGGTCAGTCGGAATCAAATCCAGGCAGTCCCCGAATGAGGCGATGCTAATCTCGTTAGATTCAACGCCTCCAAAAGACAAGCGTGTCGTTTCGCCGCTAAAAGGAGCCCGCTCTCCCCGGCTCCTACTTTCCGCTCCTCCTTATCCTTAGAGTACACTGACAGCCTTCAGTTGTTAGGGGTTTCATTTTCTCCGAACCTCAACTATGGGCGGTTCGTTGAGTCCAGAGTTTGGCAGCTGCAAGAAAACTTGGTATCCTTGAAAACGTGCGGCGGTACTTCACGCCGGAGCAGCTTCTTTTTTTTTTATAGGATGAGGGTGACAAACGAGCACACAGTCCACCTGATGGTAAGTGGTTGCTGCGGCCCATAGACATCTACATCTATCCTCGTTTGCGAATCAAAATGCAGATGCGTTGTCACCCGTGAGGACTAAGATGGAATGCCTCATTTCCAGTAAAAAAGGGCCTCCGGCCACCTGCACTCACCAAGCGAAACGCAAAGGTAAACCTCTACTTCACGCTGGTATTCTTACATTATATAAAGCGCAAGTACGGTCGTGCATGTAGTACTGCTGGCACATATGGGCTGGTGCTGCAAAATGCCACCTGGCAGCAGTGGACACAGTGGAGAGACGTGCAAGAATGACCCTCTTAGTTCATTGGTGACCTTTATTTGGTTGAAACCAATCTTGTCAGCCTGGAGCACAGGCGCAGAGTAGCCAGTCTCTCAGTATTCAATACGATGCATTTCGTTAAGTGTGCGGAAGAAGTAGACGCTTTAATTCCTCCCTCCCTTTTTCATCATCGGACGACCAGGTGGTTGGCGGGTCTACACCCTTTTGTTGTCGATAATTCACGCAATAGAACCAAATGATTTGCTTCGTCTTTTGTCATGCGTACAGCAAAGGAGTGAAATGATTTGCATTGTGTCTATCTTTCCGTCTGAATACAATCCGGGCGTCTCCAAGGCAAGAGTGAATAGGCTTTTGTTACGCTAAGACAGTGCGATTTACTATCTATGGCTGCATCAACACCTACCACCAGGTGGGATTGTAATGTAACACTGGGTTATAAAAAGTAAAAAAATGTATTTATTTATTATTATCTTTACTTTGTTAATTGATTACAGGTAGATAAAGATAAGAAAATAACTTCATTGGCCGAGTCTCTATGGCTAAGGAGGGTTCTTTATACACGTATTTTAAAACTACTTATGTATCAAATGGTAGCCCTTAAATATTTTGAGTAATGATTGGAAGCAGTGTTTAAATATACAAGGCATCTGGCACTTTGGTTGTCAGTCTTGTTACTGTTTGAAGATGACCATGGTGATAATGATAAGCCTATCTTCCTCAACAACAACAGCAAATTCTTGATAACAACTGAAAATAATAAAAATACTGCGATTCCAACTCACTTGTCAAGTATATATGTATATATATATGCCTCAAAATAACCTTCCCTAGACGTGATTAGCCGAATTGTAAGGCCGGACCCTTGCACATTTGAAAAAACATAATAAGTTGTCTTGTAGAGAGTTAACGATATATTTTGTTAAGTTAATCTCTGAAAGTAGTGGCGGACGCCATTAAACCTATACTACAGTAAATTTGGTAAACCGAATTCCAAACTCTTACACGAAGAAGATAGATCGCATAGGCTCACTGATATGTAAGATTATTTCCGTTCATGTGTATGCAATGACTTTTTGCCATAGCTCGTCAGTATTTTGACTTATATATAAAGTAAAGAACCATGTATGTTATATATCATCATTAATAATTTTGCTGTAATTTAAATTATTTGGACACACTTCTGCCCTTCATCTCAATCACAACACGTAATCCTTTTCTAAACTAACAGTTAGAATTATCATCAAACTTGGCAGATGGCAATTGCAGCAGTAATCTCGCATTGCACTTTTTTTAGGTCTTAACAGTTTTCTTTTTAAACGAGAAGAATATAATAGAAGGATGCTCTTACGTTACCGCGTAATGGTTGTCACCAGGGTTGCTTAAAATTGTATTAATTACTTTTTCAGGATGTAATATTCTCCGCGGACGTAATGAAATATTTCGTACATGAATTTTGTTTTATTCTTGTTGTATTAATGTTTTGCTTATTGGGTCAGAAAGTAGATAATGAGGTGAGTGTGTATCGAAAGATTAATAACATGTACTTCTTATGTTGACGATATAAGTCGATAAATACAGGTGATGCTGGATTATTTTTTAAGTCATGAGGTTGTCTTTTTTCTGCAGTGGACTTATCAAGAGATGTAATGATGATAATGATGACGATGATGATAATGATCAACTAGAGTGTATTTTAAAATAAACGTTAATTTATGCTTGCTCTTTGAAAGTAAATGATGTGGATGAAATTAATTGACAGATTTTATTGACTACTATCAATGTTAATGCACTACATCGTTTGTTACAGTGCGCAAAACTGGAATTAGCAGTCACAGAAAAATGGTACCTATACGACAGAAATCATAAAATTAACGTTTTGATATTTAATATAGCTGTAAGCCAAAGAATGCCCATATACATATTTGGATCTGTAACTCTGTCGTTACCAACATTTACATGGGTGAGATATTTAAGTTGTACCTTATTTTTACCTCTGTGTGAGTTTTATAAAGGCAAAGTAAACTTTTAAATTTTTTTTCAGTTTATAAAGACTGGCATGTCATTTATTACATTAGTGATGTCCTTACTGGAGGGATAAAATGCTAAAAAAGTTCAGTATTATGTTTGTAAAACAAAAAAGCGTTTATAGATCACCTAAATTGCACTGCATATTACTTATTTAAGACGCATCCTAGTAGTTCAAATAATTTACCTATTAATTAATAAATGTAGTATAAAAATAAAATAATCATTAACACTGTATATTTAATAATTTAATTAGTAGTAACTATTATTATTATTGTTTTTCCCATTCCTATAATAATTATTTAAAAAATAATTCCTATAATAATAAATTAAATTGTACGTCATAGTGCCAATGTGATGTACTTTGTCAACTAATGGCATAATGGGATAATGGCTACCTAAAAAAATTATGCCACCCTTAATAACTATACTTGATAAAATAACACAGAATATAGGATAAATATTTTTATCCTATATATAATATTATATCCTATAGGAAATAATATACAAAGAAACTAAAACAAGAGATTGGCAACAGCAAATTCTCGATAACAACTGAAAATAATAAAAATACTGTGATTCCAACTCACTTGTCAAGCGTGGCAACTATGGCATATACATTCCTTATAAGACTTAAGTAGTAGAGCCACGCTGCAGCTATATTGTGTTTGCAGTACGAATGCGTTGGCTCGATCGGGGTAGGACCACAATCTCAGAAATCAGAATATCAGCGTAAAATAGCAGCTTCATGCTGCTGTGTTTCGTATGCTGAGTGTAGAGAAACGGAGACCCTTTTTACTGGAAACGAGGCATTCCATCTCAGTGCTCAGGGGTGGCAACGAATCTGCGATTTGATTCTTAATTGAGGAAAAATGTATATGTCAATGGGTCACAGCACCCACTTACCATCAGGTGAATTGTGTGCTCGTTTGTCACCCTTATTGTATAAAAAAAACTTAAACTTTATAAACTTATGAGGAATGGTAAAAGGAAAGGCCTATATTCAGCGGTTATGTTTTAATAGGCTGTAATGATGAGACTATATTATTAAGTTGGTTTAACTCAACATAATTTGCAAAAGAGCATCATTGTATCGTTTAATGCAAAATTATAATGATCACTTTTGTGACATTGATATTTTTAATAACCGTGCAAATTCCTTTAGAAACAAAGTGATTAATAAGCTTATGATTCTTACAAACTAAAGAAAGGAAAAGGAAAAAATCAAAAGTCAATCATAATACAATTGAATAATATAATTGTTTTAAAATCAAACCTATAATTTTGAGTTTTCTTTTTATTATTACTTTTTTTGTTTATAGCTAGATTGTAATTTTTGTTTTTAAATAGATCGAGAATGCTGATCTCTTGTCTACTTAAATTAGAGTTTAAGTTAATGTAATGTCTAATGTCTTTTTGTAATATTGATTAAGTACTAAGTTCTCCTTCACATCTGTCATTTTTGTAATTTAATGTATAAATTATTATCTGAGGCTGGTGGTGTTGGCTTCACTAAATTTAAATTTTAGGATTAAAATTAGTTATTAATCCTCTGTTGAAGTTGTTTACTGGTCCTTAAATAAAAGAAAAAAAAATTAGAGATTTTCTTTAATAGCCTATCAACAGTGCATTGATCGATATGTCTCTCCATACCTCTGCTGTCTTCTTTCCCCTTACTAATTTATAAGCAATTTGCTGCTAGTTTTGGTATGAGAATTTGCGTAAAGCGCCACACTTGAAAGGCAGATAGACGACTACAGTAACTTCTGTTTCATACATGAAACTGCTGATCTTACGCTCATTACGAAATAGTTATAAGGCAATAATCCGCTACGGCAATGACGGTACGCGATAGGATGAAAAATTCTCTTAAGCTGTCACCATACGTGAATTAATACGTTAATGACTCGGAAACGGGTTATAACGTGCAGTGTTAAATATTGTACAATGTTTTAAAACCACTGATTAATGCTGTAAAACATATCGCAGCCGGTGGCTCGTTCACAAAAAGTTCATCATTATCATCAACATCATCATCAATACAGCCCTTCATAAGTCCACTGCTGAACATAGTCCTCCCCCAAGGAATGCCACAAAGCACGGTCCTGAGTCACCTGCATCCATCGACTTCCTGCATGTCTTACCAGGTCGTCACTACATCTAGTGAGGGGGTCGCCCTAAACTTCGCCTACCGGTACGAGGCTGCCACTCGAGAACCTTTCTTCCCCATCGTTATCGGTTCTTCTAGCTATATGGCCGGCCCACTGCCACTTTAGCTTACTAATCTGTTGGGCTATGTCGGTTACTCTGGTTCTACTGCGAATATCTTCATTTCAAGTTTATCACGCAAAGAAACCCCGAGCATAGCCCTCTCCATAGCTCGCTGAGCGACTTTGAACTTCCTCATATGGCCAGCAGTGAAGGGCCATGTCTCAGAACCG
>JAVANC010000023.1:15716486-15758671 GCA_033319125.1 Parnassius glacialis | reverse complement strand
CTACACGATAAAGTAAGAAAAATCATCTACCTAATAGATATTGCAATACCCAACACACATAACTTACAAAAAACAATAGGCGAGAAGATAAGCAAATATGCAGAGCTTAAAGAAGAAGTGACCAGAATTTGACAAAATAAAGTTTATAAAGTACCCATAGTCGTCTCCACCACGGGCGTTATACCCAACCATCTCCACCATAGCCTAAAATTAATAGACCTGAAAGACTCAACATACATTATACTCCAAAAAGCCGCAATTTTAAATACGTGTCGAATTGTAAGAAAATTCATGCAATTGGAAGAAAATGAAATAGTTACCCAGAACATAACCTACATAAATACTCACTCCAAGCTGCATTTTCTTAGCTTCGGCCCGTATGTGCAGTAAAAACTAGCCAAAGAGTTAAGAAACAGAAATGTTTTCCTTATCATAATAATAATTTAATTTACCACACAATATATAATTATACTATACTATATTATACTATACTATACTATACTAACTATACTATACTAACTATACCATACCACATAATATATAATTTAATTTACCACATAATTTACCACATAATTATTTAATAATAATAATAATTAAAAACTTTAAAACTTAAAATAAATAATATTTGCGTGATTGTGTGCAAGAATGTTGTGTGTGTGTGTGTGTGTGTGTGCGTGTGCGTGTGCGTGTGCGTGTGCGTATGCGTGTGCGTGTGTGTGTGTGTGTGCGTGTGCGTGTGCGTGTGCGTGAGCGTGCGCGTGCGCGTAAAATGAACTGAAATTCATTATTTAGATTTTGTTTATTGGTTCGGATTATTGTTACATAATGTAGCTTTATGTTTTTGGGATATAAATGGATTATCGACGAGATGCACAGATTGAGGTATGGCTGGCTGAGGTTGTGGGCGAAATCGAAACTTATGAAGCTAAGTCAAACTCCGACGAAGAAGTAGATCATCTAGAAGTGCAGGACCATCAATCGGAATCCGAGCAAGAGCAGGAGATTCCAGGCGAGGTGTTGGACGAAAGCTCTGAAGATGATGAGCCCTCTCAGTGACGCCGGCGCACAGATTTTTACTCCGGAGTGGACAATACGTTATGGTCAAAAACAGTTTCTCTGAACAGAGGAAGAACACGAAGACACAATATAGTATTTGTACCTCCTGGGCTTAAGGGAATAGTTCGAGAAAAAACCAGTATTGAAGACTGTATGTCGCTTTTTTTTTGATGATCAGATATTCGGCCTTATTACTAAATACACTAATAAGAAAACTGACAATATCAAAGACAAATATGCAAGAGAACGAGATGTTAGACAAACAAATGAGATTGAAATCAGAGGCTACATTGGAATTTTACTAATGGCTGAAGTAATTGGGAGAAGATCTAGTAAAAATATTTGAACACGTAAAACACACAGGAATCGACGCAATATATTTGACTATGTGTGAACAAAGGTTTAAACTTCTGACAAGGGTTTTACGCTTTGACGATATTGAAGACCGCCAAACTCGTGCAAGCATTGATAAGCTAGCGCCTATTAGAGATATTTTTGAATTGCTGCTTGCGAATTTTCAAAAGTATTTGGTTCCAAGTGCGGAAATGACATTGGATGAACAGTTGATAGCTTTTGGAGGCCGCAGTCCTTTCAGGCAATACATTCCCAGCAAACCGGCAAAATATGGAGTGAAAATTTTTGCCCTTGTTGACGTTCATTATCCTTATACGTTCAATTAAGAAATATATGCAGGCCAACAACCAGAAGGTCCATTTGCTTGAGCAACGTAAGACATAATATTGTTATGAAAATGGCACAGCCTGTGCTTGGCAAAAACGTGAATATCACCATGGATAATTGGTTTTCTTCACTTCGCGTTGCAAAACAGCTTTTTGAAAACGGCACAACTATGGTCGGCACAGTACGAAAAGACAAACGAGAAGTTCTTCGGGAATTTCGTGTCGTAAGAGGAAATCCATTATGTTCTTCTAAATTTGGGTTCCACCCACCATGCACACTATTATCGTACGTGCCAAAACCAAATAAAGTTGTCATCTTGATGTCAACGATGCATAACGATGCCGCAATTGATGCTGACTCTGGAGTCGGTCGAAAGCCAGAAGTAATAACTTATTACAATGGGACGAAAAATGGAGTTGATCTTGTGGATAAACTGTGTTCATTATATGACATTTCGAGAAACTCTAGAAGATGGTCCCTTACGGTTTTCTTTGACATGCTAAATTTGAGTGAACTAAAAGCATTGTGCATATACACAGCAAATAAAAACTATGAGAATATTTCCCGACGTGACGTCTTGATTGACTTGTCCTTGGCTTGGATGAAACCACTGGCTCATAAGAGAATTGAAAAAAAAATCGTTGCCAAGAACTCTAACAATAAAGATATAACATTTTCTTGGCATTACATACGCAGAAACCCAACCAACTACCTCAACAGCAACATCGGGTAATGTTGTGCGCCGTTGCCATGTCTGTGGAAGAGCGCGCAGTAAAAGCACCAGAAAGATGTGCACCGCGTGCCACAAGTTCATATGTGGGGATCATTTAAAGATACTGTGTTTGTCCTGTGCAGAAAATACAATTTAGAAGTTAGCTCCTACAAAAAGTTTATTTGTGATCTCAAAAAGAGCGATTCATGTAATTTTTGTGCCATTTTAGACAAGTTTTTTGTTTTTGTTGATTATTAGTAACACAGAGGTTGTTATTAAGTTTTGTTAATAATATTTTGTTAAAAAGACTGTAGTTATTATATTTACATTTTAATAATAAAAATTTAATGCTTATTTTATTTTTTATTTCAATTTGTAAATGGACTACATATGTATCCCGCGCGACCACTTACGTGACTTTTATAGGCGCGACTACTGCAGGGTTAAAGAAGAAGTCACCAGAATTTGGAGACTAAATAAAGTTTATATACTCACTACGAGTATATAAACTTTATTTACCCATAGGCGTCTCCACCACGGGCGTTATACCCAACCATCTCCACCATAGCCTAAAATTAATAGACCTGAAAGACTCAACATACATTATACTCCAAAAAGCCGCAATTTTAAATACGTGTCGAATTGTAAGAAAATTCATGCAATTGGAAGAAAATGAAATAGTTACCCAGAACATAACCTACATAAATACTCACTCCAAGCTGCATTTTCTTAGCTTCGGCCCGTATGTGCAGTAAAAACTAGCCAAAGAGTTAAGAAACAGAAATGTTTTCCTTATCATAATAATAATTTAATTTACCACACAATATATAATTATACTATACTATATTATACTATACTATACTATACTAACTATACTATACTAACTATACCATACCAAATAATATATAATTTAATTTACCACATAATTAACCACATAAATATTTAATAATAATAATAATTAAAAACTTTAAAACTTATAATAAATAATATTTGCGTGTACGCGTGCGCGTGCGTGTGTGCGTGTGCGTGTGAATGCATGTACAAAGAATTTTACATTTCATAAAGTATCATCAAAAGATTTTGTAAAATATTTTAAAATTATTGATGTTAAGAAAACTGCGAATCTGTGGGGGCTTTCCGTTAAAGTTATTGCGTCTATAATAGATACAATCGCGCCTAATTAAGCTATTATTTTTAATACTAGTACCGAATTTAGTGTGTTTCCTGATTTAATGAAGCATAGTAAAGTAATAAGTATAAAGTAAAAGTAAAAAGTAGTGGTAGAGCCACACGGCAGCTTTTGCTGTCGCACGGATGGGCCGCCTCGAACCGGGGTGGTACCACGACCTCACAGAATACCAGCGTGAAGTAGAGGTTTACCTCTGCGTTTCGCTTTTTACTGGAAATGAGGCATTCCATCTTAGTCCTCACGGGTGGCAACGCATCTGCATTTTGATTCGCAAACGAGGATAGATGTAGATGTCTATGGGCCGCAGCAACCACTTACCATCAGGTGGACTGTGTGCTCGTTTGTAACCATTATACTATTAAAAAAAATAAAAAATAACTTTATTTGCATCTGATAGTACATTAGATTCGCCAATTTTAGATCTATTTCTGTACTACCAACACTTAGTAAGATTTTTGAAAAAGTTGTTCTTGATCAAATGTTAATTTTTTTTTAATATAAATAATTTACTTCATAAAAATCAATTTGGTTTCACAAGGGGTCGCTCGACAAATGATGCCGGTGTTGAGCTGATTAAATATATCTTTAATGCATGGGAAAATTCACAGGATGCTTTTGGTATATTTCGTGACCTATCCAAGGCCTTCGATGAATAATTATTCGCCATGAATAATTAATCAGGAAACTTCAACACTACGGTGTAAGAAGTGATGCTCTTAAAATAATGATTTCATATTTAAATAAGAGAACGCAAAAAGTTGTCATTAACAATATGAGCTCTTACGGGTCGAGGGTACAAATGGGCGTACCTCAAGGCTCAATTCTCGGCCTCTTTCTGATTCTTGTATACATTAATGTCTTAACTTACATAGTAGGGGGTAACCGTGATATAGAATTATTTGCAGATGACACTTCTTTAATTTTCAAATTAAGTCGACAATTGCTAAAATATGACAAACTAAAGAATGCTATATCTAAATTAGTAAATTGGTTCAATGTTAATAATTTGCATTTAAATTGCACTAAAAAGAAATGTATGAAATTCATGACTCCAAATGTCAAACCATTATATAATTATGTAATTTTAAATGGGGAGAAACTGAGTCTTGTAGATATCACCATTTATCTTGGAATCACACTAGACGCGAAGCTTTAATAGAGCCCCCATATATCAAAACTAGCAAGCAGCCTTAGTTCTACAGCAGATAATGTGAGACGATTAGAAATCTTACCAGTGTAGAAACAGCTAGACTTGTTTACTTTAGCTATTCCCATAGCATAATGTCGTATAATATTTTAATATGGGAACACGCAGCTGACACTGAAATTATACTTGTTTTACAGAAGAGGGCCCATTAGAGCAATTTATGATTTAAAGCCTAAAGAGTTACTGCGACAAATATTTAAGGAAATTAATATATTAGTTTTGACCTCTCAATACATTTGTAAAAATGTAATGTAGGTACGTACACAAAAATAGAAGTTGTTTTATAAAAATAAGTGATATTTATTCTGTAAATAATAGGAACAGACACAAGTTAGTAGTACCAGTAAGTCGACTCCAAAGAGTTAGTAATTCATTCTTGGGGCGATGTATACGCTTTTACAACAAAATTCCAGAAAATATACAAAATTTGACCTGCTCACAGTTCAAAAATTTTATCAAATTAATTTTGTTTTAAAAGGTTTATTGTAATATTTACGCATTTATGGATAATAATAACCCCTGGCCATTGCCAGCGGTTATAATCATCCATATAGGTGATCGCTACCAAGCTATTTCTAATTTGTTGTGTTGTTAAATTGCGTAACATACATTAATGTAAGCTATTTTTTTTAAAAGTCCCGCTGGGTTTCTTGGTGGTCCTTCCTGGGACAGAGGTACCGAACCAGTGGTAATCAAACAAAAGAGTGACTTTCAATAAGTATTATTTATAATCTATATGTAATAAAAAAGCTTCTGTTTCTGTTTCAAGAACTATGAAGTTTTAAAACTGTTGCTAAAATGTATAGTTTTCTTACCGAAAGTAAATTACTCAATTCATTGAGTTCAGTTAAAGAGAATCTATAGGGCTTTTAGTACATAACCTAAACTGAGCACCGTTGAGCTCTTTCAAGCTCAAGGAACCTGGTTTTTACTGCACCACCCTATATAGGAATACAGTAGCCTACCGTTGTTTGAACCAGAGCTATGTATATTTTATTAAGTAAGGACTTCGTTGAGACATGTCGTAGTGACTTAAATATTCAAATAAGTTTCCTGAGCCGAGTTGCCATTAATTCTAGGTATGAATACCAAGACAGTCAATACTTTTATATTTGAGACTTTATTCATTTGAGAGCAGTTAAAACTAGAGCTAGGACGACAGAGCATTCGTGAATTTTAATTTGAAAATCAGGTGTAGTTTGAGTGCTGTTGTACACAGTAAAGCAAATATATTTAGTTTTGGATATATTCAAAGCGAGTAGATTCTGATTGAGCCAATTCACCATCCTAGGAAGACCTAATTCTGCTATTTTCCTTACAGATTCCCATATATCTCCTGTAAATACAATAGCTGTATCATCTGCATAGGAAAGAATGTGCCCATTATAAAGTTTTCTATTACACAGTTCATTAATATATATCAAAAACAGGGTTGAGCCCATCACACTTCCTTGGGAGACCAATTTTAACCGACTGTTTTCTGTATCTAAGGTAGCTACCAAAGAGAGAGAGAGAGAGTTTACCCCTTGAACCAATGATTTCTAGTCTTTTTAGCATTATGGGTACGGAAACTGTATCAAAAGCTTTCTTTAAAACCCAAAACTACTGTTATATTTTTTTTATCTATTTCCTTTACAATGGCTTTAGTAAGATCCCCAACAGAATCTTCAGTGGATAATCCGTGTAACATAAAAACTTTGAGAATCCTAACAGTACTGACAACTTACTATGAAATCACATAAACGAATTTGAAATGATAATTGGATCACTGCATTGATCCACCTTCGCTTGTTTTAAATACAATTTACATTAAATTATTCGTAACAAGTTCGAACATAGTTACTAAAACCTGTTAGTTTATTGCATATTTAAAGTTTACAACACTTTCCGTATATTTCATTTTATATTTTATATTTTATTTGATTATTTAAAATATTTAAATATGATCGAAGTTTACCAAATAAAAAAATATCTTTATTGGGTGCTTAGTTTAAACTAGGTGAGACCATCTGAGAAATAAATATTAAAAATATATATTATAATAAAAATTGTACGTTTTACACAACTGATTAAGAGCTTCTATACGTCAAGTTTGCGGTCGGTCAATAAATACATTCCTGATATTAAGACGATAAATCAAGAGCTTTGCTAAACACTAAAGCAAAATTGCAAGTAACTTATGGAAGCAGTAATAATTTTATAGAGCAGATACAACTGTTTTCTTTGCTTATAGTATAACGACTACTGTAATCTGCAGTGAAATAACCACAAGCTATTTTATCCGTATATTATATTCTGTTCGTAAGTTGGTTTTTGTTGAAAAAAAATCAACTTAACATGTCGGTCACTTTGATCGTTCATTAATGTTCTTGCCAACAAAAATTAGGATCATGTAAATGAAATAAAAGCCTATATAGGTTGTACCGATTTAAAATTAACAATTACAGTTTACAGATGAGCTAGCGGAGATTGAACTTAATTTGCTCGAGTACTATAAAATTTTAGGCGACAGCTTATCTCTGAGTCCAGAGCCGTGGTAACTTAGGGACCAAATTATTTACGTTATTACAAATAGTGAGTCAGTACCAAAACATTAAAAGTATGAGGAAAAATAACTTCATATTTAGAAATAAACTGACCATATTCCAATTTATAAATACTCGTATATTCTTATTTTGGACTGGACAAAAATAATATTGCAACACGAATGAAGTTTGTAACACATCATATTATGTTTCTACGTGGTAGAGCCATGCTGCAGCTATATTAGTAGTATAGTTGCAGCACGAATGGGTCGGCTCGACCGAGGAAGGACCACGCTCTCACAGAATACCAGCGTCAAATAGCAGCTTAACACTGCTGTGTTTCGTATGGTGAGTGTAGAGAACCGGAGACCCTTTTTATTGGAAAAGAGGCATTCCATCTTAGTCCTCACGGGTGACAACGCATCTGCATTTTGATTCGCAAACGACGATAAATGTAGATGTCTATGGACCACAGCGAGCACTTACCATCAGGTGGACTGTGTGCTCGTTTGTCACCCTATCCTATAAAAAAAAACAAAAAAAACTACTCATATTCGATGTAATATTTATAGAAGTGTAGTGGCGGTCAAGAATATCCACTACCCCATATCCTCCCGTGGGTGTCGTAAAAGGCGACAAAGGGAAACAGGCGGGAGATGGGCAGCAGCATCTTCCTGATAATAGCCAAAGTTACAATAAAAAAACTGCGGTTGCCAACCCGCTCGCCAAGCGTGGCAACTATGGCAAATACCCCCCAATGACGAGAGTAACAAAAAGACGGCCCCCAGTCCCCGGCGGCCCCGCTATTCCTGGCTACGGTGGCGACCATGGTAACGGCGGGGCAGGGGGTGCTAAGAATCTCCGGTGGAGGTTCGGTTGCCACCTACGACGACTCGACCTGGCAACGTACAACGCACGCACCCTGAGGACTGACGAGAAGATCGTGGAGCTGGAAGAAGAGATAGACAAGTTGCGCTGGCATATTATAGGATTATCCGAAGTCCGAAGAGAGGGGGAGGACACGGTAATCCTCGAATCCGGCAACTTGCTCTATCACCGGGAGGGCGACCATCTGTCCCAAGGAGGTGTCGGATTTATCGTCCACAAGTCTCTCGTTAACAACGTTGTAAAGATCGGGAGTGTGTCGACGAGGGTTGCGTACCTTATACTCAGAATCACCAAACGGTATTCGCTGAAGGTCATACAGGTTTACGCACCAACTTCGGCACACCCCGATGAGGAGGTGGAGGAAATGTATGAGGATATCTCTAGAGCCATGCATTCCTCCAAAACCCTATATGCGGTGTTAATGGGAGACTTCAATGCAAAACTAGGCACAAGAGAGAACGGTGAGCTGAAAGTAGGGAAATTTGGAATAGGGCAACGGAACCCAAGGGGCCAGCAGCTGGCCGACTTCATGGAGAAAGAGGGACTCTTTATGATGAACTCTTTCTTCAAGAAGCGGCCCCACAGGAAGTGGACCTGGTCGAGCCCCGACGGTTCGACAAAAAATGAGATTGACTTCATTATGACGACCAGACGACAACTGTTCAGTGATGTCTCAGTGATCGCGAGGGTGAAAACCGGCAGCGATCACCGAATGGTTAGAGGCACACTGAACCTAAATGTTAAGTTGGAGAGGTCTCGTCTGATGAAGTCAACGCTCCGTCCCCCTCGTGCTCTAATCCAAAGTCCCGAAACCTTTCAGCTCGAGTTACAAAACCGTTTTCAGTGCCTAGAAGACTGCAATGAAGTGGACGATATGAATGACAAGCTCGTGGAAACTGTCCATGCGGTCGGAGCTAAGTTCTACAAGACCCGCCGCAGAAGAACACAAAAACTCTCCGATCACACTCTTAATCTCATGGCTGTTAGACGGGAGATGAGGCTACATTCTTCAACAGATTTGACAGCATACAGGCAACTGAACAGACAGATCTCCAAATGCATGCGGCGAGACTTACGCAACTTCAACACAGCTCGTATTGAAGAAGCGATCGAGCGGAACCAAGGCTCCAAAGTCTTTGCCAGAGATCTGTCTGCCAGAAAGATCCAACTGTCAAAGCTGAAGACCGAGTGTGGCAGCATCGTTTCCGGGGCACCTGAGATTTTGAGTGAGATTGAGAGGTTCTATTGGCAGCTGTACACGTCATCGTTGGAGCCACACGCAAGTGTGAGTAACGATCCAAGAGCGAGTCTTATTCGACACTATTCCGAAGATATCCCGGACGTCAGTCTGAGCGAGATTAGAATGGCTCTCCAGCACCTTAAAAACGGCAAGGCCCCAGGCGAGGATGGAATTACAGCGGAGCTTCTGAAAGCGGGTGGAAGACCGGTACTTGAAGTCCTTCAGAAGCTCTTTAATTCCGTCCTCCATGGTGGCATTACACCGGAGGCGTGGAGCAGAAGTGCGGTGGTCTTGTTCTTCAAGAAAGGTGACAATGCTCTCTTGAAGAACTACAGACCGATTTCCCTTCTGAGCCGCGTCTACGTGCTGTTTTCGAGAGTCATTACGAATCGTCTCGCGCGCAGACTTGACGACTTCCAGCCTCCCGAACAAGCCGGTTTCCGAAAGGGCTTTAGCACCATAGACCACATACATACCCTACGGCAAATTGTACAGAAGTCCGAAGAGTACAATTTGCCACTATGTCTGGCGTATGTGGACTATGAGAAAGCCTTTGATTCCGTCGAAATTTGGGCGGTGCTGCAGTCCCTTCAGCGGTGCCAAGTTGACTGTCGGTATATCGAAGTGCTGAAGTGTTTGTACAATAGAGCTACGATGGCTATCCGAGTACAGAACCAGAGTACGAAACCTATCCAATTGCAGAGAGGTGTAAGACAGGGTGATGTTATATCCCCGAAACTCTTCACCGCTGCATTGGAAGACGTTTTCAAGCTTCTGGACTGGAAAGGATACGGAATTAACATCAATGGCGAGTACATCACTCACCTTCGATTTGCCGACGATATAGTCCTCATGGCAGAATCGCTGGAGGAACTAAGCACTATGCTCAATGACCTCAATAGTGTCTCCCAACGGATAGGTCTTAAGATGAACATGGACAAAACAAAGATTATGTTTAATGTCCATGTCACACCTATGCCAGTAGTTGTTGGGAGCACTAAGCTCGAAGTTGTTGACGAGTATGTTTACCTGGGACAAATAGTCCGACTAGGTAAGTCCAACTTCGACCGAGAGGTCAATCGACGGATTCAACTCGGCTGGGCAGCGTTCGGGAAGCTACGACACATCTTCTCGTCAGAAATACCTCAAAACCTTAAAACAAAATTGTACAACCAGTGCGTGTTGCCAGTGATGACTTACGGAACTGAGACGTGGTCCTTCACTGCTGGCCGTATGAGGAAGCTCAAGGTCGCTCAGCGAGCTATGGAGAGGGCTATGCTCGGAGTTTCTCTGCGTGATAAACTTAGGAATGAGGATATCCGCAGTAGAACCAGAGTAACCGACATAGCCCAACGGATTAGTAAGCTGAAGTGGCAGTGGGCCGGCCATATAGCTCGAAGAACCGACAACCGATGGGGAAGAAAGGTTCTCGAGTGGCAGCCTCGTACCGGTAGGCGAAGTGTAGGGCGTCCCCCTACAAGATGGACTGACGACCTGGTAAGACATGCAGGAAGTCGATGGATGCAGGTGGCTCGGGACCGTGCTTTGTGGCATTCCTTGGGGGAGGCCTATGTTCAGCAGTGGACTTGTGAAGGGCTGTAATGATGATGATGATGATGATGATGATGATGTGGCTGGTAAAAATGTTATTTCATTTTAATTAAATTCCATACAATTATTTTAAATGTACAATGGTATTAGTACTTTAAAGAAAATTTCTAAATCAGTTTACTTTAATCTTAACTTTACCTTTTTGGTGCCACAAATGGCGACAGAAGAAAACTTAAAGAAAAGTTTGGAAGTAGCATCTTCCTGATAACAACTCAAAATAGGTAAAAATTGCGGCTGCTGACCCGCTGTCAACCATGGTAACTATGGAAAAGGTGTTCCCGAGAAATATTAGCACGATCGGCATATAAGGCATCGCCAGTTCTGTAACCTGCGTAACAATGCGTTTTACTGGTTTGTAGCATATCGTTGAAATAATAGGATAGGCGATAGCACGCAGCCTTGTGGAACATAGATTCACAAGCTTAGAGTCGAAGCATGCACCGTCGACTACCACCTTAATGCTCCGATCTGAGAGAAAACTGGTGATCCAATTACATAATTTCTCGGGAAGCCCATAAACCGCTATAATGAAGGCTATACACAATATATTTTTTCCATGCGAGATTTAAACCCTGTCCACAGCGCCGAAGCAAATGAAATATATTTATTTCTTCGATGTAAGAAAATAAAATTTCAGTTGCAAAATGTACTTTTCTAAAATATTCTCCTCGTTAGACAATGCTCTACCATTACGATTACGACTTTAGACGTGGTCGAACGATGCTGCTCCTATATCATAGTTGTATGACGAGCGGGTCAGCTCGAACGGGGAAGGACCACGCTCTCACGGAATACTAGTGTAAAATTGCAACTTAAAAACTTTATGCTATTTGTAGTCCTGCAATGAATGTAGAGAACCGAAGGCCATTTTAACTCGAAACGTGATTCGTTCGTAATGGTGACAACACATCCGTATTTAGATTAAATCGAGTATAGAAATGTAAATTGTAGATGTCAATGGGCTACAGTATCCATTTATCATCCACCACTTACCATCAGGTGGACTGTGTGCTCGTTTGTCATTCTTATACTATACAAAAGGTTAATATTTATAAGATTTGTGGTATAGGATACATTGTTGTCCTTTTTATGTAGGAATTATTATTTGGAGTTCTACTTTTAGACTCTATGTTATTTTAACTGTCGTTAGTCAATAACTCATCAACCTGTTTGTCTAAACGTTTCAAGTTACTCATTTATTCCATTTGGCATATCAAGCATCTAGCAACGTATAAATGAGGCTGATAAATTTAAAATTAATTTATTTTTATAAATCAAATTCTGGCATCGCTGATTAGCTAACATACAGTAGGAGACCGAGAAAAAAATGTTTCGTATTTCTTAGCAAATAAACTTCGTATACACAGCTCGTAGTAACTCCACATGCATACAAACGATCTGAGTACAATAATATATCTACTCTTACGATATTCAAAGGATTGCCATATATTCTTTGTTATTGCAACGCTCTTTGTTATATTATCTATGAATACGCAACAGGGGGCAAGACATGCGGGGAAAACAATGACGTAAAAATATTTTCCGCTTTGGGAAACAAACAATTTTACGTTATTTTTTTGGTTCTTTTTTCATTATATTAAATGGGGCACGAGGATTACGTATTACTAAATATAGTTGAAGAGACAAGATAAATACTGTTTATGCGTAATTGTGTTATTGTTCTTCAGTTTATGGGTGACTGGAGATAATTCTTCATTTTACTTGACTATGGCGTAGCTCAAAAGGAGGATAATTTACTTTATATATGCCCGTATTTATTTACTTCTAAACAGTTAACATTGACAAATAAAATTTCAACAATTTACAAACTTGAACAACATGCATTGATCCTAATGAGAAGACGAGGTCATACTCATAAAAATATCGTATTGTCATCGGTTCTAAATATATCTCAAAAATGTTAGTTTATTAAATTAATTCATTACTTTAAGTTAAAATTAAAATTAAAATTCAATTAAATTAATTACTCTGGATGTATAAAACTACATCACAAAATTTCTTCATATTTATACTAACATACACAGATATATACAGGTCTAGCCAATGTAAAGCGTGTAAATTTTGACGACTTAAAGTAATATGGTTTCATACAATCTTGGACCCGGTGAAAAGACGAAAATTGTTGCTATTGTTAGGTAGTATACCATTATTGTATGATAGGTAATAAATCGGTACTAAAAATTGTGTTAATTTTGGTAGTCTGGGACCATATACATGAGATTAAATAAAACGGAGTTTATCCAACGACCTATTCCTTAATAATTGATTTGAAAAAATATGGATAAGGAGTAGTAATAGTAGAGTAATAAAATTATAGTGTGAACCATTATTGTATGATAGCTAATAAATCGTTACTAAAAATTGTGTAAATTTTGGTAGTCTGGGACCATATACATGAGATTAAATAAAACGGAGTTTATCCAACGACCTATTCCTTAATAATTGATTTGAAAAATTATGGATAAGGAGTAGTAGTAGTAGAGTAATAAAATTATAGTGTGAATACTTAGAGGTAACAAACCCGTATTTTATCATTGATATAATATTTTCATCATCTAACGCTTGTCGGCTTAGCGTATTACAGCGATTATATAGTTGCTGTACCATATTCAAACAACGATCCGTTTGTGTCCAATATCCAATCGATAGGCCGGTTGTAATCCAAAATAACGAGTCCAAATCAAGCGTATAAGTTGTATTCTCCGCATTTGGTTGAAAAGAGGGTTACACAAGTATACAAAATCAGATGTCGGTATAAAATCGCAATATTCGACTATATATTATTAGAAAACAATGAGAAACACAAGGACTAGTTTTATTTTTATTTTATGCACAAAATATACGAAGCTAACGGTATCTTCTTTTAACGATGTTAGTAGTCACAAGAAAACTGTGGTAGAGCCACGCGGCAGCTTTTGCTGTCATACGGATGGGCCGGCTTGAACCGGGGTGGTACCACGACCTCACAGAAAACCAGCGTGAAGTAGAGGTTTACCTCTGCGTTTCGCTTGGTGAGTGCAGGTGGCCGGAGGCCCTTTTTACTGGAAATGAGGCATTCCATCTTAGTCCTCACGGGTGACAACGCATCTACATTTTGATTTGTAATAGAGGATAGATGTAGATGTCTATGGGCCGCAGCAACCACTTACCATCAGGTCGACTGTGTGCTCGTTTGTCACCCTTATCCTATAAAAACAAACACAACTAATGACTGGATTCAATGATTTCTTAATAATACGTAAATTTATTTAAGATTAGTAGCTTTAATTATTTTGATGGAATTTCATTAATATTAACCGATTACAGATTAATTTCGATTTTGTTAGCGTTTTAAGGTTATTTTTTAGTTTCCTCACTCTCCAGATTGTTAATTGTGTTTTTTTTTAATATAAAAAATAACTATTTACAATACCTAAAGTTATAAAAATTTGGTCCAGAAATCCTTGTTGCCTTTACACTACTTGTATAACAAAACTGTGTTGATGTTTTTGAACCCATTTTGCTATCCGTGTCGAAACAGACAATCTCTAGCCTTCAGCCAAGTACGGGTATACACTGTACGAGTGATCTCATACATAGAGAAATATGCAAACAATATCCTTGCTCTCAAACACCAAAGCTTTCCAAGGCCATTAAATACTGTTATTGCTGTTGAGAAACCTATAGACTAGTTCAACGTGGATTTCATACGTGCCTATAAGCTGTTCCACATATTGCATTGGTTATCGATTTAGGTAATGTTTACCTCTCAAAGCGTAGATCTGTAAACGATAGCAAACTATGACTTCTATGTTAGTTATTCTCTTGAAAATAATGTGATAAGTATCCTAATACATGTATCTTGTTTTATTTTACTAATATTAATGTGAATTTAAGTACATATTTTAATCATTTTTAATTTCGTTGGTATCGAGAACTCTAAATAACTAACTATACATTTTTTATATAGGATAGGGTGACAAACGACCACACAGTCCACCCGATGGTAAGTCGTCGCTGTGGCCCATAGACATCTACAACATCTATCCTCGTTTGCAAATCAAAATGCAGATGCGTTGTCACCCGTGAGGACTAATATAGAATGCCTCTTTTCGAGTTTATTATATACCAAAGCGCTGGTTTATTTTCATAAAGAGTTAAAAACTCGAATATAAGCTCGTTCGTCCATTCCATCATGAGCATGTACGCCCAAGCGCCACCGCAGTTGAAATGAACGATTGCAACCGACGCAGACGCGCCCGTACAGGCCGCGACAGGCGCCGTCGCGCCGCGCCGCGCCGCGCCTTTGATCTTACCGACTCCCGATGGATCGGACGGGCGCCAACAGGCCACCACAGGCCTCATCGGATGCGATAGTTCCCACGGCCTGTTGTCCGGCCTGGTGCGGTCTGACCTGTGACAAAACAGGCCGTGGGACCCTAGCTTAACAATACCATGACCTGTGTAGTGACGCTGGGAGATTATCTGATACCCTATTTCGTTCTTACTTATTTCAGATTATAGTATACAGTAACAAACTTGGCAAGGTTTTGGCGTAGTGGGAGAAAGTTTGCGCATGTACAACGGTAACTACCAATCGTGCACTCGTAAGTCGGCTAGCCAACTAATCGCGCGCTCTGAAGTCGAATGGCCAACCAATCGAGCGCTCGGATTGACGCTACTTCATTCCCACGCCCCGCTTGGTAACCAAAGAGAACTAAAAAACGACTTCTGCGCATATAACGAATCTTACCGAGTTAGACGCCAGCAACTATAACATTTAGAAAATAGAAAACTGCGGTTGCCAATCCACCTGCTAATATTCCCCTACCCCTTATGAAGCAATAAAATGAGTGTCGGGTTATGTTTATCAGGGACTTTTGATAGGCTGTAATGATGATGATGAGTGTTATTTATTAGCCGAGCCTTTTCCAATCGGCTCGATTCATTGGCACTGCGAAGAGATGTTGCATCCCTTTGCACTTTCTTTCGCATCTACCATGGGGAGTGCTCTGAGGAATTGTTCGGATTTATCCCAGCCGCCAAACTTCACGAACGCTCATCGCGGCAGAACTCCCGATACCATCCACGCCATCTGGTGATTGGCGGTCCACCACTGTGCGATTTAGAAGATGTTTTCTTCCTCGCATGACTTCCTTGTGGAATCGACGATTACTATCAGCGATTTTTCCGGACCGATACGACTTAGGGACCTTCAAGAAAAGAGCGTACTCCTTTTTAAAAGGCCGGCAACGCATCCGCAATTCCCTCCCTGGTGTTGCAGTTGTTCATGGGCGGCGGTAGTCACTTACCATCAGGTGAGCCGCATGCTCGTTTGCCCCTCCCCTATAAAAAAATATTTTAGTGTCGTTTTCATTTAAACTATTATGACAGTAAAATAAGTTACAAGGTTTTGAAATAGATTAATTTCTCTTTAAAATAGTTACACAGAAACTGGTTGTCAGGTTTTAAACAAAGACATTCTCTTATATTGTCACGTACCCAAAAGTTACTAACTACCTACAAACTTCACTTAAATAATTACTTGCCTTCATAATTCAGTCATGAGAATAACGAGCAGACTTACAGACCTTTAGATGTGTGGGTGATTTAATGTGTTAATTTAAAGCAATAAGTAGAAATATCAACTTCGATAAAAAAATTAGATCATCATTACAATCTTCATTGACGTCTTTCAAAGTACACTGCTAAATATAGGTCTTCCTCATAGATTGCCTCCTTAGGGAGATATTTTTCATAATTACCACGCTTGGGAGACGAGCTTGCTGCTTGAAATTTAACATATAATAACATACACTCAACTTAAAATATCTGTGTACATACACCTATTAATAATATTTCGTTGGAAATACATAAAACACTGTCGCTCATTTAACAAATAATTATATAAGTTACCGTTACAGTCTATTATAGTCCACACTGTTGAACATAGGCCTCCCAATACATTGCCTCATAGGCATCTTAGCACAAATATTATGTCATACAAAATGTAATGTCAAAGTAGGCTTGTGATTGGATAACGAAGAGGATGATGATAAACCTAGTGATGAACCTCAATTATGGGACATATATTCATATGTTGTAATTTCTTTACTACATACTAGAAAATTATGTTGCGATACAAACATTTTAAAGAAAAAGGAGAACCATACTACCACTTAATATCAAGGACGAAAAGTGTCAATGTGTCAAATAATAAAAAAGAAAGAAAAAAATTAAAAGGAAAGAGTGCAGAATTAGGCATACAGTAATCTTCTTCTTCTTCTTCTGGTGCCTCTCTGACTAGCGAAGGAGTTCGTACCTCTCGTACTTGAGCACGTGACCCCAAATATGCGACTTTTTTCATTTTGAAGGTCTGCATAAGTTCGCGCTTTTGGTCGACTCGTCGCAGAACTTCCACAGTCGTTTGTGAGTCCAGCTAATGGCCAACATACGTTTGTATGCCCACATCACGAAAGCTTCTATACGTTTTCGGAGGTCCTCTTTAATTTTCCAAGCTTCACATCCGTATAAAAAGTATGGACCAGATGTAGGATCGTAGTAGTGGAATGCGCAAAGAGATCTTAATAATGCGGTTGCATATAAATTTTTCCAATTTGCTAAACGTACTTCGAGCCATTCCAATTCGGGTCTTAATTTCAAAGTTGCTGCTCCACGTCTCGCTTAACCACGTATCAAAATATTTATATTTGCACACTCCTTCTAGATTTCATCCTGCTACTGTAATGTCAGTCTTCAAAACTATTCTAAGAAATGACCATGAGCTTCGTTTTCGAAATGTTCTTCCTAAGAACAGCTTCACTGCATTCATTTACTCGGATGACAATTCTCTGTAATATGTATTATGTTGGCGACTATGGGAGATACATATGAGTCCTTCGCCATACCATCTACTTGTTTGTAGAACGCCTTCTTCCACAATAGATAGCCAGATATGCGATAGTATTGGGATATCCTCATTTCTAAGTTTACCACGCAAAGAAAACCCAACCCTGTCCGTAGCTCGTTGAGCGACGTTGAGCGTCCTCATACGACCAGCAGTGAAGGACCACGTCCCAAATCTATAAAATCATCACTCGTAACACGCACTGATTGTACAATTGGGTTTTCAGGTGTTGAGGTATACCCGACAAGAAGATATGTCATAATTTCCCGAACGCTGCCCAGCCGAGTTGAATCCTTTGATTAACCTCTCGGTCGAAGTTGGACTTACCTTGTCGTACTATTTGTCCCAGGTAAACATACTCTTCAACAAGTTCGAGCTTACTGCTCCCAAAAACTACCGGCATAGGTGTGACATGGACATTACACATGATCTTTGTATTGTCCATGTTCATCTTAAGACCTATGCGTTGGGAGGCACTATTGAAGTCATCGAGCATAGTGCTTAGGTCCTCCAGTAAATCAGCCGTGAGGACTATATCATCGCAAATCGAAGGTGAGACTCGCCATTGATGTTAATACCGTATCCTTTCCAATCCAGTAGCTTGAAAATGTCTTCCAATGCAGCGGTAGAGAGGGGATATAACGTCACCCTGTCTTACACCTCTCTGCAGTTGAATAGGTTTCGTATTATTATTTCACTACGTATTTGGTTATTACTGTCTGAACGCAACAAATTACTTTCACTCTTACTTTAAATCTCCACTTTCGTATTTGTAGTATATTTTGCTCTAAAATGCAATTAATTATTATAAGACTCAGAAAAAATTATTCAGGAATAATTAAAAATAAAGAAACTCCATAATTTATCGTTTATTTTAACAGCAAACGCAAAAATATCATGTCAACAAAAACTTGTTTGGGAGTTCGAATTTTCCCTAAGCATTGTGTAAATCTTAACATTGGCAATGAAAATACTTAAGAGTAAATGGACTTTCAAAAATGTAACGGTATAATGGCAATGGTTTTTCTGTATGACCCATGTTCCCAAATTAATTAATTATACTAAAATTTAAATAAATCCTACCTACTGCCATGGACTACTAGATGTGAGGCTAGATCCAGCAGGGCATTGTACATGAACTAATGAGGATTAATAGTAGAGTTAATATTACATTTGAAAAGTTTGTTTCCCCTCTTAATTTAAATAAGCCTGGTTATTGAAAAAAGTCAATAAAATCCATTTATATACTTCATTGCATATACAACAACATACAACCAAAAATAATTTTTTTAATGAATGTTTTTTAATTAACAAAAAAATATTTTTTAAAAAAAACATTTATTAATGAAAATTGTTTTACTGAAAAAAAAAAAACACGAAATAAATAAAATTAAATATAACAACAATGTAAGACATACGACGTAATATTCTTCCAAAAGTTTTATATCTACTAAAATGAAGCCTTACATTTTGTAAACAGCGTCGTAGAAAATTAAAGTAATTACAGCGACCGTGTTCAATGAACTCTGTGCTTGGTTTCCTTTAGAATTAGATAAAAGGTAAACATTTTCATCTCCGTGAACAGAACTAGCTTATAACTCAGATGGCAAATGAGATCTTTAATATTTTATTAACTACATTCTGATTAAGGGGTTATTTAGAATTAATGTTAAATATATAATATATTGCCTCATAGGGGGGATATTTGCCACAGTTGCCACGCTTGGTAGCTGGTTGGCAACCGCAGTTTTTTTATATTTAGTCGTTATTAGGAAGACGCTGCTGCCCATCTTCTGATTTATTTTCCTCTGTCGCCTCTTACGACACTTACGGATGTAGTGAATTTTCTTAGGCAGCCGCGACACGGCGTTAACATAAATAAAGAAATTTAACGCTATAGTTTTAAAGCCGCTCATATCTCTAAGACATTAATAAAGCCAGATGTTAACTTTTTTATAGGATAAGGGTGACATACAAGCACACAATCCACCTGATAGTAAGTCGTTGTTGTGCCCCATAGACATCTACATCCATCCTAGATTACGAATAAAAATGCAGATGCGTTGTCACCCGTGGAGACTAAGATGGAGTATCTGGTTTCCAGTAAAAAGGATCTCCGGTTTTCTATACTCACCATACGAAACACAGCAGCATTAAGCTGTTATTTTACGTTGGTATTCTGTGAGCGCGTGGCCCTTCCTCGGTCGAGCCGACCCATTCGTGCTAAAACTCTACTACTAATATAACTGCAGCATGGCTCTACCTCGTATACCTTTTAGCGTTAACAAAACTTTTGTTTTACTTGCCCACGCATTGTGTGACATGTTGGTTGACGCCTTTTTCTTTTGAAAATATTTACGAAAACTTGCGGAGTCAAGAATAGGCTACGGCCGACTCACATTGCATAAAACCTTATGGTGCTCCACCTGCGCCGCATATGTGTAATATCCCTATGAGGCTAAAAAATTATCACTTGAAAACACCAGCCTGCTCAGTAATTATGGCTGATCTGATATGGTCTATGGTCGTAGAAATATTTTAAAGGCTAATTAATATTCTGACTAAGAATTTTATATTGTACTGTGAATTTGATAATATTTTTTTATAGGATAAGGGTGACAAACAAGCACACAGTCCACCTGATTGTAAGTGGTTGCTGTGGCCCATAGACATTCTACATCTATCCTCTATTATAAATCAAAAATGTAGATGCGTTGTCACCCGTGAGGACTAAGATGGAATGCCTCATTTCCAGTAAAAAGGGCCTCCGGCCACCTGCACTCACCAAGCGAAACGCAGAGGTCAACCTCTACTTCACGCTGGTTTTCTGTGAGGTCGTGGTACTACCTCGGTTCGAGCCGGCCCATCCGTGCGACAGCAAAAGCTGCCGCGTGGCTCTACCACTGTTTTCTTGTGACTACTAACATCGTTAAAAGAAGATATCGTTAGCTTCGTATATTTTGTGCATAAAATTAAAAAAATCTAAACCAAATAAAAATTATATACATACATATACATACGTTTAAATATTTTATCGTCAATCAATGTAACTATATCGTAAAGAAAATATTTAAGTTTAGTTATCCTATAGTTATCCTATTTTATGTTTACCATCAGCATATTTGCAAACTTAGGGAAAGTCCTTTATTCTGTTTAATGTAAATTTATCGGTTGACGATATGCCATCAAGAATTTCTGTCTCATCAATATGTAAATCGCAGGTAAATTGAAAACATCGTCCTGACGTCGATCCATTTCAAGGACGGCCTTGTATTTACATTCGTTATTATTTTTTGTCACAAAACTGTATAAAATTGATTTTTTTCAATATTTTCTTTTAAGAAAATTATTTTATGCAAAGACGTTTAATAAAATGTTGTTATTACTATTTAATGGAATAAAAAATATATAAATTTGTTACATACTTAATTGCTAATCGTACTTACGTCAGTTTTGTAAGTATTTAATAAGAATATAAAATTTTATTTAATAACATAATCACTGAATGTACTGAGTTGTACCACTGTCGATTCGACGTAGCAGAACATTCAAATTCAAATTCAAATTCTTTATTTGCTAGTAAATAGGTACAAAAATATTTTGTTCTTGGTGTTATAAAACATTGTGTTGAGAAAACCTATTTAGCTGTTTTCAACAGCATGCAAATGTCCAAAAGTTTTTATATGATAATTAGTCTCTAAACTTAATCTAAAACACATAACTAAAAACATCCTTTTACAAAATTTATAAATAAATAAATTAATATAAATTAATTAATTCATGCATCGACAACTTAATCACTACAATTTAAAAACTCATTTATTGTGTAAAATGTTTTTTCTACCAGCCATCGTCGTAGTGAAATTTTAAACTTGTGGTATGGTAATTGCTTAATATGTGAGGGTATTTTATTATAAATAGTGTTGCACATTGCGTAGCTATTTTTTTGAAAGCGCTTACTTTTTGGAATTGTGTCAAGTACTAGTTTATCTGGGTTCCGTAAGTTAATTTTTGTAACATCTTTAGCTTGTAAAAACATGTGCTTGTTTTGCTTTACAAATTTGCCAACCTCAAATATATAGAGACAGGGAAAAGGAAGTATGTTTAAACTCTTAAAATAAGGCTTGCATGATGTGTCCGATGGGATGTTACTTATAGCTCTAATACAGCGCTTTTGAGCTAAAAATACTTTTTGACAGTCTGTGCCATTACCCCACATTAAAAGTCCGTATCTGATAACAGATTCTACATATGCAAAATATGCTGTGATCGCAGTGTTTTTGTTTGCTATTTTTGTCAATTTATATAACGCATATACAAATCTGTTAATTTTGTTACTCACTTTATTGATATGTTCTTTCCAATTTAGATTTGAGTCTATAATTAAACCTAGAAATGTCGTACTAACAGCGTTCCGCAGAAGTTGTCCATTATATTCTATATTTATGTCAGAATTTAAGTTATTAAAATTAATAATATTTGTTTTACTTAAATTAACATGTAGGTTATTTTTATTGAGCCATTTATTTACTGAATTAATTGTTTTAACTATGTCCCTTTTGTGTTGATCAAATGTACTTTTTTTACTAGTCGTAATCGTCACCGAGATGTCATCTGCAAATAAAGTAATTTTGTAGTTGGAGATATTAGGTAAATCATTTATGTATAATATAAACAACAATGGTCCGAGTATACTACCTTGGGGAACACCGAAATTGTTGTTTTTGAATTCTGATCTATATACCTGAGCTATGTTCTTAGAATTTAATTGTGTTATTTCTACACACTGTGACCTATTTTTTAAATAACTTTCTAGCCAACTTAATGCAGGTCCCCTTATGCCGTTAGCCTCTAGTTAGCCCTCTCTCATTTGTGGTACTAAAAACTCTCACATTCAACTAAAATCAGTTTTTGTTTTATGTAGTCTTACCTGAATTTTTCTTGCGCCGATTTCTGTCGCGGATCGGCCTGTTTAGGAAAGTGCCAATTGGCATGCATTACTTAGAGACATATACATCTCGTTTAGAGTCCATGTCTGCAGATTTTATTTATATAATGACAATTATAGAATGACTTATGCCATTCCTGATTGGCTAAACACGATTTCTTGGTTACGAAAAGCACTGCGTGTACGCCCAGTTGCATTTGAAGAACAAGTAAATAAAATAATGATTTCTTAAATTTACGCTTATGATAGAACTACTATCACAGATTTCACTTAATGAACCAAGAGTAATAATATCTCTCCACAACATGCAGTAGTGTACAAGATTGATAGTAAATGTGGTCTTTCTTACAGACAAAAAAAGGATCCATTAAAACTCGCTTAAAAGAACGTATAGCTAACATAAAGGACCGACGCTCCGGGAATTCTGCAGTATGTTAACATGTTTAGGATCATTTAAACCATTATATAAAATTTGATAGAGAATTAATCCTTGTAACAGAACACCGATTCCTACCAAACTTAACAAAAATCTCATTTTAATAGAGAACATGGCTGGATGCAACCATCTGCTTGGGATCCCATCATTAATAAATTAGAATCCAAACCCAAGTAGCATACTAGGGTTTGAACTGCTAGACTGTATCGAATATACTGTAAGATCGTTGTGCGTTGATCAGACTAAAAATTAATATTTAAAAGTTAAAATAAACGCGATAATATCATTAAAGTTAATTTTACTAAAATAAAAAATTAAACATTGCCTTCTTCCTTATTATAGCAATCATCATCATTACCGCCCGTTATAAGATTTGTTTAGTAACGAATTGCCAAAAAATGGCCTTAAGTAGCCAAGTTTTGTTGAGGGGTTTTCCGTGAAAGTAAATAGACCGTTGATTTTCGTTCGTAGACTAGCTAATAAACTAATTTCATTCATCGACTAATTAACGTGTTAATTTTAAACAATCGACAAGGACTGTGTCAACGTGTAACAACTGCTGGAGTATGTTAAATTTTGGAAACATATTGATGCACAAAGTATACGTTTACGTAGTAGAGCCACGCTGCAGCTATATTAGTAATATAGTTGTAGCACAAATGGGTCGGCTCGACCGAAGAAGAACCACGGTCTATAAGAATATCATAGTCTATAGGAAGAATTGTAGAATACCAGGGCAAAATAGCAGATTAATGCTGCTGCGTAGAGAACCGGAGACACTTTTTACTGGAAACAAGGCATTCCATCTTAGTCCTCACGGTTGACATCGCATCTGCATGTTGATTCGTAATAGAAGATAGATGTAGATGTCTATGGGCCACAGCAACCACTTACCATCAGGTGGACTGTGTGCTCGTTTGTCACCTTTATCATATAAAAATTAAAACAGAAAAAAGAAGCATAATACATATTAATTGTCGAAGATTTAAAATATACGAAATCCCTTAAATTATATATCGGACTTTCATTTAAAAATGAATAAGATGTTGAATTCTTATATGTATCAAAATGCAGATGTTTTATTATTCCAGTGGAGCGTGATGGGATGGGATGGGATACCCCGTCTTGGATTCTATGGAATTATCATACGAAACGCAGCAGTATTATGCTTGTATTTAACTCTTGTGTTCTGTGAAAACGTAGTCCTTTCCCAATCAAAACATACCTATTCATGCTGCCGACATAATACAGCGGTATGGTTCTTATACGTAAAAAGATGTTGTATAAATGACTTTGTAGAAAATGTTGACGTGTTCCCCTTACACTCCAAATTTAGCAACTGGTTGCAATTATCTTTACTGTCGTTATCATACATTACATTAAAATTAGAGCTTTAAATTAATATTTTTTATCAACCGGTCTTCTGCTGATACGACCATCACATCTTGTAGTACTTTTTACTCACTTAAGTATTCTTCAATATACTATTACATTTTTTTTAGAAAAAAACGTCATCCTTACTCACGAATTTCATTCATATAAAATATGATAAATACATTCTCGTGTATCGTTTAGGTGTTTCGCATACATACAACCGGACCCGCAACAACTATTTGTAGCCTGTACAAGCACTTGTTCCTTACGGGATTTGAACTTGCTGTAAGGCCAGCACTTGCAGTGTTCAAATGAACGCCCCGCCAATGTGCCACTGATGGTTCCAGAGCACATGACGCATCTTTCATGAAGTGTTTGATGCATCATGAAACTTTGCCCAAAGTTGTATTTTCCAAAAATAAGTCTGTCCCTATGTCATACCCTTCAAAGTGTCTGCCATTTTTGCTTAATTCTTTATTAACTTAGCTGACCAATAGTCATTATTATTATTTAAATCAAACACTTTTTTCGGCAATTTTTTTGCGACTAACCTGTATGCGCAGTACTAGGTATACCCAAGTAGGCTAGTCAAACAGTGATATACCTGCTTATTGAGTGGTGTGATACTTTTCAAAAAAGTATCATAATGCATCAAAAACTTTCTGAAACTGTCATAAGCTCTCGGACCATGAGCTGTCAGAACTGGCATGAAACTATAAAATACGCCGTGATATAAAAATTTTGTACAACCGACTTCAATATAAATGATTTAGAACAAAATTCATACGGGACTACAAGAAAACCACCAGCTTTCAAATAAAAAAAGAATCGTCGAAATCGATTCTCCCCAAAAAAAGTTATGATGTAACACACATAAAAATATGCAATCGAATTGAGTACCTCCTCCTTTTTGAAGTCGTTGGAAACGAATTTGTGCGGACATATTGTCTGTTCTTATGAGTGTATTTACTCACCACACAATAATACTACGAGTGCCATGTTCTGAGGAGGACAATGGAAATATGATCTTAGATTTCCAATTTCCGTATTCAGGCCATTCCCAGCTCGCTTACTATATTCCCATTTGAATCCGAAACTAGTCTCTAATAACTACGCATCGAAACGATGTCGGCAAATAGAACTTGCAATATGCGAAGCGTGTCGAATTCGAAGGATTATTGTGGGAATAGGAGTATCACGTTATATTCTAAGTATATTACATGTTGTTTTTTTTTAATTATAATTAAATGGGAAATAAAGCCGATGTATGCAAAAATTACTGAAGAGATATTTTCATACCTTGATATCCTAAGTAAACTTTAATTTACCAATATTTTTATGTGGCAGAGCCACGCTGCACCTATGTTATGGCGGCGCAAACCGGGCAAAGACCACGCACTCGCAAAATACCAGCGTAAAATTTATTTATTTATTTAGTCAAAGTTATCACTAACATTACAGGCTGCTGTAGGTAAACTACGCGCCAAGTAATAATATTTGATGATACGTGATAATGTTGAAAGCGATTTGCATATTCAGTAACATAAAGTTGTTTACGTTTACAAGGGTATTAGGGTATATTTAATCGACAGTAACTTCTCGATAATAACTTAGGCGCCGTCACTTTCTGATTTATGATACAGTGTAACAGTTGAACGGTTTATATTCAGTGTTATTAAATTTTTCTTATAAAAATTCTGATTTTAATACGAGTTTGATAATAGATCACAAGCCTACAAATTATAAAACATAAAATAAAAAGAAAACCCCAGATCCTACAAAAATATGATTAATGTCATAAGCAGCAAATGTTTAAATCTTCAAAATAAGATATATTTGAACTTTGTTGACGCAGGGCTCAAACTTTTATGGTGCTAAGTTCATCTTCTCTCACTGCTCAACATAAGGTGGATATTTGCCATAGCTGTCATGCTTGGCGGGCGTTTTTATTTTATTTTTAGTGTTACTAGGAAGACGCTGCGCCTGATTTGTTCCCCTCTATCATTTCTTAGGACACTTTAGAGATGATAAGGCGTAGTGAATATACTTAAGACTCCATTACGCGGTCAATTTATAGGTAGGTATAATATATTATCATAATTGATAGAATCAGGCGTTACTTTGCGGAAATCCATTATAATGGGGTTGTTATAAATTAATTTGCTTAATTCCGCGTAAAGAAAGGAAATGATGTGTCCTGCCCAGTTGCTACTTGCCACTTGCCCAGCCGCTAGCAGCTAGCCTCCGCAGAGTCTACTTCACCTGAGGATGCCACGTGTAGAAGCGAAACACGTGTCGTATTTTCGAGAGTGGTGTGTCGTGCTTAGTGTGGTGGGTGGTAGTGCTGGGATTGACTGCGACGGGTATAGTGCGCGCGATTGAGGGAGGGTGGGAGGTCCCATTAAAACTGGGTAGGACACATCATCTTCTTTCTTTACGCGGAATTAAGCAAATTAATTTATAACAACCGCATTATATATTATCGCCTAAGCTTTTCAGTGTAATAAAATATTCATATTAATCACACATATTTTTTGTAACAATGCTAAAGGAAACTTTTTAACTTGTAATTGTTAGTTATTGTAGAATTTTCGATATATCTATGAAGCCTATGATTAAGTTTAACTTATAAGAATTAATTTATTACAAACAGCGCAATAGTAGATTATGCAGTGGTAACTCAGTTGCCAAGCATTATCTTAAAATGTATGGTACTCAAAGGTCCATAATTTGATCTCCAACAATTTATTCCATAATTTATCAAATATTTTATTTCAAAATTGGCTTTTAAAAACCATTTATTGAAAGTCAAAAGCTACGATATCGATTCAAAAAGTCCCTACCTTGGGGAGACCTTGTGAGAAAAAGTGGCAATATTTACAATTTAACCTAATAAAATATAAACTTAAGTAAGTAAAAAAAGGTTTTGTTAATTGTAATATAAAGTACTGATTTTTATCACGTACGCGACAGTGCAGGAAACCATCGTGAGGAATCCCGTACCTATTTATTCCGCGAATCTATTATGTGCATTGATAATGCAGATATTATTCTATAAATACCCATAGTATTCATCTATATATTCTGTAACGTCAACGTTATTTTACTTGTGAGTAAATAAAAAGCAGTCGTTTGAGGAAATAAATATTTTCTCATTAAACTTTTAATTTTTCTGTCGTAGCTTTCATTCATAACGCATTAGCAAAGAACTGAAACATATAAAAGACATTATGAACAAAATTTCTTTGTTGAATTTACATTTTAGAGTAAGACGCCGGCGACAACTGACTGAGTTGGAAACAATCAAGAAACTTCCTAGAAGCAGGTTGCTTAAAACTTCCAAACTTTGATATAATAAAAATATTTTAAAGCAAATTTTAGAATTTTTGATCTCCCACTTTGGAGACTTTACCTTTCCTTCAAGTTTTTAGTCATAAGCATGAACATCTTAAATTTCGGAGTTGTTTTATATTAAAAAAGATAAAGAAAGATCTGTTATTTATATTTTTGTGAAATTTCATTCAGAGTACAATGTACTAACCCAAACCCTGTAGTGGCGGTGTAAGAATATCTACTACCCTATAACCAACCCGTGGGCTTCGTAAGAGGCGACAGAGAGAAACAAACCGGAGATGGGAAGCAGCGTCTTCCGTATAACAACTTGAAAATAAAAGATGGCGGCTGCCAATTTGCCTGCCAAGCGGGGTGACTATGGCAAATGTCCTCCCTATGCGGCAATATGTAGAGAGGTCTACGTTCAGCAGTGGACTTTTGATAGACTGTAACGGTAATAGTAAGTGAAACATTAAACTATCGGTACAGATAGTTAAAAGTTAAAGTTACGGCCTATATACGTCCCACTGCTTGGTACAGGCCTCCCCTCGTTTCAGAGAGAACCTTGGTACTTCAGATGGTTATCGCTCGCTGTAAATTTCACAGTACGCGAGCAGCCCGAGTTGGACCCCGCCGGTACCAATGAAATGTTTATTACAATTTTATGTGCTGATTTACCACGCGCTTGACGGCGAAGGAAAACATCGTGAGGAAACCTGCATGTCTTAGAAATACAAAAAATTTTTTTCGAAAACATGTGAAGGTCGCCAACAAGCATTGGGGCAGCGTGACGGACATTTGCTTGCGCTCAAACTCTCTCAGAAATGAGAGGAAGCCTGTGCCCAGCAGTTTGACGTATACAGGCTGTAAATTTAATTTCAAACACGTTGTACAATGGGCAACCTTATCACTAAAAGCGATCTCTTAGGCAACCTTTTTGATGTACAGAAATTTGAAATATGTAGAGAACGAGGTACGTTAAATTCAAATGAATATTATTAAGAGATAAAGCAATAAGCTACATAAATATAAGTTATATACACACATATACCTATTTACGACATACTGCTGTTAGCTATCAGTTTTACATTTTAAAAGTTCTTTTTAGAGCAGGGAACAGTCCAGTGCGCTATGTACTGCCTGATGCAAAAATGTAAGTTGCCCCACTATGATTTACCTTCACCACCGAGCACGAGATAAATAAAAATTTAAAAGTGCTGTTGAAATTTCGTTCGTTATGGCGGACTGGATTTGGTGATGTACTAAGCGGACACATCCCATGAACTACCACGACTTACATTGGTTCCGTTCCTATCCGTTTTTAATATAGAAATTTACTAAAGTACAAGCACTTAGCTCTCAATTATTGAAAACTTGTCACTACTCTTCTTATTTAAAATGTGCTGTTATATTATGTATCAAAAATTTCAACTCTTATTTCTTAATAGCGCCATCTGTCTTTAAATAAAAATGAGGAGATTTTTTCCTGTGTATCAATCGTTTTTTAACTGCTTGTTGTTAAATTGCAACAGCACTTTTAAATTTTTATTTATTTCGTGCTCGGTGGTGAAGGTAAAACAAAGTGGGGTAACTTACATTTTTGCATCAGGCAGTACATAGCGCACTGGACTGTTCCCTGCTCTAAGAAGAACTTTTAAAATGTAAAACTGCTTAACTGTATATGTGTTTATAACATATATTTATATAGCTTACTGCTTTATCTCATAATACTATGCATTTGTTTTTAACGTACCTTGGTCTCTACGTTTTTAAAATTTCTGTACATCCTATAGGTTACCTAAGAGATCTCTTTTAGTGATAAGTTCGCTCATTGTACAACATGTTTGAAGTTAAAGTTACATCATATATACGTGCCACTGCTGGATACAGGCCTCCTCTCATTTCTCCTTCCTCTAATATTCTTCTTAGTCATTCCAGGTAAGCTTAAAATACTGTTGTTAGGAATGTTTCTAACAGTAGTCGTATGGTGGATTCGAACACACGACTTTTGATTATGCTACTGTCGCTTCAAATTCTACCATATATCTTTTTAGTGGTTCTGTCTTTATCAAAACATGTCACACAACATGTTTCGACGCTGTTTTGATGAGAAATTAATTATAATAAAGAAACATATATATATTTTAAATAATCTCTGTATCAAACTAAATATATCTTAAAAAACGTCAAACACAAGAATTGAAACTAACTTTCTACGAAACGAATAGTGCCTGTTCGCTGATTGTAATTACTTGAAGCTAAGAGAACCGATCTCGGCAGAAATAACAATTAAGATTCTCGGCTCGTTTTGCTCCGCACTTATTGAGTTTCTGTGTTACAGTTTTAATTTTGTTTTAGTACGGAATCAAAGAAAGTTAGTATTATCGGATTTGCATTAATATATAATGAGGGTTATTTTATAGTTTATTTTTAATTCAAATGTGACGAAGTTGTTTACTTTATTTTAGTTTTGTTGGATCGGTGCACAGTTTCTTCACAATAGTTTATTTCTAATTTAATCAATTAACATCTAGAAACTCAAATTCGAAATGTTAACTTTTCCTCTACTAAGATACTTTAAGATTATATTGCGGAACGATGGAAACAATCTAAACAAAACAAATTAAATTTACTACATAGAATTATCGTTTTACATAGAGTAATCGTGACAAGCAAGCACACACGTGATGGTAAGTGGATTCTGTAGCCTGTAGACATCTTCAACTGTCCTCGATTAAGAATTAAAACACAAAACGTGTTTTCAGCCCCTGAGAACTAAGACGGAATATCTCATTCACGGTAAAAATTCTCCGTATGTGCCAAAACTGTTAAAATTACACAATATGAATCATATCATTGTAAGTGAAACTTTACTTAAGTTTGTTAGGAGCCATTATAGTCCGGGGTATAAATTCTACTTAAAACTTCATAGGTCGATTTCGTTTTGCACTAATGAAATATTTGATTGCAGTTATGGTGCTGATTTATCAATAAGCGGTGAAGGAAACCGCATGTCAGAAAAATTATGTATATTTCAAAGATGTGAAAATTGCACCAACAGGCGTTGCAGTTACAAGACGGAATCTAACATAAAAACAATCTGAGGATCAGAGCAGGTTTGTGTTCAGCATAAGGTCGTATAATTTTATATATTATTTATGTTAAAAGTGCAATAAGTGGTTATTGTTGCAATATAATAGTGTTAAATAGGAAAATAAATATTTTCTTTTGTTTAGGCAAATAATAATTATCTACAGTAAAACAGCGTAAAGCACTACACAATTTTCATAGCGTGATTACAATTAGTCCGTACGTGACGGTCATAATCACACATGTCGTGTTTTTGTGTTCATAAGAAATAAATTGATACGCAGAATTAATTGCAATATTTTGTATTAATTTGTCGCTAAAATGGCAGTTTATTTATGTTCTTGCAAAATATACAAATGTAAGCAATCGTGGAGATGCCTAGGTTGTAATAAATCATTCATTCATATTATTGCAAGTGTTAATGTTGGCGCCTGAGAAGGAAACTTACAATAATATAAACAAAATGATTAATGGAACTATTATATGTGTTGAGGATATTAGAGATATGAATGCTTCTTTATATTACGATCCATGTTAAAGGGATTTTGAAATGTTTATAATATGTAATTGTATTTATTTGAATGAAAGTATCTTTATGGATTTTATCGCGATTGATTTTAACTTTTTAAATCCCGACCCGTGTAAAGAACATACTCGTATAACTGGCGTGAAGCACCAACCTTCCGAGAAGTCTGCAGGCAATGAACATGTTCAAGATCGACTCCGCCATTACATTAGATTTGAATGACAAATCCTTGCAAGAGAACACCGATCCCTACCAGTATGATTCGCGAGTCTATTGAAACTAAAAAATATCCTAATTTTAATTGAGAAGATGGAAGTGTGCTACCGTCCGCATAGGATTTAGGAAAACTATGTATAATTATATATAATAATAATTAAATTTATAAAACCATATCCAAACCCAAGCATACCACTGCAAGACTTCAAGATACTGTAAGCTCATTCTGCCTAGATTGCCTAGATTAACTATGGCATCAGGCCGTCAAACATCTCAGCCTTCCCCGTGATCATGGATGCTGTAAAGCACCAGAAACTTTGGGGAAATACAAAGTTAAAATTAAACGCGATAAAATCTACTAAATTCGTTTCATTTAATGTGTAGTGTTTGCGTAAATATTAGAAATCATTATGCTGTAATTTTATTCGTAAATAGTCGTAAAAAGTAGAAATAATATTTCTTGTAAAATAAGAAATAAATTATAGCATTAAGTAAAGTCTGTTAACACGCATTAGAGCAACGTGCCGGAATAATTGCTTCGTAGCCCTTTCAGAAATGAGGAGTGCCATGAAGGTTCAAAAGCTAAGCGCTCGATGTAAATTTCACAGTATGCGAGCAACCAGAGCTAAATCCTCGTCAACACTACTAAATTGTTCAATGCAATTTTAATTTCTGATTTGCTACGTCAAAACGCCAAAAGAAAACATCGTGAAGAAACCTGATACGTCTTTGACTTATGTCCAAATAATCAAACGCTGCTCAATTTTAAGATGCCGTTAAGTCTCGTGTTGTCTCTATCACATTAAGTCAAGGTGACTGTGAAACCATAAGACTTATCGACGTCAGTCTGAGCGAGATTAGAATTGCTCTCCAGCACCTTAAAATTAGCAGGGCCCCAGGTGAGGATGGAATTACAACGGAGCTTCTGAAAGCGGGTGGAAAACCGGTACTTGAAGTCCTTAAGATGCTCAATTCCGTCCTACATGGTGGCACTACACCGGAGGTTCCTCCATAGTGGCACTACACCGGAGGCGTGGAGCAGAAATGCGGTGGTCTTGTTCTTCTAGAAAGGTGACAACGGTCTCTTGAAGAACTACAGACCGATTTTCCTTCTGAGCCGCGTCTACGTGCTGTTTTCGAGAGTCATTACGAATCGTCTCGGGCGCAGACTTGACGACTTCCAGCCTCCCGAACAAGCCGGTTTCCGAAAAGGCTTTAGCACCATAGACCACATACATACCCTTCAGCAAATTGTATAGAAGTCCGAGGAGTACAATTTGCCACTATGTCTGGCGTATGTTTACTATGAGAAAGCCTTCGATTCCGTCGAAATTTGGGCGGTGATGCAGTCACTTCAGCGATGCCAAGTTGACTGTCGGTATATCGAAGTGCTGAAGTGCTTGTACAGTAGGGCTACGATGGCTATCCGAGTACAAAACCAAAGTACGAAACCTATCCAATTGCAGAGAGGTGTAAGACGGGGTGACGTGATATCCCCGAAATTCTTCACGGCTGCATTGGAAGACGTTTTTAAGCTTCTGGACTGGAAAGGATACGGTATTAACATCAATGGCGAGTACATCACTCACCTTCAATTTGCCGACGATATAGTCCTTATGGCAGAATCGCTGGAGGACCTAAGCACCATGCTGAATGACCTCAATAGTGTTTCCCAACGGATAGGTCTTAAAATGAACATGGGCATAACAAAGATCATGTTTAATGTCCATGTCACACCTATGCCGGTAGATGTTGGGGACACTAAGCTCGAAGTTGTTGACGAGTATGTTTACCTGGGACAAATAGTTCGACTAGGTAAGTCCAACTTCGACCGAGAGGTCAATCGACGGATTCAACTCGGCTGGGCAGCGTTCGGGAAACTACGACTTATCTTCTCGTCAGACATACCTTAAAACCTTAAAACGAAACTGTACAACCAGTGCGTGTTGCCAGTGATGACCTATGGTACTGAGACGTGGTCCTTCACTGGCCGGATGAGGAAGCTCAAGGTCGCTCAGCGAGCTATGGAGAGGGCTATGCTCGCAGTTTCTCTGCGTGATAAACTTAGAAATGAGGATATCCGCAGTAGAACCAGAGTGACGACATAGCCCAATGGATTATTAAGCTGAGTCTGCCGGCCATATAGCTCAAAGAACCGACAAACGTTGGGGAAAAAAGGTTTTCACTGGTGGCCTCGTATCGGTGTACGAAGTGTAGGGCTTCCCGCCACTAGACGGAGTGACGACCTGGTAAGGTATGCAGGAAGTCGATGGATGCAGATGGCTCAGGTCGTGCTTTGTGTCATTCTTTGGGGGAGGCCTATGTTCAGCAGTGGACTTGTGAAGGGCTGTAATGATGAATAATGAACATGACTCTTCTTTATTCGATGAATTTTACTGCAATTATAAATAGAAAAGTATGTTGTGTAATGATATTTCCTCGTAAAAAATCATTCCCTAAAAATCGCCTGCTGTACGAGTACAATAAACATTTTTGAACAGGAGCAAATAAAGAGTATCATTAAAATATACCTGGAAATGGGTTAGGCTGCACTCTTGTAATATTAATTCTGCTTAGCAGTACTACTACGTATAAGTATTACAAACTCTCATCTTGAGCTGATTGAAATCAGTATAATTTCAGAAATAGATAACAAATTAACCTAAATATCATTCACTAATCTTAGGTAAGGTTAATATTACTTTTGGAACGAAGTTCCTTTTCGGACGGTACGAATTTGGCGGATGGAGGCTAGGCGAGAAAAAGTGTAAGATTTCCGACACGCCCTTCTGACATAGTGTAGACGGCCATGGCGGCTATAAGGAAGCGAGATGGAATAATATCCATCTTCCTCGCACTTTTTCTTATCTTGACATGAAAGAAATATTCTTTTATTTTAAATGCTGCTTCATTTAATAGACGCTAGTAATTCACTTATTTGTATTTGTTAATCAATAATATAATACGTTTATCAATAATAACATAATATGAAAAGAACTTCGTTACAATTGAGTGTTCAACGACACTGACGCATGTTTTTATCTATATATATACAAATAAATAAAATTGAAGTGTTTGTTTGTAATGTCAAAATAACAGATTTTTACTAAATGCGTATATGAAAGTACATAAGATACTTATAACAAAAAAACAACAAATTTTAAAATGTTTGTCTATCTGTCTGTCTGCCCGGCTAATCTCCAAAGCGGCTGGACTGATATTGACGGGAATTTCACTAGCAGTTATAAGAAGTAACATTGGCTACTTTTATTTTAAAAATTTATTAGCATATTATATTATATATGCATAATATATTAAGCAATTTTATTTAATAAATCAAATTGCTTACATAATGTAAGTCTACTAATTTACGTAATTATATTAATTTGCTAAGTGTCTTTATGCAATATTGTTTAAAAAGTAAAAAACTTATGTCTTATAGTTTACGAAAGCAAATATTTTATGACTAGAAGAACATACTACTAATTTATTAAATAAATAAAATTTATTATTTAATTATTCATTTCTATATGTTGTATTTTTGAATACGTTTATAATTAGTTATAAATCAAATACACTACATAAAAATAATAAAACAACCGTGATTGGGCTAAAATTACTACAGCATTCAGTTAAGTGTTAAAACAACAAAGAGGTTTTAACACTCAACTCCAGCGACAGAAGGTCAGTGGGTTTTAAGTATATTATTTTCTTTTATAATTTATTATAAAAGAAAATAATATATTTTTTCAGTACCACGGAGCAAATACAAAGAGGCGTTGTAATTAGATTTTACTATGTAACAACCCGTGACAATTTGGTGGGGTGTTAAGCCCCGCCCACTTTACTATTTTCTATCTACCGATAAATAGTAAAACTACTTGCATCGTGCCATATCGATGTTGCAATGTAGTTTAGCTACCTTGACGATAGATGACGGTCTGTTCACAAAATGATTAAAAAAAACTATAAAAATAATATTTTGAAGATTAAAAATATTTAGGACTGAATGCAAAACAAATTTCAACACCTTCGTTTTTTTTATAGGATAGGGTGACAAATGACATTGATATCATTGTAGCGGGTCGAAAACTTGAAAGGGTGCGCAAGTACAATATCTAGGGACATGGCTTAATGACACCTGGAGCTGTGAACAGGAGGTAAAGACTCGCAATAGAAATAGCTCGAAGTGCCTTCTGCACGTTAAAAAAAGTACTCTGCAATCGCAGCCTTAGATCCCTGTGCGCGTACGGCTCCTACATTGCTACATCTGACCTATACTTCTTTACGGATGCGAGGCGTGGACAATTAAAGAAGACCTCACAAAACGTATAGAAGCTTTCGAGATGTGGCATATAGACGTATGTTGGCCATTACTTGGACTCAAAAAATCTCGAACATAGAAGTTCTGCGACGCGGTCAACCAGAAACGGCAACTTTGGAGACTGTCAAGAAAAGAAAAGTTGCATATCTCGGACACGTGTTTAGCATGAAAGATATGAACTTTTGCAACTCATTATGATGGGAAAGGTTGCCGGAAGGAGAGCTGTTGGTCGCAGAAAAAAGTCTTGGCTGCGCAACATCCGAGAATGGACGGGAATCTGGAGTGCTGCCGAGCTCTTTCGCCTCGCGAAGACAAGAAGGAGTATTCAAAGCTGACTGCCAACCTTCGCTAGTCGGAGAGGCACTCGAAGAAGAAGAAGAAGAAGGTGACAAATGAGCATGCAGTCCACCTGATGGTAAGTGGCTGCTGTGGCCCATAGACATCTACATTTGTCCTCGTTTGCGAATCAAAATGCAGATGCATTGTCACCCGTGAGGACTAAGATGGAATGCCTCTTTTCCAGTAAAACGGGTCTCCGGTTCTCTACACTCACCATACGAAACACAGCAGTATTAATCTGCTATTTTATGCTGGTATTCTGTAAGAGCGTGGTCCTTCCCCGGTCGAGCCGACCCATTCGTGCTACAACTATACTACTAATTGGTAGTTGTAGCATGGCTCTACCACGTAAAATTGTATGATCGTATGATTATTTTACGAATAGTGGGCTCTACGTACCTTTATATTTTTAGTCCCATGACGCAAAGTGTCACTATCTAGTGTTGAATATATTTAATTATATTTGAAAGCCGACCCAGAGATTTTTCTAGAACCTTTTTAATAAATTAGGTATAAAATTACTTACAAATGAAATGTGATGCCATCCATGGCATCAGAGCGCCTATCTGAGTAGTTTTTACACGATAAAACACAAAACTTCATCCTTATCTTCTTAATACTACGAAAATACACCGATTTGCGATTTTCGACACATAAGCGCACGGATGAACGCTGACAGTATACTAAGTAAAGCTACGCCCACTGTGATGACGTCAGGACCTAGTTAGAATCACAGTGCACAGTTGCTTATGCAATCTCCTCTTTGTATTTGCTCCGTGTTCTGTACTAGCGAACCGCCCCGGCTTCGCACAGGTTCATTCTGGATCTCGACAACAACGCCACCTACTGAGTCCAAAAGTAAATCTAAGCCATCTAGGGACCCATCCAAATGCAAACAAACATTTTGTCATAATCAGTCGAGCCTTTATTGAGATAATAAGATTATATTTTAAAACTAGTTGTTCCCCGCGACGTCGCCCGCGTAGTATTTGGGGTTTTTTATTGTTTTGTGCGGAACCCTCATTCTTTATCTTAAATAAAATTAGCTTTAGTTACTCCTTGTGACGTCAGCTATCTGCCAGTGAAAATCCCGTCAAAATTGGTCCAGCTTTTTCGGAGATTAGCCGGAACAAACAGACAGACAGCCCTCTGGCTGACTATTTGTTTCCAGTGTTTTCCAAACCAGCTATTTAAAAAACAGCCGAGCAATTGAGCAACTGGATAATTAAATTTATTCAATTATTCATTGTAACAAATCGATTTAATAAATGCATTCTAAAGGCGGGCACTCGTTAATTCGATGACAGCCGTTGCGAAATGAGCCGAAACAAGCCACGCGACCGTTGTCACAATAGAATGCCGTCCAAGACGGCGCTGGCTCCAAATACCAAATGTGGGCAGGAGTTTTAAGTGGTAACAAGAGGCTTGTATAACTCGATCGTTGCACAAAAGTACCAGACCGTACAGACAGGCAGAAAAAAAATACTTTAAAAATTGTATTTTTGTTATTAGTACCGTATATACTTTCATATACATTTAGTAAAAAGCTGTAGTTTTTGACATTACAAACAGACACTTCTGTTTTATTTATTTACGGAGATAAAGTGCAAATATAAGAAAACACTGTTTTAAAAATTGTATGCAAATACGCAGCTACAGAATTCCAGTAGCGTGAAAGAAGCACTGGAGCTCTTAATTGTCGCACCTGCGTTTTGTTTACGCTTTGAAGACATTGGCTGTTATATAGTTAACATGTTTTATATATTTTGAGAACGTGTTTTTTAAAATTCTGAAAGTTTTTATATCTAACGTTTTTGTTTCTAAGAAAAAGACGGAAAATAAACGAAAGCGTAAACACCGGAAATATTCGACAGTATCTGACATCGCATATGTCGTGTTCAGAGAAATTTATGTCGTTTTTATCAAAACACGGTGTAACAAATGTCAAGTACCAGACCATGAATATTTGTTGTCCAATAAAGTATTTTAAATATTTTTCACCATGAAATATATTATTTAAAACCAGGTAATTCTCACTTTACGATGTTCTTATATATTTTAAATTATTTTTTATAGAATACGATATTTTTTTATATATTCTTAATCGAGGATAGAGATCTATTTCTATGCCTATGTAAAAGAATCAAAAGCTTAAGTGTTGTCATACCTGAAGATTTCGATGGAGTACCTCGTTTCTAGTAGCAAAACGTTCTTATCTTCACGCACAATCCCTGACGGGGTAGCCAGAGAGAACAGATCGCCAAGTGTCACGATCCTTACATACCTCTTTCGCTTCTTTCAGATTCATTATCTTCTTCATACATGCACGTCTAGGTATCCGAGTACTCTTGACCCTCCCCTCTTCGAGCAATTTGCTCACATGGTCTTCGAAAGTTAGTCTCGGTCTACCTCGACACCTTTAATATTAACTTTAGCGCTATATATTTTGTTCACCATTCGGTCTTCACTCATTCGCTCAACGTGCCCAAACCATCGAAGCACGCCCTTATCAATTTTTGTGATAAGGTCATCTTTCAAACCTGCCATATTGCGAATCTCTTCGTTTCGCTTTCGGTCGGCCATGGCAACGCCGCACATTTTACGAAGAGATCGCATCTCCACTGCATTCAACTTGCTTTTATGCTTCTTCTGGCACATCCAGGTTTCGCTGCCATATAACAAAGTCGGTACCAACACTGCGTTATGTATTGCAAGGCGTGCACTCTTCACTACGCCTTGCCATTTGACTAACGCAGTCAGGGCACCATTGACTTTGTTCCCGGCAGCGACACGCCTGTCCACATCTAAATCACATCTTCCATCCCCGCTAAAAGCACTCCCCAAGTAAACAATTTCATTTACCTGTTCTAGACATTCTTGATTTACCCATATTTCACACTTCGTTCTCTCTTCGTCCCTTTCAAATACCAGAACCTTAGTTTTATTAGCATTCAAACGGAGACCTTTAATTTCACATTCCTCTTTCATACACGTGACTAATGCCTGCAGTTCTGCCTCTGATGGTGCAATAAGCACTGCATCATCAGCATACAGCAGACAATTTACTTTTATGTCACCCAATTTCACACCCAAACAGCTATCTTTCAGCTTCTGTAAACAGCTGTCGAGATACAGTATGAACAGCCAGGAAGACATGACACAACCCTGTTTCACGCCCGTTTGGACGCTAAACATGGGTGACAGGTCATGCCCTACCCACACACAGGCTTTACAGTTACAGTAAAGTGACTGCACAGCCCTTAGCAATCGACCATCCATACCGTACCCCGGCAACAGTTCCCACATTTTCTTCCTTACAACCTTATCAAATGCTTTCTCAAGATCCACAAAAGCACAGAAAATCTTCTGGTTAGCAGCCAGAAGCTTTTCCGTGATCATGCGTAGAGAAAACATTTGATCCGTGCATCCTCTTCCAGGTCTAAATCCGCATTGTGCCTCCCATAGAAACCTTTCCGATTTCTCTTGCATCCTACGTGTCAAAACCTTCGAGTAAACTTTACTTGCTAAACTGGTCAAGCTGATCGCCCGATAGCACCCGCAGTCAAAATGTGAACCTTTACCTTTATATAAAGGCACAATGACTGCGGATCGCCAATCATCCGGGACATCTCCCGTCCGCCAGCACAAATTGCACAGCAGATAAAAGCTGTCCCAGACGCGAGGCCCACCATACTTGACCATTTCAGTAGTAACTCTGTCTAGTCCCCGCAGCCTTACCACATTTCAAACTTCGAATCGCACGTTCAATCCAGGTTCAGGTCTGGCGTACTAGTCACGGCGTCATCCCCGGATCCCTCACTAAGATCATCACAGCCATACATTTCTCTATAAAATTCGCTCCATCGCTGCATGACGTCCGATTTTTCTGTGAGGACGTCATTAGTTCTCGAAAGCATTTTGTTCATTCTTAAGGCCGTCGCACCACTTCGGGTCCTTCCAACCTCTTTCCAGAAGAGTTTGGAGTTCTCCTTAAAGTTGTGCGATAACCTTTCGCCCGCTTCCATTCTACACCTTTCACGCATTTCCTCAATCAATGCTTTCGTGTGAACTTTCTGCAGCTTATATCTTTCTTTCATCTTCTCTCTCATATCCTTATCATTACTAGAGGCCAAGTAGTCTAACCATGCTTTCTTCTTCTTCTCTACAGCTTCTTTCACTTCATCATTCCACCATGCATCTCTTCTTTTACTACTGCCTCTTTTTATTGTTCCACACACTTCTTCCGCTGCACTTACCATTCCATCCCTAAGGTTCTGCCATGTTCTTTCCACACATTCATTTCTGCCATCGATGTTGTCAAGCTTTTCGGCTACCCTCGCATGATATTTGTCCCTAGTATCCGCTTCCTGAAGCTTCTAGCTTCGGATGCGACAGACCGACTGTGGTTCTGTTACCGCCGTCCGGTAGCGCCAACCCCGCGAACAGACCCCTAAATCTAGTAATCACTAGATAGTGATCCGTTCCCAGGTCAGCACCCCTGAACACTCGCGTATCCATCACCTGTTTTCGCAGTCGGTCATCCACCAGAAATAATCGATCATACTTCTCTCATTCTTTCTTTCTCTAGTATACATATGGATTTTCTTGTGATTAAACATAGTGTTTGTCACAAGAAGACCCTTTTCCTTGCATACCGCCAGTATAAGCTTGCCAGCATGATTAAGCTTTTTATCGCCAAACTTTCCAAGCACCGACTCGTACCCTGGTCGAGCGGTACCAACCCATCCATTCAAATCACCACACACAACAATTCTTTCGTTTCCCCTAGCCAAATCTAGAACTTCTCTTACATTCTCCAAAATTCCTCCAGCTCAGCCTGGACGACGAAGCTACCGGCACATAAACAGCCAAAAGGAATAACTTCGTCAGTCCCAATTTAAAGCGAACCCAGAGAAGTCTTGAGTTCACAACCTTATATTCAGTCATAACATCGACCAACCGAGACGACAGCAGCACCCCCACTCCCTGGCGGGCGCTCTCGCTCTCCAGGACTCCGGACCATAGAGCTAACGCCCCCGCCAGGGAGCTCTTCAGTACCACTGTTCTTCCGTTTGGTCTCCGACATACACACGACATCTAATTCTCTTTCTTTCATTATTTCAATCAACTCATTCATCTTATCTTTCATGCCTCCTCTAACATTCCACGTGCCAACTCTGCACTCTGTCCTCCACCTTCCGCCGTGTCGGGCTGTGCGTGACGGGTGGCGGTCCCCATCGCCGCTTTGCGCGCTGCAGTCCACACCAACGGGGACTAGCTGGTGTGCGTCGCCTTGGGGGGACGCCCTAACCCTCGTTGGCATGGGTGCGCAGCTGAGTAGAATTGCAGCCCTGAAAAGGGCTGGCAGGGGTCGCGACGAGCACGCTTCTACAATGACAAGCAATACGTTCTAGTTCTCTATTTTCACCATTGGAAACCAAGCAACATTAAGCTGCTACTTTACACTAGAATACGTGCTAAATTATAATATAGCGGCCGCATATCTCGACCATGTCATAAATCCCACTGTCATTTAAATAACTATAAATTTGCTTAACATTTAAGAGTACTTAGTGTATGTAT
>JAVANC010000023.1:15586381-15716386 GCA_033319125.1 Parnassius glacialis | reverse complement strand
GGAATTACAGCGGAGCTTCTGAAAGCGGGTGGAAGACCGGTCCTTAAAGTCCTTCAGAAGCTCTTTAATTCCGTCCTCCATGGTGGGATTACAACGGAGGCGTGGAACAGAAGTGCGGTGGTCTTGTTCTTCAAGAAAGGTGACAACGCTCTCTTGAAGAACTACAGACCGATTTCCCTTCTGAGCCGCGTCTACGTGCTGTTTTCGAGAGTCATTACGAATCGTCTCGCGCGCAGACTTGACGACTTCCAGCCTCCCGAACAAGCCGGTTTCCGAAAGGGCTTTAGCACCATAGACCACATACATACCCTACGGCAAATTGTACAGAAGTCCGAAGAGTACAATTTGCCACTATGTCTGGCGTATGTGGACTATGAGAAAGCCTTTGATTCCGTCGAAATTTGGGCGGTGCTGCAGTCCCTTCAGCGGTGCCAAGTTGACTGTCGGTGTATCGAAGTGCTGAAGTGTTTGTACAGTAGGGCTACGATGACTATCCGAGTACAGAACCAGAGTACGAAACCGATCCAATTGCAGAGAGGTGTAAGACAGGGTGATGTTATATCCTCGAAACTCTTCACCGCTGCATTGGAAGACGTTTTCAAGCTTCTGGACTGGAAAGGATGCGGTATTAACATCAATGGCGAGAACATCACTCACCTTCGATTTGCCGACGATATAGTCCTTATGGCAGAATCGCTGGAGGACCTAAGCACTATGCTCAATGACCTCAATAATGTCTCCCAACGGATAGGTCTTAAGATGAACATGGACAAAACAAAGATCATGTTTAATGTCCATGTCACACCTATGCCGGTAGTTGTTGGGAACACTAAGCTCGAAGTTGTTGACGAGTATGTTTACCTGGGACAAATAGTCCGACTAGGTAAGTCCAACTTCGACCGAGAGGTCAATCGACGGATTCAATTCGGCTGGGCAGCGTTCGGGAAGCTACGACACATCTTCTCGTCAGACATACCTCAAAACCTTAAAACGAAATTGTACAACCAGTGCGTGTTGCCAGTGATGACTTACGGAACTGAGACGTGGTCCTTCACTGCTGGCCGTATGAGGAAGCTCAAGGTCGCTCAGCGAGCTATGGAGAGGGCTATGCTCGGAGTTTCTCTGCGTGATAAACTTAGGAATAAGGATATCCGCAGTAGAACCAGAGTAACCGACATAGCCCAACGGATTAGTAAGCTGAAGTGGCATTGGGCCGGTCATATAGCTCGAAGAACCGACAACCGATGGGGAAGAAAGGTTCTCGAGTGGCAGCCTCGTACCGGTAGGCGAAGTGTAGGGCGTCCCCCCAAGAGATGGAGGTACGACCTGGTAACACATGCAGGAAGTCGGTGGATGCAAGTGGCTCTGGACCGTGCTTTGTGGTATTCTTTGGGGAAGGCCTATGTTCAGCAGTGGACTTGTGAAGGGCTGTTATGATGATGATTTGAACACGGCGAAGTGTGAGGTAATGAGTTAGGAGTGCAGACAGGCACCCCTGCATTACAGGTACATGACTTACGTTTGCAGATTTTAGCTGAGTTAACGTTTCGTAATCAGATTGTAGATATATGGGGTAAGGCTTTCAGAAACTTCGGTTATATCCTATGGAATTGCAGAAATTTTTATAGTACCGGGGTGATTTAATCACCTACTATTATAAAATATTATACGATGCACTTGTTCGCAGCCGGCTGGAAACGTGTGCAATTATTTAGAATCCTCATGAAGAGAAATATTAACATGGTACAAAAAAATCAAAATATTTAGTCTGTCATTTCTACCTGCTGATGTACACGAGCTTGGACGTGATCGGCATGATCGGGTGCAGCCAGCGTGGTGTGAGGTGACACGTAGCGCTCTGCAAGTACATTCGGTACATTCATGGCCGGATTTCTTACTTTGTCATAATTGTACCGACGGTAGGCTTCTTAAAGGTAAAAGAAGATTAAATATGCATATTTCACGATGCCATAGTAACAGTATTTCGGCTTCATAGCTTACTGTAGAAATTCAGAATTACTAATGACACAAATTTTTCACTTTTTTTTTGAACAATTATCATCGTAATGTACTTGTGGTTAGAAAGCATTGTCATGTACATATTCATGCAAACTTTACAAATTTCTGAAAAGTATACTTTAAACGCAATCTTGTCATTTTTGAGTGGCTGTGCTGTCGGCATTGATAGGAATACGCCTCAATATTTCCTGAACTTCATAATGACATCAGAAAATTATTTAACTTTATGTTTTGTTGTAATGTTCATTCCAATTTCATTCCCTACTGCTATGGGGCAATAATAAGTGCCTTACAATAAGGATAACGGTATCCGTATTATTGCCGATCATTCCAAATTTCGACGCTTAACTGCAAACTTAGCTCGCAGGCTCATAATCTCTTAATCTTAATCTTAAGACAAAATTTCAGCCTACTCAACAAGGCTTTTGCACTAAAAGTGGCTGTGAGGTGGCGGTACATTCAGTGCGTAATTTTTTAACAAATCGTAATCCAGATGTTCTTGTGAAAGTTGACCTTAGGAATGCATTTACCTCTATCGATAGTGTAACCCTGGTGAAAGAAGTGGCTAATAATACCCACGAAATTTATCATTACGTTTCGTAAAGTTACTGTCAAAATTCGAACTTATTTTATAAAAACCATGTTATTGATTCTGATTTCGGTGTTGAGCAGGGTAGACCCACTAGGTCGAGTTCTTTTCAGTTTTGGAATTCAACCCATTATTTCAAACTTGAAACCCAAGCTGAATGTCTGGTACTTGAACGACGGTACATTGGGAGGTAAAGCAGTGAATTTAATCATATTTTAAATTTTTTTTAAACATTGGTCTTGAACCAAATAGCAATAAATGTGAAATATTTCATTCTAATAATTGATCTAGTTCTGACGGAGATATTTTAATTTAAAATATCAAAAATATTTGTTCAGCTAATAAAAACTGTTGGTGCGTAATCGCTATACTTGCTAGATGCCCCGCATGTTTCTATAGTATGAAACCTGTTTTAAAAACAAAATTTACACCACGTTGATAATTTGTATACCCCACATTTATCATACTATATTAAAATATTATCTTCTGGGACCTAAATTTACTTACTACGCTCGAGTCCTGTTTGGAAATGTTCGGATATTTTAAAATATTGATAATAATTTTAAAATAGCTATAAATCAAATTCTAAATTCAAGTTTAAATACAACAGCCTAGACTCAAGTTATTTTACCTATAAAATTTTGGTGATATTGGTGTAAGAAATCTTTCCAGCGTTGCATTACCTGCTTTTCTTGCTTCCGCGTTTAGTGTCAATGACTTGTGTAAAATAATTTTAAATAATAAAGTAAGCCTGTGCTTTGCTGCGGAGGCAAATTAAACATGACTAACGCTCTGTCCTTGCAAAAATGTTCCACTAGAAGCTAACCAACAAAACAGTGGGATATTCCACAGGTACGGAGTGTATAGAAGGATTTGTTTCATAAATTCAATAGTGACCAAGATCAGGTCCCGCCTCCTAGCTGTTTCTTTTAACGAATCTAGTTACTGGTTAAACGCTTTACCATCAAGAAATCTCGGCACTTCACTTTATTAGGAAAGCTTGCGCATCGCCATAGGTATCCGTCTTGGAGCGGCAATTTGTTAACCTAATCAGTGCCCCTGCGGTGGCAGCATAGACGAGTTTGGGCTCCACGACCTTTCATGTAAGAATAGTGCAGCAGGTTTTCCCGTCACGGTTCTTTGAAAGACTTCATCCGAAAAGCTCTTATCTCTATAAAGGTTCCCTCGGTTTAAGAACCTTGTGGAATACTTAGAGACGATGGCAAGTGACCCTACGGTATGAAATTGGTCCCTTGGGAGAGAGGAAAAGCCCCTGTGGGATGCTACTTGTGGAGACACTTTGGCGGCCTCTCATCTCAGAAGTACCGCGTTTAGAGCCGGGGCGGTATCAGAAGCAGCTGCACTGAGTAAGTAGCGCAAGTATGAGTCTCTCAGAGCTGACTACATATTTGTCCCATTTGCTGTAGAGACTATCGGTCCGTGAGGTCCACGTGCGGTGAAGTTCCTAAAGGAACTCCTTTCGCGAATGATCTTTGCTGTTGGTGACAAGAGGGCAGGTTCTCGCTGGTGTTGGGGTTTTATTTATACAATTTATCAACGTAGTTTAAAAACTAAATAAATTTTGTTTTTAAAACAATTGTAATACTATCGAAAAACAACGGGGCACCTAGCAGGTATATTGATTCCGTACTGACAGTTTTAATTCCTGGAGAAATATGATTGAAATATTGATTTATTTTATGGGATAGGGGGCAAACGAGCATGCGGCTCACCTGATGGTAAGTGAGTACCGCCGCCCATGAACAACTGCAAAGTGTCTCTGTCAAAACAAGATAAATTATTGAAAAAAATATTTCACAGTTATTGTTATTTGGTTTAAGACCGAATATTTTAACAATTTAAAAAATATGAGAAAGATCAGTGAGGACGCCATCTGCTCTACCTACCAGTGTACCGCCGTCCAGGTACTAGACATTCAGCTTGGATTTGAAATTCTAAATAATGGGTTGAACGCCCAGACTGAAAAGTGCTGGATCTAGAATAGAATGATTTTTTATTCAATATTGATTGTTACATAATACTTATTGAAAGTCATTTTTATTTTCCATTTTTTATTTCCCATTGGGTTTGGAAAATGCCTCTGTTCTGAGAATCACCAGCAAGAAACCCAGCGGGACTTTTTTTAAACATACTCGTATTTCACTTAACAATAATTTAGTTTATACAATTTTTAAATGAATTTTCATAGAACCAACATGGTGGCGATCACCTTATTCCCAGGGGTTATTTTCATTCACGTATTCCTTTGTATTATATTAACCCTTTATGTACAGGTTTTCTTTAATAAAACTTTTAAACTTGTTTATTGACAAACTTTGAACATGTTCTGGGATTTTGTTGTAAAAGCGTATACATTGCCCCATAAATGAATAACTGATTCTGTAGAGTCTTGTAACTGACGTTACAAACTTATGTTCGTTCCTAGTATTTAAGGTATGAACATCCTTATTCTTATTAAAGCTATTTATGTTTTTATGAACATACATTACATTTTCATAAATATATTATGATGCCAAAGTTAATACGTTTATTTCTTTAAAATTTTCTCTAAGGGATTCTTTACAATTTAGATTATAAATGGCCCGTAAGGCACTCTTTTGCAAAACAAATATCGCTTCAATATCAGTCGCATTACCCCATAGCAAAATTGCATAATAAATTACGCTATGAAAGTAACTAAAATACATTAACCTAGCTGTCTCAACATCTGTTAGGCTTCTAATCTTTCTTACAGCATATGCTGCAGAACTAAGTCTGCTTGCTAATTTAGATATATGGGGGCCCCATTGAAGTTTCGCGTCAATAGTAATACTTAGAAAAACAAGACTCAACTACTCTCCATTTAAGAACACAAACTCTAGTGGGTCAACCTGCTGAACATCGACAGTAGAATCAATAATATGGTTTTCATAAAACAGGTTAGTATTTTGACTGAAACATAGCCAAACTTAATAATAAATTTCGGCGGTATTCAGGTCAACTTTCACAAGAACATCTGCATCAGAGTTTGTAAAAAAATGTACGCACTGAATCTACCGCCGCCTCACAGTCACCTTTAGTGCCAAAGCCTAGTTAAGTAGGCTGAAATTATGTCTTAAGGTTATAAATGATGTGCCTGCATGCTAATTTTTAAGTTAAGCATCGAAATGTGGAACCAACGGCAATAAGACGGATTCTTTTATCCTTGTTTTGAAGGCACATGATTTTGCCCCATATAAAAATGAAATGAAATTTAAATTAAAATTTCCAGAAAGCATGAAGTCACCTAATTTTGTAATGTCATTAAGAGTTGCTCCGCAGGCGTCACCAGCAGAAGCGCTTGCAAGAACTTTAAGATGTTGAGGCGTAATTCCGTCGATGCCGCTAGGAGGGCCATTCGAAAATGACATAATTGCCTCTAAAGTGTTTTTTGTTTCAGAAATTTCAAAAGGTTGCATTCAGAAGTCTTGGAAGGCAGCGGTAAACTGTGAGAAGGATTAACCAAAGGATTCTTCTGATGAAGGCCTTCAAGAATTTCGACATTACGAGGAGCGAGGATGTCGTCTGAGAATAAAATATGGGATGCATTTTTTAGTCGCCATCCATTAGTTTCGAATCAACTACTTTTTTTAACTTAAATGTAGGATGAGGTCGAGATAAATGAATATTAATTGGATACCAAATCTAAAACTTAGTTTTTCTTTATTATGTTCTTTTTATATTTTTTTAATGTAAATACACTTGTACTCGTATTAATTTAACATCACACATTTAATTAAAACAATATGTATTTTTATGTATCTCAATAATTATATTTATCTTACTTTTTGTTTTTGACAGCATTGTCTTGGTCTTGGACTGTTATGATGCTGTAATTGTTTTTGTAAATAAATTAATTAAAAATAAATATATAATAAAAAAATCTACATGTTGTTAGGTTTGCTTATTTCACTAGCATTGTACTCAATCTTGTGTTACGTTTGAGAGTGACAGAGTCGGTAAAATTATAGGCTATGAAGTGTCAAACTTTTGTATTAAGGGTTGACAACAAATCTGTGGATTTCTTTGTTTGAAGTGTGTTACATGTGTACATGGGTTTTAAAATAGTAGCATATAACAGCAAGTATTTTGACGACACCCTGGTGGTCAAACTTGGTATTTTACGTATCGTGCATAGAAAATAGCTGCTTTATCATCTTCCCTAATTCAACGGTGTATGAGGGACGTTGGTGAAATTCTGTGGCAGTCCTTTTTAAGTGAGTTGCATGTATCTATCTACCATCTGGTAGACTGTTATTTCATTTGCTATTGTGTAAAAACTTATTACATTTATAATATTTAAAAGAAACGATTCATTGAAAATAAAACTTAAATGTCTTGGGTTAACCTCATTGGTTAAGTTATTCCCATCGTGAAGTAAGGTTAGAACAAAAAGATAATAAAAATAATATAATATTTCGATGACATGAACAGCCCATGGAAAACTGACGTGAACTGTGAGTATAATACTGTTGCGTATGGTGAGTGTAAAAAACCACGAGAAACGTTTTACCGGCAATTTCATATATCAGTATCAGTGGTGACATAAAATGCAGGCGTGTCATAGCATCCATTTCCCATCAGGTAGACAATAGACTATTTCGTTACTCTCTCTTCTATAAAAAAATCCAAAATAAAAGTAACAGCCTACATACATCATACAGCTGGACACAGGCTTCTTCTTATTTCTGAGAGGAATTAAGGGCAAGGAAAGATCCGCTGTGCTACACCAAAGCGTGTTAGCGAACTTTACATATTATCGAAATTTCTTTTCTTATTTCTTTACATGCAAGTTTCCTCACGATGTTTTAATTCACCGCCGAGCACGTGGTAAATCAGCACAAAAAATTGCAATTAATAATTTCACTGGTGCGGGTATCGAATCCGGGAATTCAGGTATCCAGGAAGTATTTAATTTAAAACTCAGTAGGGGAGGCTACTCCTTTTCGGCCGAGAAGTACGTTTGGTTGGTGCTTATCTGCTGTGTTCAGGTCTGAAGAATATAGTACCATCTTAGTCCTCAGAGATGACAACGCATGTGTACTCTGCAGTATCCACCTATCAACTGGTAAGTTCGGTTTGACCCTTCAGTTTTACTGTCAAACCAATTACTGTAAAATCGCGTAAGCAACCAATTTTGTCACAAGTTTTAAATTAAAAATATTTTTTTTTAATTTTTTATAAGAAGTCAATTAAAAGGGTTTCAAGACCGAAGTTACTAATTATCAGCCGATTTCAAAGTTATGCCTAGTATCTAAATTGTTTAAATAAATCATACATTATCAATTATACGCGTCCCTAAAGCATTTATTCAATCCGACTCAACATGGGTTTTAAGAGGACACTCGTTCAAAACTTGCTCTTCTTAGTGCATTATTGACTGATATAGTGGACAATCGCTGCTAGGTAGATGATGTTCATATTAATTATAGCAAAGCATTTGACAGACAACAACATAATTTGTTATTGATGAAACTGTCCAAAATCGATATAAACGGCAATCTACTTAGATTATTCACGTCTCGTATAAATAATGAATCACAATCTGTTGTCGTTAAAAACTACATATCTGGATGGGTAATTGTTTCAAGTGGAGTACCACAGGATACACAGCTGGGACCGTTATTATTTATTATTTTATTAATGTCATTAACTATTACTTAAAGAAAGCTCACTTATTATGTTTTGCCAACGATATGAAGTTTTTTTCAATTCGATTAATGATGCTGAGGCGTTACAAGGAGACCTGTCAAATATAGAGCGTTATGGCGACCTAAACTAAATGTAGTCATATGTCCTATATTCGCAAATATAAACCGGTTGTCTTCAATTATAAGCTAAAAGGTGAAAATCTTAAAAGGGATTGCATTGTTAGAGGTTTAGGTATTCTTGTTTTCTTTTTCTTTGGTGATTCTAAGTCGATATTTGACGCTTACTTAGGAAGTATTATAACCAAATCTTCTAAAGCTCTTGGATTTTTGATGCGTAGCTCTAAGGATTTTACTGAGCCTAAAGCTCTTATGATCCTGTATTATTCTATTGTTACAAATAATTTAAAGTACGAATCACAAATCTGGAATCCCAGGTTACATACCTACATATATTGCCCAACTTGAAAATATTCAAAGAAAGTTTATCCGTTATCTTTGTTATAGAACAAAAGATTTTAGCTATACTTTTGATAACTATATTGTTTATTGTAAAAAAACATCACCTTGTTCCTCTACATAAGCGGCGTGAGATTACTGATCTCACTTTTCTGTTAAATATAGCTTGTAGTGCTTTTGACTTTCCTAAACATTTGTCTCATCTTATCTGCACTGCCAAACCTCTAAGACACAATACACTTTTAAGTCTTCCGTTTGCATCTACAAATTATAGGCAAAATAAATTTATTTGACGAATGAGCAAACATTTAACAAGGTAGCCAAAGAGTTTGACTTTGATTTGTTTAACACTAGCACTGTGTCAGCCAAGGGCATACTTAACAATGAATTTTAGTAACACTAAGTGAGATATTGATGCGAACAAAACTAATGTTTTAATTTTTTTACATTTGTGGTATTCATTTTGGTTTTTTATGTGTATTACATGTTATATCAGTTACGGCCTCATTTGGCATAAGTTTGATCGTGTTAGATATGTTTGAGTGTTGAATCGCGTTGATAACTGTTGTAAATTCACTTTTGTATCTAATACTATACTATATATGTACTAACTATTGAGTACCTTTAATCGAGAATAAGAAGTAGTTTTCTATAATGTAAATATTTTTCTTTTACCAATTATTTCAGGCTTTTTATTTCTTTGTTTACACTAGATTTACGTGGAATAAACTATAAAATAGTAAACTTTACCCTACTGATAAATACAGACGACGCTTTTCAGAGGGCAAAGAGAAAGAATTACGAATACGTTTATGAGATGAGGTAGAGCTTGCCGTACTGTCCCAATGCATTTTCGAAAACATCATATTTCCTTCAAAGTTGAATCGGGGCTTAGTTAGATATAAACTTTAAATGCTTTTAACAATTTTATGGGTGCAGGCGAGGATTTGAATAAAATTTAAGATTAAATATTTTGACTAATAAAAATGGGGAAAATTAGAATATAATTTTTTTTTACAGACTTTCAGTTTTGTTAAATCAGTAGATTTAACGAGGGCCACTCGCACTTAAAATATATTCCAGCTTTCAATTTCATTACACATTTGATTGAATTTCATTTGCTAACTTAAGATTTTTGTAAATAATAGAATAACATTTTGTTAATTTTTCTCGTCTGTTTTCTATAAAAAATGGTCGAAGAATTCTCCCACAATTTACGCTCAACTATACATATGTCATGTTATCCTTTAGCAAAAAATTAATGAAACTTACAAGACTCGACACAAAGCTGTAGCATACGCTTGGACTAATTACTGACTGGAGCAGGCTGCTTAGAATATGATTCTAGATATTAATTTTCTTTAAGAAGTGTAATATTGTTGTTTCTCTGGGGAGCGGAAACGGCGATATTAAATTTACTAGGTGGTTGGTCTTCTTTTCTACATAGTAATTCATCTCGGTGTGTGTTTGCACTGTTGTATTCTAATTTAAAGTGTGTAGAGAGCCAATATTATTTCAACTTGGTCCTATGAATATCTGTAACTATCTTTATTTGAAATTGATTTCGGATTGCCTGCGAGATGAAAAGTGACTATGCAACTTTTCATTGGATGTACTGTATGTTTAATTATCATACATACTCAACAGTGTTGTAAAATATCCGGGTTTCACAAAATTTAAAGGTGTGGTACTTCCCTAGTCGAGCCGATCTTTTTGTACTTCAGCTGGAATACAGCTGAAGTGTATTGCTTAACTAAGTAACACGCGTTTCTTTCTTTAGGCCGTTGTATACGTGGAGTAGTTGGCCATGTAGGAGGGCGCATCGCTTAAGGAGAAAAAGAATTGCGAGCTGTGCTCTTCCGAGATGGGGTCGCGGATAGTACAGTAGGGGCTACGGAAGTTGGTGTTGTTGCCATAATCAAATCTACAGGTATAGATTCAGTACAATTACATACACCAAAGAAGAATGCCTAGGGATGTTGCATCCCTTTGCAATTTCTATAGAATTTACCACGGGGAATGCTCTGAGGAATTGAACGCCCATCTCGTCAAAATTCACGATACCATCCTCACTATATGGATGCTTGGCAGTCCACGACTGTTTGTTTTACTAGGTTTTCTTCCTCGTAAAACTCCTCTGTGAAATTGTTTACCACCGGTGATTATTCCGGACCGATGCGACTTAGGGACCTTGAAGAAAAGAGCTTACAGCTTCCTATAAGGCCGGCAACGTATCTGCAATTCTCCTGGTGTTGCGGTTGTTCATGGGCGGCGGTACTCACTTACCATCAGGTGAGCCGCATGCTCGTTTGCCCCCTCTTCTATAAAAAAGAAAGGAGAATGTAAGTATATTTATATAATATTATATACGGTTTAAGAAGAACTTTATTATCTCAAAGAACTTTACATTCACTTTTTGAGACTTATATATCTATAGCTTAATATAAATTTGGTTTGGGCTATTCGTACAATGTAACAATGCAAATTATAATTTAAACTATAATTTAAACTACCGAAAAATACAAAATGTAGGTGATTGTAAAAAGTTTCTAGCGACAGCGATGGCTCGTTTTGTGCAAATTCGACCGCCGACTTCTTTGTGCCGATTACATACATAAGCATTACTGGATGTGCCTCGCACAGTAGAGTGGTATAGTTGATTAGATTCAATAGTTTAGAGAGAAAAAAAATCTGATTAAGTGTCGGTTATAATTTTTTATATATTTAGTAAAATTTGTAATATTTATATTATTTATTATTTCTGAATAACTTAAATAATTGGTATTTTTAGAGTGTAAGAAGGAAATAATCTAGATATGTATTTATTTATGTTAGTTATTGAACATGAGAGTATTTATTTATTTAGATAGGTCTTTGTTTAGTCTTTCGATAGATGGTACTTAAGTAGTCTTTTAAATGTGTGCATTGATTTTGAGTCTCTAATATCTTTAGGTAATTTGTTATATATTTGTGAACCTTCATACATTATGCATTTTTTACCGAAATTTGTTCGTGGTGTTAATAATTCAATAACGTTGCTTCGCCTAAGTTTCATTTTGTGTAGTTGTATTCTCTTTGAAAAAGTTGTGTTTGTGTGTATATCTTTATTTAAAATTTTTCGTACTAATATACAATTTTGGTACTTGTATGTTTGCGATATGTTCATTACTTTAATTTGTCTGTAAAGCTTATCTGTTGGTGTAAAATAATCAAAATGAAACAAAACTTTCAATAATTTATTTTGAGCAGTTTGTAGCATTGCTAGATTAGTTTTGGCTGCATTACCCCATATTTCCACTAGATAATCGATTTGTGGTTTCACAATTGAATTATAAATTGTATACCGTACAGGGACTGGAAGACAACGAGCAATACCCTTTATCATACCCGTTAGTGATATCAACTTAGATTTTATTTCTTGAATGTGGGGGTGCCAAGTTAACTTACTATCTAGAATAAGACCTAGATACTTTTCTTGCTCCGTCTTATTAATTTTTATGCCGTCAATCATCAAAGGACTATAGTCACCAATCTTTTTGTTTTTAGCTGCAAAAATCATATAGCTAGTTTTAGTTATGTTGATCGTTAGCAGATTGCTCTGTAACCATTCATTTAGTGAATCCAAATCATTTTGTGCTTCCGATACAATAGATTCAATTGAGTGACCATAATAGAAAAGACACGTGTCATCAGCGTACAAAGTTATATCCCCGCTTAAGCCTATATTATTGATATTGTTTATATATATTAGAAACAGTAGGGGTCCTAAGATAGAACCCTGAGGTACACCAAACGTTACAGTTTTGAAAGAACTTCGTGTTTTATCTATTTTCACTACTTGTCGGCGATTACTTAAATACGATCTGAAAATTGCTAGTGCAGTGTTAGTTAAACCAATGTTAGCAAGCTTATGTATTAGCAACTCATGACTCACTGTGTCAAAAGCTTTTTTAAGATCTATAAATACACCAAGCGCGATTTTTTTCCTATCTAAATTCAGCTTTATTTTCGTTACAAGGTCTACTGTGGCGGATAGTGTATTTGATTTGGATCTAAAACCATATTGTTTCTTACTAAGGAAATTTATTGACGTTAAGAACATTTCAAGCCGATTGTTAATAATTCTTTCGAAGACTTTTGAGAGTACCGGTAGAACTGATATGGGACGGTAATTTCCAGGATCTAATTTTGACCCAGATTTGTAGATTGGGGTGATTTTGGCAATCTTTAGATTGTCAGGGAACTCTCCTATCTTTAGACATTTATTAATGCAGCCTGTTAATTCTTCTATTATTAAACTTTTGACGCATTTAATTGCTTTAGAACTAATACCTTCTAAGCCTGAGCTAGTGTTAGTGTTTAGGTTTTCAATTATTGCAGAAATTTCATCTACCGTTGCTGGTGCTAGATGGCTAAGTTTTTGCGAGTCAAATCCAGAATCACTCTCATATTTATTACTGTAGCTTATGTAAGGTTTTTTTATTTGATTTGCTAAATTCGAGCCAACACTGGCGAAAAACTCATTAAAATATTCACAGATTTCATCTGTTTTAGTTAGAATAAGTCCATTTTGATTCTTCAACTTACTTGGGAATGTTGCTTCTTTCAATTTATTATTTGATAGATTGTTAATCAAACTCCACATTTTTACTGGTTTATTTTTGCAATTTATAAATGCTTTAAAGTAGTAGTTTGCTTTATTTTTCTTTATATTTTCTGTCACTTCATTTCTTTTCTCTATATATTTATTTTTTATAACAAGATTTTTGGGGTTCTGTTTATATTGTTTCCATAGAATATTTCTGTTATTTATTTCATTGATTATTTCTTTATTTATCCAATCTTGTCGTGGGGGGTTTAAAATCTTTTGTTTATTAATGATACTCATTCTTATACTGTCTAACAGCCTTTCTTCTAATTTATTATATGATTTAGATTCATTAGTTTCTTTGTCATTCTGCATAGTTGCATAAAGTTTCGCGTAGTTTACAGCTTCATATTGTAATTTACTTAGAGGAGCCGGCACATACTTTTTAACCTCAATATATATTTGTTTATGATCTGAAATGGGTGACTCTAAAATAGCAAAGTGAAAATATTTTGCATTAAGGTTAGTACATAGATGGTCAATAATAGATTTAGTTGTTTCAGTTTCCCTAGTACAAAAATTTCGGTCTATCTTATTTATAATTCTGTAACCATTTTCTTCCAAAATTTCTTTGTAAGCTAGGGTTCCACGATCATTGGACAGTAGATTAAAATTAAAATCACCAATAATAATTGCTCTTTTATATTTATTTATTTGTGCCGAATATTCATCCAAAAATTGTTTTATATTCGCATCTGGTTTTCTGTATACGGTTCCAACATCTAGACAATATTTTTCGAGATGTATCCAAAGGAAATGGTTACCATCTAAATTGGTGTCGCTGACGTGGCAATGCTTCAAATCATTGTGAACAAAAATTGATACACCACCACCTCTTCCTGTGTTTCTGAAATTATAATAGTGGCTGTAGTTAGGGATCAGAAAACGTTTTGCTTCTGCTTCGGATTTTATCCAAGTTTCAGTTAAAATAATGATGTTGACAGTATTTTTAAACATTTTTAGTAGGCATTGTAACTCATCAAACTTTCCTGGTGTAACAATGCTGCGTATGTTAGCATAGTATATTTTTAATGATTTCTTATATGAGACAATGTGCTCGTAGTCGTCAACTAGTTGGTAAGTGTTCACTTTGTTATCTTCTGTATTATTACTACAATTTCTTATTGTTTTGAGTTTTTTGAGACGCTTTTAACTATTCTTGGCACATTTTTCGAATATTTAATTGAAATATTTTCTTCTCCCTTTTTTATTCTATCATTTAACTCTTGAGTAAGCTCCTTTAGGTATAATTTTTGTTGCGGTGTTTGGTCTGAATATAGCCTTATTTTATCATCATTCAGCTTTGTCTTATTCTTCAATAAGTATTTAACGACATCTTGAGATTCAAAGAAAATTTTGATTGGGCGATGTTTACCAGATGTATACTTACCAAGTCGTAGAATTTTTTTCGGTAAAGGACAAGTTGCATATATTGTTTTTAATATTTTAATAACCTCACCTTTGTCAAACTCTATTCTATGTTCTTTATCCAATGCTGCATTTTCAGAGATTCCAATGATAACGATATTTTTGCTTCTTTGTTCGCGCTCACTTATTTCTGCCACAATTTTTTCGGTTCCGTGAGATAGGGACGATGTTCCTGTAGTAATTTTAAAGTTTTTAATTTCGGATTCAAGATGGCAGATCTTCTGTTCACTATTTTTGTTTTTCTCTAATAAATTTGAAATATCAGTTTTTATTATTTCGTTTTCTGTATTAACAAGGTTTATAGTTAATTTCAAATCATTGATTTCTTTTTTCAAATCTGCTACATCTGAAGATATTTTTTCCATGAATTCCTTTTGATTAGTGCAAATTGTAGTAAGCATCGACATTATCTGCGACATTTTGTTAGTCAATTCACATACTTCCTTTTTTATTACTGTTATGTCATCGTTGTCTTCTGGTAATTTTCTTTTATTACGAAAAGTGATTGTATTAGACTCATTAAGTTGTGAATCGCTAAGTGTATCTCTCATGTCACTTCTTGTAGGCGAGCGTAGAATATTCATCTTATATCTGTGTATTAGTACGGTAAGGTATGAATGACTCACGTAGTAGTGGCTGGCTTTTTCAACACGCTCCGTCGCAAGTATTGTCACAGTGATTAATCTGATTAGAGCACTATTGCACAGGTAATACGTTTGTATGTAGCCTGGTAGTTAAGATTAATATTTTATAGAAAAACAAAACACGTCTGCACTGTACGACGCCCGGTTCATCTCATCTCATCATATAATATTATATAATAATTTTATTAAATAATGTAACTAAAAATTTATGCTTTTCGCAATTTTTCTTTTATCTGTGCTATAATACGTTGCTTCGTATCAAATTTTAAGATTCTGAGTTCACAGGAAGTACCCTGTAGGTTTTGATTCCCTTGCGAATGTCAAAAATTTGCGGCGTAAACGGCTGTGTCTTTTGACTGCGTTGGCTTAGACGTTTGATTTTCTCACAGCTCCAAGGGACAGTAAACTTGAGTATTTGATATGAATTTCAGCTTGATACCTCCACGCGTTCCTGAGAAAAAGGGTCTTGACAGACAGACGGACAGACAGACGGACGGACAACAAAGTGATCCTATAAGGGTTCCGTTTTTTCCTTTTGAAGGTACGGAACCATAAAAAATAATAATTTTGATTTGAATTTGAATTTATATAATTTTTTATAATATTTAAATCACGGAAATGTCACTTAGAACGCGTGTTACGTAAAAAAGTAAAAATATTATACGAAAACAGAAATGATTGTTGATATCAAAGTACGATAAATGAAAACTTTTACGCCCTAGCATTACATAAGACAGTCAAAGTAATTAGGCCAGATGCATACTAAGGCCTAGCTTCGAGTGACGTTTCGGCCTTTGAAACTTCGAGTAGCGTATTACATAAAGATACATTGTTAGTAAAATTAAAAAAGAAATGTTATTTCGGCTATGTATGTGTAGATAAAATACCCCTGAAGCAGTCAATTGCGATTGTCAAAAACTACGTGAATGGCACTATTTGATGCGAACATTGATCGTTTTCTTTTTATTTATTTTTTCAAGGTACCCCCACTAGGATTTTCTCCCGTATCGTGGAGGCAGTTTCCAGACAAATTGTACAAGGGCAAATATCTAGACTCGGAATAATTATTTGTAGGCAACAGAAATACTTGTTCCGTGCGGGATTCGAACCCGCGCCCCCAGCGCTGAAACTTATTGCTAAGCCACTGGGCCACGGAGTCGTTGTTGCAATTAAAGTGGTTGTCAATATTACTAAATACCAAACTCGTAAAAATTAACAATCGCAATTGATCGCATCGAGGTCCTAAAAAGAATTGGTATGTTCGCGGTAACAGGTGCAACCGGGATATAATTGGATATATTTCCAGTATAACCGGTTTTTCCAGTTTCACGTTTGTTTGGGAAAACAACCATATGACACATATTTTTTACAGTTACACAGTAAAAAAAATACGATCTCACTTTCATTTTTGAAAAGGTAATGAAGTAGTGTCTGTCGAGCTGTAAGTGTGTCCAGTACCAGTAAGGGCTTGAGAAGTGTCCAGTAATTTTTTTCTAAGACATTTATTTCAGTTTCCTTGCGGCGTTTTCCTAGACCTTAAAGAATGTCAAATCAGTGCCTAAAATAGTATTAGTTGACACAATCATTGTATCGGAAACGATAATGGAACTATAGTTTCTCACTTATTACGATCTGAGTTTTGTAAGGTTGTAAGGTATTCGATTTGTCAATACTTATCATCACTGCAAGCCATGAAAAGTCAACTGCTGAATATGAGCTCCTAAATAGAAGCAAAAGAAAGCACGTTTCTGATCTACCTGTATCCACCGCCATCCTGAATTTCATGTCATGATTTAACTCTATCTAATAGGTGATAACCTTTATATCCCTGATAATTATTGAAGTTACGAGATCAATAACATAAAAAATATTAAGCACTGTGTTAAAGGCTATAACATGAGCGTATAAATTAAATATATAAGAGCATTTATAAAGTTTCTGTATCGAATAGTAATAAACAACATTGCTCACTCCCACAAGGGTGTTGGATTTTGTGGTTTAAAAAAACCACATCGGGCTATGAAGATTGTTTAAATTGAATTTCTTATTCCACTGTAGCTTTAAACTAAAGAAAAACTGTCAATCGTGGGAATGCTTTTTCCTTATCCCAAAAGTGCTAAATATACTATGTATGTAGTGTCCTGGATGTTTTGTTTAATTTTTAAGCAGCTTCTTGGGTTTTTAAAGCGCCCTGATAAAGTCATGTATTTTAAACATCCCGCGCCACTTTTACAATTCTTACGTTACGAGCGACCTCACGGCGTTTTTATTTTCTTATGTATGGTATCGTTTGAATCTAGTCACATATAAAAAGTGAAAGAAAAAAGCGATACTTGGATACATAGTATACATTCGCCACGTTGTCGGTTCGGTTCACAGTTATGTTTGATAAGGCCTTTACTGCGTCCTGTTATTAAACTGAATTGTCCTGGTTTTTCCAACTTCAAATCCTAGTTTTTGAAATTTGGGGTTGGCAACCCAAATATATATATAACACTTTTGTATAAACGTCTTTTATACACATCTGTATATAAATACCTGAACGTGAAAGTCACGCGAGTTAAGTGCTGTTTTCCCATCCCAAAAATGCGTGCCTAATAAGTTTTCACTTCAAAAATTGTTATAAGTGTGAAATTATTTTGTTATTAAATATTAAATAATTTTTAACAAGCAAAAAGCGCACAATATATGAAAAAAATCAATTAACTTAATTGCTTCTAGGCAGGTACACAGCACGGAATCCGAGCGGACTGATTAGAAGCCGTTGGGTAGCAACTTTGTAAAGTTTATTTTTATATCACAAATTAAAAAAAAGTTGTTTATATATTATTATTGAAATGTATACATATTCATTTTAATATAATTAAATGTTAGTAAATATCTATGTATTTTAAAATTGGTTTTTCATATTACGAAACATTTAATCTCGAATACTGTTTCACATTAACCCCGTTGTGGCGGTGTACCCACGGGTCAATATGAAATAATAGAGAACATACATTATTATCTTTATATATAAAAAGTACGTGTCACGTTGTTTGTCCGCGATGGACTCCTAAACTACTGAACTGATTTCAATGAAATTTTTGGTCAATGTGCAGTTTGGTCCAACTTAAAAGATAGGATAGCTTACATCTCAATTTATAGTCGCAATACAATATTATTTTATTGAAAATTATTTGTCTATTTTTTGACAGTCACAAATCTGTTAGCTTCAAACGATTCTGTCAGATGATGATATCTGTTGACTGGATTAAGTAAATATTCAATAGATGGCACTATGTTAAAAATACAAACGTATTGCTGTAAGTATTCAACAGATAGAACCGATTTCAAAAAAAAAATTGCAGACTGTGTGCAATTTGCTCCAACTTGAGAGATAGGATAGATTTTATCCCGATAATTGACCCTCAATTTTTTTATTGCTAATTTCAGGAGTTTTTTTTGGGAAAGTAAATGGTCGTTTGGAAAGGGCAGAACAACGTCTGCCTGGTCAGCTAGTATATATATATATATATATATATATATATATATATATATATATATATATATATATATATATATTATATGGAATAATGTATATATTAATATACTCCATTATTCAATATTGACCCGTGCATGTCGTGGAGAGGAAAATGAACCGGTACCGTCTACCAGCAGCGTATATCTAATAAAAACTAAGAAAATACTGCAGTTGCGAACCTGCCTGCCAAACGTGGCAACAATAGCAAATATTTCCCTTGTGTAGGCCTATTATCTAAATAAAACTGTTTTACCGTGTCGTTACTGAATCAAGTTATGTGCAGTGAACTGTTCATGTGCTGATGTAATAAAGTGAGAACGATGGAGGGAGAGAGAGAGAGAGTGAGTTAAATATTAAATTAATATTAGTTTCTAAAGTTTTGTTTTTAAAGTTTTTGTACGTGGTAGAGCCAAGCTGCAGCTATATTTATAATATAATTGTAGCAAGAATGGTTCGGCTCAACCGTGGAAGTACCATGCTCTCAAAGAATACCAGCGTCAAATAGCAGCTTAATGCTGCTGTGTTTCGTATGCTGAGTGTAGCGAAGCGGATACCCTTTTCACTGGACTAGAGGCATTCCATCTTAGTCCTCAAGGCTGACAACGCATCTGCATTTTGACGCGCAAACGAGGATAGATGTAGATTTCTATAGGCCGTAGCAACCACTTACCATCAGGTAGATTGTGTGCTCTTTTGTCACCCTATTTCTATAAAAAAAGTTTAAAAGTTGAAAAGTTCTCTTGCAACACCCACGGGACTATATTATTGCATTTTCCTAGGCTGCCACTTCACAGCTGTGCAATAGAGAAAACATTTTGCCTGTGCTTCTATTGGGATAAATATTCATATGTTCTCCGTTTTTATCAGCTTACGGTCTTAAATCATAAATGGAGGAAAACTTTTCTGTTATGAAAATAATTACTTACTTAATCCCATTTTGCTTACTGGGATGATTCGCACAAAATAGTTTACCTTTGACAGTAGTCTTCTTTGTTGTAATAACCTATTAGCAAATGACATTTAATATTCAGGCTATTTCACTGATTAATATCAAAGATATTTTACTATAGAAGTAAATCTGATCATTACTTTTTATAGGGAAATAAACTTTTATCACTTACATTACAAGAACATTCTTATGGACAGTATAAAATGAAACTACCGGGTTCAAAATACTTTCCTAATGGACATAGTTCATATTCTAATCAATAATAGTAATATAAAATAATTTAATAATATGTTATAACACCGTGGCGGCGAAAGACACCCCATGTCGCTCATGGATTCGTTAGAGGCGATTATGAAAAATGTAAGAAAAATTCTCTCGTATGACTTCTAGTAGATGGCGGTATATCATCGGCAACGACGGGCAGGTTCGAGGTTGAAGGTGCGAGTCGTTGGGTACTGGGAAGTCCATCATCAAGAGGAAAGTCATTATTGATTTCGTATATTAACGCAAACACTACATATTGAATAGAACTATTTTTACGGATTTTATCGCGTTGAATTTACTTATTTTAATTCCCGAAATTTCGGGTGTTTTACAGAAACCCATGTTCACAGGTTATTTGTTAGTTTTTTTAAAACGTAGTTCCTTATCGCAAGGTAATGTTAATCTATAATATAATACGTTTATCAATAGTAATATTATACGAAAGGAAATTAATTCCAAATGAGTGTTCCACGACACGCGCAAGTTTTTTAAATTTTCTATTTAATTTTTTTTCAATCTGATGACATGTCCCTTATGTTATGTTTGGTAGCATAGGATTAGATTTACATTTGCGGATTTGTTTTAACTACCGTGTCTTTCCAGCCCATGAATAGAAGCGTAAAAGCAATATAATCAATGTGTTTGATTAATGGCGTGATCTGGACTCTTTTATTGGTAAAGAGACATTGCAGACCTCATGGGTTACAACAAAGAAAAGAATTGATGTAGCTATCTATACGCAACGGAATCCATTTAACATTTGGATAGAAAGTGTGCTCGTTTGTCGCGTCAGAGTGGCAAGTGCCGTCTCCAAGGTATTGGCTCCTTAGATGTTTGTTAATTAGACGTTAAATAGATTATACCTTTACTTGATTTTAACGAGATTTACAGAGAGATTGACTAATTTAAAAATAACAATAACTATTAAGAAGTCCCCCCGTGAAGAAACGACTTTGGCAATAGAAACACATAATTTTTTTTATTATTAAATAAAACTATTCAATCAATTGAATGTGTAGTATTCGCGTAAATATAATAAGTAACAATTAATTTTGTCTTACATAAACCTAAAAATTGAATTAGCACTTTTAGTTAAAATGAAAACTACTATAATAATATAATAATAAAATTTAAAAAAGGAAATTGGTTTCATTATATCATATTTTATGGACAACTTGTGCCAAAATTTCTTTACTAATTCTTGCGCATTTTTCGCTACGTACTAGAATTTTATTATCCTTAATATACCTTAACACGTAATGTTATTTTCTTTAAATTTAAATGAATTCTTAATTTCACATATAAGGAATGCGTCGTCAAAAATTGACCAGTTTAAATAATAAGATGATTTGTGTTTACAATGTTTTTCGGCCAAACACTCCTTCATATTTATATGTAATTGGAGCAGTTAAGAAGTAGAAATAAAAAAAAATATGCGATCCAAAACGCGCTCACTTTCAAACATTTCATTCGCACATTTTTTATAAGAGAATGGGCTAACGAGCATTCTGCTCACCTTTCTGATTATAAGTGACTACCGCTGCTCATGAACAACTTCAAAACCAGAGGAATTGCATGTGCGTTACCGTCCTTTTAGAAAAGAGTAAACTATAAACACATTTTTTAAATTGATATCACATTTCACTTCATAAATGCTAAACTATTAATTTTACTGTATTAATGTATGCTTTTGCTTGTAAGATATGAAAATATTTATCAAAATTAGATTGAATATAATAAATTAATATCACAATAAAAAATATTATTTAAATTTCCTAAGGTTTTCTATTTCTATATCGAGGCAAATATATTTTTCTTGACTTGCTGAAGTTACAAGATTTGCTAGCTAGTTGAGACTAGCAATAAAAGGGCGAGTGAAATGAGTGGGGTCGAGTGTAACACTCCAAAAGTAAATTGCGCTCTTTACTCACAACAAAAAGACGAATTGATCTTTTTATATTTACGCTTTGTTTAACTTATAAGTCTTTATGCTGCCACTTATCATTATGTGTCGATGTACTTTACCAAATGCTGGAGTTTTATTTAGATACAAAAAAATAAATTTAAGCGCTATATTTTTCACCATAATGATATAGCTTCCTGATTGTCTCATAATGAACACAATCGAAAGCCTTGGAAAGAACACAAAATATACACAAAGCAACTTCTGAATTTTCCCATGCACAGAAAATATGATTTATTAGCTCAAAACCGGCATCAGTTGTCGAGCGTCCCCTTGTAAATCTAAACTGATTGTTATGGCGTAATTTATTTATCTTAAAAACTTTACATGTGATTTAAAATATTTTTTAATAAAATTTACTGAGCGTTGGCAGTATAGAAATAGGTCTAAAATTAGTGGAGTCCAATGTATTGCGAGAGTGGTAGAGCCATGCTGCAGCTATGGTATTAGTATATTTGTAACACAAATGGGTCGACGGGGGAAGGACCACATTCTCATAGAATACCAGTGTAAAAATTTGTATGGTGAGCGTAGAGAACCAGAGACCAATTTTACTGGAAACGAGGCACTCCATCTCCGTCTTCGGGTGATAACGCATCTGCATTTTGATTCGCATACGAGGATAAATGTAGATGTCTATGGGTCCCAGCAACCAGATTTAATTTATAATTTTACTTTTTTTTATACAAGTTTACTTTGTTTGATTAAATCAGAAAACACACCAGATTCGATACCAGATTGAAAATAATAGTTAGGGTGCAATCGCATCTATTAAGGACTCAGTAACTTTATCAGAAATCTTCCATACGTATGCTGTTTTCTTAATATAAAAAAATATATATAAAAATATCGAATTTGTAATATTTTACAATATAACCTGATAAAAGCTTATGAAATTCAAATTGTTTTTTAAAGACTTTTACATTTTGTTTGAGTGATGACTTAACGGCAAAGAAGGGATTGAGTGATTTTGTAGTCAAGATCGGAATGTCGGTAAAATATTCTTCAAAAGCCGTGGCAACGTCTTTGTCTGATTTTGTCAAATGATTGTTAAAATTTAATTGAAAGTTTGAGTTGCGTAGTTTCATCTTTTGATTATACACCAAGTCATTTTAATTTATATTAGAGGCATTTTAAATTTTGTTTGTTAAATGTTAAAACTTGGCTAAGACACTTTTTTTAAACATTTTGGAATATTTTTTTTTACATTTATACGTGGTAAGCCATGCTGCAGCTGTATTAGTAGTATAGTTGTAGCACAAATGGGTCAGCTCGACCGGAAAAGGACCACGCTTTCACAGAATACCAGCGTAAAATAGCAGCTTAACATTGCTGTGTTTCGTATGGTCAGTGTAGAGAACCGGAGACCCTTTTTACTGGAAAAGAGGCATTTCATCTTAGACCTTACGGGTGACAACGCATCTGCATGTTGAGTATTTATTGAGGATATATGTAGATGTCTATGGGTCACAGTAACCACTTACCATCAGATGGACTGTGTGATCCTATAAAAAAATATCTCTAAACGAAACACTATGATATAATCTTCCAATGTTAAAGGTCGTATAACTTTTTTCTACTCCTATGGATTCCTTCTGTCGCTCACTCGTTAAACGATTTGCGACTGTTTAAAGAGAGTGTTTTAGAATTAAATATTTTATTAAGTTTAAGTCATAGTAGTTTTAATAATGACTCATATAAATAGTAAGTATTGTTTTTTTATATGGAAGAAATGGCAACTAGTTCACAATACTACTTCTAAATCTCTCGAATAGTTGTTCATTTACTGGAACAAGCTCAACTTTCTTAACTTTCTGTTTGGTGCATGTGTAAGCATGTAAGGTAGCGAGGCCAACTGTCCACAGTGATCACAACTTAAATTTTAAATAATTAATTTATGTAAGGGCTCAATATTATTAAAATATTATCTATAAAAATAGCACTAGACTCAAAGAACAAATTAACAAGATTTGAGCAATGATCTAAACTTAATACCTTTAAGTTTCAAGGAGATTGATATTAAAGTCTCCACATACGACGACAGATTTATTCTGTTTATTAAGCTTAAGCAAAACTGCCTCCATTATTTTTTCTAAACAATCATACATAAAATATGGAGGTCTGTAAACACTGACAACAATGAAGTGCTCGAACTCAACACATGCCATTTCTACAGTTCGCTCAACATCCATAGGGTTCACAATATCCTTAAATTCATTACTTATTAATAATTTATTAGCTAATATTAGGGAGCCACTGCGTAAATTTTTTTCTCTGTTAAAGCAACTGACAATCTGATGCTTACTGTAATTAAACATATTATAATTATAATCGTTTAACCAATGATCAGTTATTCAAAAAAATATGTATGTTGTTACTATTTAAAAACAATTCAATTTCTAATTCTTTGTCCAATATGCCTAGCATATTTTTATGCAGCAGGTGTATACAATTTTTATAATTGTTTTTATGAGCAATTATACAATGAACTATTTTTGAGCTACATTCTGGATAATTTAAATTGTTACTATAATTGCTAGAATTACCTCTATTGTCTCATTTTTTAATTTAAATTTCTTGGAACTAATTCCAAATTCAATATAAAGTCATTATACTGTCCAATAGAAGCAGATATCTGGGTAGCCAAATCTGTGGCTGAGTTAGAATATAAAAAATAAGATAGCACCTTTGCTATCAGTCTTATACTATACTTGGGTAGGTAATACCTATATCGTAGGTAATATATATAGAGAACCCGCGACCCTTTTTACTGGAAAAGCGGCATTCCATCTTGGTACTCACGGTTGACAACGCATAACTGCATTTTGATTCTTTACTGACGATAGATGTAAATGTCTATGGGTCACAGCAACCACTTACCATCAGGTGGACTGTGTGCTCGTTTGTCACCCTATCCTGTAAAAAAAGCTAAAGGGAAATAATTATAAAAATCTTTCAAAATTGCATTTCATTTGCAGCTACTTGAAAACGATGGCAAAGCATAAATGGAACATTTTGTGTACGTTTTTAATACAGTTAAAACATATTCTAAACTTGTAAAAATATTCCGACATCTTTATGTTTTAAATATATCATCGACAAATAATATACCTTTCGAAAGAATAGTAGATGAAATCTACTAGCTGAAGTAAACTTATTTAACGAGGCACTCGTTTCCTAAAATTACTTCACTAAAATAAAAATAATTTTTAATTGAACCCAAATGTTAACTCATTTTATAATAAAAAACAGTTCTTTTTCTCAACATTTAAAAATAAGTAGAAGCTCACTCGAGTTACTCGAATTGTTTCACAAAATCACTTGTTAAATAATCCGTGAAACTGAACTAACACCTGTTCATTCTGATATTTGTTGTTTTTATTTTAAGCTTGGACTTACACTTCTTTACAGTGACGTTACAGTTTGCTAAAAAAAAACGATATTTTGTCGGTTTATAATGCGATCAGTTAAAAGTTATGTGAATGTGAAGCTCGAATAATAATAATTATTCTCTTTACTTGTTTAAACAATTATGAGGGAGGGGGATTTGTCATGATTGCCACGCTTCGTATGCGGGTTGGTAACCGCAGGCTTTTATTTTAATTGAATTATGGTGAAAACGATGTTGTTGCTCATCTTCTGGTTCAGTTTCATAGGATGATATGGGGTAATAATCCCATAACGCCACCATTAACACCAAAATGCCAAACACACGGCACACTTTTCTTTCTGATTTCTAGTTTGTAAAAATTTCATAGGTGGACGTTAATTTCTACCTTGTAATAGTCATATTTAGCAGACACATTAAGGATACTTTGCACTTTTTTTCTTTTTATTTCTCTGCCTGTATTATTCCACTGCTGGGAATGGGCCTGTTCATTTGCAAGAATGGTTTGCCATAACTGAGAGGGATGACGAGCGAAATGTTGATTTAAATTCAAAATGTCTCGCGTATTTTTACCATTTACAAGGTTTTTACATTATTTTTCCCTTGATTTCATGTCACGGCCCTACAGCTGCCCCTGCAAAGTCGAATATCCAGGGGCCCATGACCGGAAGATTCAACGGACAGCCGCAGGTCGGGCCCAAATGACCACATGGAAAAATGTCCTATCATACTAAACTATATGGGAGGATGCTAGGAAAATATAGTACGTACCTGTCTCCGAATCTAAGACCGCCCCAAGGCTCGGTCAGGCCGTAGGTGGGTGTAAGGTGCATGGCAAGTAGTGTTTAGTGATGTGTATGGTGTGTGTGTCACTTGGCCCAGCTGAGGTGACCGGCAGCGACCGAGTTTCAATGCTGCCCCGCAATGCTGTATCACTCCAGCAGGCTTCACCGTTGGACCATTTCTTACTTCATTGTCACTATTTCAGTCTATTAACTTTATTGCACATTTAGCTAACTTAAACTCGCCTAGTTCCACATTCATCGTAGAATCAAACACGTGATACCCGACACATTAACGGACAGTAGTTCAAAGTTCAACATTCAATGTCCCGGATTCATTTATCACCAAATTACAAATAGAGAACTAACGCGATCTCTTCATGAGTCACACGGTTCAGCGTTAAACACAACTAAGTTCCTTCGTTCGATATGAAATACTACGCCGCGATAAGAATTCAAAATACGCCCCGTTAACACGTAAACTAACAAAACAGTCAACACAAAAAAGGGCACTTAACGCGACGGCACAATTACAATGATTTCCAAACAATCAACAGGGTGACGCCCTCGATAAAGGGCCGCGCTGTCCAAATTCTAAACCGTATCTCTAATCGGCTCGCGCGCAAAATTCCACGTCACCCAAACAAGCCTAACAATACTAAACAGACTAACAATACTAACAGAACAATACTAGCCTCTTGTCAAGAACTTAAACCCTAGACAACCTAAAACGAGACGGTTTTCACGAAACACAATTACGTAGCGAAGTAACACGCACTAAATCTAACAATCTAGACCCCACATTGGTCACGTGAACTTCTGCAGCGATAACCGAGATACGCGGATTAACCGCATCGCTGCCAGCGAGCTACTATTAACTACTTCCCAGCTGCCGGTAGCAACCAACTCGCGCCAACCGCCCACGCGTCTAACCGGTTTTGAACGCGTCGTATGGAACCGAGCGCCCTCTGGCGTCAAATCTTGAAACCAGCGTTTGGACGCGAACATTTCATATTATGATCATATATTAACTTTTCAAAAATTATTTGTTCAGTAATTAAGAGTAATATTCTATTAATATTTTACAAGAATATAGCTAACACTAGACCAATGTTTTTACTACTAACATTTCTTATAGAAATTAACTAACAGAAGACTTATTTCGATGAGATTGAATTTCAGTCACGACGACCAATCTGAACAAAGGCTAGCCATCAGCACTGGATTTTAGTGCACGAGTGTGTGCATAAACGCAGATGCAAAGGTACTGGTGCATTCTATTTCCTCTAGCTCGTAGCCTGATGAGATGGCATTTTGACATGACAAGAAAGGGTGCCTCTGCAGCACCAACGGTTTAAGTTGGCACTGGGCTATAACATCACCAATTTCTAATTTAGTGCTGCAACTGAGAATTTATGAAATAAAACCCCAATAACTGATGTCGGTCCTATCAGCATTTTTATTTTTACGCCTACCAGACCAAACCAAACTAGTTAAATGAAGTATAGGGAAGTAACAGTCTACTTTATTCTCAGTAAAGGTTGCAGGCCTATTTTTATGAATGTGAGGGTTTAGGAACGGAGCTTCACCATTGTATCTCAATGCTTTAATTCCGGCATCACCAAAAATGTGATAAATTGACACTTTAATTGCAATGAATAACTACATTTGTATCGCCAGATATTAAACTCGATTAGCGCGTGTACATGAAATTTCAAGTCGACATGTATCGCCTGAGTTACCACGGCTCTGCAGTATTCATAGCATAGTATTCTCCTATTATGAAAACAGCTTTATCTTTGCAAGTATGTTCTTATTGTAATGTTCTTATTAATTTCTTATTAGTCCTATTAGAATATTCTCGACAGCAATCTTGCACACATTTGAATTTCCAGACAATTATAGAGATTATTCAAAATTATTATATCTGATACCCCTTCTGCAAGTTATTTTCTTTATTAAATTTTCTATAGATGTTACTCGACTGGCCGTACGATGACTGTGACGGTTCATAATTAAATTATTCTAAAACGGTTTGAAGGTGTTTTTACAAGGTTTTATTTAACTTGCAATGTAACTATGTTTGTTCAGCTGAAATTTTGCAATTCAGTTTTGAAGCAGATATCTTCAATCGATTGAATTGAAATTCTGTATACACGTTAAATTTGGATGACAATGCATGGTTAGCTATGTGACGTCATTCTAAATCCAACATGGCGGAACACCCAAGATGGCGGATTAGTTACTTTTAATGCACTACTACAATATGGGTATCAAATGAATGGACTTGCTTAGTGTAACTCGAAAAATAAAGTGAAGTTACTCTAAATTCAATATGGTGGACTTCTAAAGATGGCGAACTAAGTTTTTAACGCTTTACTACAATATGGGTATCAAATGAAAGGACTTGCTGAGAATACGAATGCGAGTTACCCAAAAATAAGATGGTGATCATAAACTCGGTTGCTCCAATCCGTCTGAAATTTTGGTGTACTTGGTTTTTCGTAGTTCTCGATTAATTATCGAGGACTGCAAAAAACGGGTTGAGTCAACTTATAAGTTGGTGAATCGATTTGGATCACTGTGGGACATAGTGGAGCGTTTGGTTTGTGTATTTTCGGTAATCCATATAACTTCGCTGGTTTGATACACGGTGATATTAAAGTATAAATATAAATTCAATAATACCACCACCGTGCAAAGTTCTGTCGCCACAGAGAGGACAAACTAGAGCACACACAAAGGATTCGTACCATTTTGTTAGTGAGATAAAATACCTACATCTCGCTGACAATGAAACTATGGTCAGTTTTGATGTTCAGTCACTATTTACCTGCTTACCTATTGAAGACTGCATCTCAATTGTAACAAGCAAGCTAGAAGATTACAACATGTCTAAGGAATATGCAGTATTACTCAAACACTGCCTTCCATCTGGCTATCTATTGTGAAAGTAGGAATTTAACAAGAAAGTAGATGGTGTGGCGATGGGCTCACCTGTATAATAAATAGTCGCCGACATATTCATAGAGGAATTTGAGGAGAAAGCCCTTCTTACTGCCCCTGTAAATCCGAGATTCTATAAGCGGTACGTAGACGATACTTTCACAATTTTACCATATGACAAAGTAACTGCATTTTAGACCACATTAATTCCATAAACTCTAAAAAACAATTCACAATGGAGTTAGAGGCAAACAATTCTTTAGGTTTCCTTGATATTTTAGTCATCCGAAATCCTGATAACACTATTACTCACACTGTGTATAGGAAAAGACCCATTCCAACCGATATTTAAATGGTGAATCGCACCGTCATCTATCACAGTTAGCTACCGTGGAAAAATCTTTATATCAGAGAGCACGAGAGATCTGTGACAGAAAATATCTGGCGACCGAGCTGTAGCACATCGAGCAAGTATTGCAAGACAACAAGCTTCGGGTCCCGCGCCTACGTCACAGTGACCGAATGAAGCCATACACAGTCGAGCGTGTGCCTGCTGTACTATCCTATGTCAGAGGAGTCACAGGACAAGGTTGGCTACATTTTGAAGCAAGCTTCCATTCAATCATACTTTAAGCTGCCGAAGAAGATTAGTCACTTATTAACATTCGTCAAGTGTAACATCCCTCTACAAGATGCAGAAGTGTACAAGCTTGATTGCGAATGTGGTCTCTCTTAAATAGGACAATCAAAAATATCCATTAAAACCCCGCGTGAAAGAACTATACTTGACGTGAAGCACCGACGCTCTAGGAAGTCTGCAGTCTGTAAACATGTTTAAAATCGTCCCCGCCATTACATCAGATTTAATAGAACACAAATCCTCGCAAAAGAACACCGATTCCTATCAAGGATGATACGCAAATCTATTGAAATTAAATTATTATATTACCACTGCAAGACTTCAAGATAGTATAAGTTCATTTTGCGTAAATCCAAACCAAAAATTAATATTAAAAAACCGACGCTAGCCGGGCTAACTGTGACATCGGGAGGTCACAAACATCTTAGCTATCAGCGGTCTCACAGAATACCAGCGTAAAAGAGCAGCTTAATACTGCTGTATTTCGTATGGTGAGTGTAGAGACCGGAGACCCCTTTTTACTGGAAAAGAGGCATCCCAACTTAGTCCTCACGGGTGACAACGCATCTGCATTTTGATTCGCAAACGAGGATAAATGTAGATGTCTATGGGTCACAGCAACCATTTACCCCTCAGGTGGACTGTGTGCTCGTTTGTCACCCTATTCCTATAAAAATAGACGGTGTTCATCTCATTTAGCCGAAGACTGTTCAATTTCCAGCAAAATATAGTCACGGCGTTGCAGAACGAAGAATACTGCCACTTATATCATGTAGGGTTTGCACAATAGGCAAATTGCAGGGTAGTACTGTTTACCATGCCGTTGTATACTTAGATTCGATGCTCTTCGCTGCTGTTCAAGCATATGAGGCCTTAAGTAGGGTTAAATCATAAGAAGGATCCCTATTCAAGAGCTAGACTGTTCGAAATTAACCGACAAATGACCCTTGGCATAATGATGCGTTGAACAAGATGATCAGACTGAGAAACCTGTCCCGGGATAACTAAAATGTAAAAAATAATTAAAAGTAAAAAAAACTTTCATTTAAAACAAGCTTTTATTTCAATGTGCTAAAAATAAATTTTCTTTAAACTTTTACTATAAACTTATAACGACATTACACAATTTATATGATATAAAAGCAGATTTACCTGTGTAGATAAACAGGATCTAATTTATTTTAATTAATAAAATTTTCAAACTAAATAAATACAAGTAAGTAGAAATGAGTAAAAACTTTAAATCACGCGACAAGCTTCAATATCAAATAAATTGTGTAATGACGTTATAAGTTGATAGTAAAAGTTTCAGAGGAAAAGATTATTCTACTCTTTTTAGCGCATTTAAATAAAAGCTTGTTATAAAAAAATTTTTTGACTTCTAATTTATTTGCATATAAAAATACTTAATTACGGCGTGAAACTCGACTTTCTCCTTTATTGTCTTGCTAAATTCAACAACATGTTAATTACTTGTTAAATCATCGTTAGCTCTATAAACAAAGAAACAGTTGTTCTGTAATTTGGTATTTATAATATTAATGAGTAACTTAATTAGTGTAGTTGTAAATAGTGATCTCTCCTCTTCCCCAAAACACTATCCCGCTTTCGTATCTATTTAATGTGAACTTGATATACATTTAAAAGCTAATCTGATATTGTTCACTTTTTTTTAAAGGAGAGGGGGCAAACGAGCATCGCGGCTCACCTGATGGTAAGTGACTACCGCCGCCCATGAACAACTGCAACACCAGGGAGGGAATTGCAGATGCGTTGCCGGCCTTTTAAAAATGAGTACGAATTTTTCTTGAAGGTCCTAAGTCGTATCGGTCCGGAAAAATCGCTGATTGTAATCGATTCCACAGGGAAGTCGTGCGGGGAAGAAAAACATCTTCTAAATCGCACAGTGGTGACCGCCAATCATCCAGATGGTGTGGATGGTATCGGTAGTTCTGCTGCGATGTGCGTTCGTAAATTTTGGCGGCTGGGATAAAACCGAACAATTCTTCAGAGCACTCCCCGTGGATGATGCTAAAGAAAATGAAAAGGGATACAACATCTCGTCGCAGTGCCAATGAATCGAGCCGATCGGAAAGGACTGGGTCGTCGACAATTCGAGCCGCTCTGCGCTGGATGCGGTCAAGTGGAAGGAGCTGGCACTGGGGAGCCCCTGCCCAGAGATGGGAACAGTATTCCATGTGAGGCCGAATCTACACCTCGTAAAGTTGCAGGTGGTGTGCCGGCATGAAATACTGTCCCGCTCTGCTGAGCACGCCAAGCTTTTTAGAGGCCAATTTGACCTTCTCTTCCAAGTGACCAAGAAATTGCACGTCACTCGATATGTCGACTCCGAGGATTACGATACTGGCTGAGGCAAGAAGGGGAGTGGCTTGAAACTGAGGAGATGTGACCAAGGGGTTATTTTTAGCGGTAAACGCGCAAACTTGTGTCTTTTGAGGATTAAACTGGACTAGATTTAGTCGCCCCCCAATCCGAGACTTTGTTCAGCAAAGACTCCACTTCAGACACAAGTTTGTTCCGGTACTCGGTGACGTTTTCCCGAGAAATATTGGCACGGCCAGTGTATAGAGCATGACCAGTGCTGTCATCCGCATAGCAATGAATGTTACCAGTTAGCAACATATCATTGATATGCAGAAGAAACAGCGTTGGCAATAGCACACAGCCTTGTGGAACACCAGCGTTAATAGGCTTGTAGTCGGAGCATGCACCGTCTACAACGACCTTGATGCTCCGATCTGCAAGGAAGCTGGTGATTCAATCGCACAATTTCTCGGGAAGCCCATAGGAAGGGAGCTTCGAAAGAAGCGCTTTGTGCCAAATCCGATCGAAGGCCTTCGCAATGTCCAAACTAAACGGCCAACGCCTCCCCCTTGGACTCAACTGCCTCCGCCCATCTATGGGTCAGGTAGGCCAGAAGATCACCAGCTGATTGACTCCGACGAAAACCGTATTGGCGGTCACTAATCAGCTGGTGATCCTCAAGGTACCGCATGAGCTGGCAGTTAATAATGATTACATTATTTTGGAGAACAAGGAGGTGATCGCGATAGGCCTATAGTTGGACGGGTCTGAGCGATCACCTTTTTTAGGGACCGGGTGGACAAAAGCTGTCTTCCATGAATTCGGGACTACGCCTTGGGAGCAGGAGTACCGGAAAAGACGCGTTAGGACCGTTGCCAACTCCGGAGCACACGTCTTTAGCACAATTGGGGGGGATTCCGTCAGGCCCACTCGACTTCTGGATGTCCAGGGAGAGGAGTGCTTTGCGAACCGAGCGCTGTGAGAACAGCACATCCGGCATGGAGCATTCCACCGCGGGATGGTCGACGGTGTTTTCGCCCCGTAATCAATAGTCGAGTTGGACGCAAAAAGGGAGCCTAAAAGGTCAGCTTTGTCTTTTGAGGATTGGGCCAGTGAGTCGTCCTCCCTGTGCAGAGATGGTAGTGGCGGCTTACGGAAATTCCCTTGGACAGCCTTAGCGAGAGACCAGAATGCACGGGTTCCCGAAGGAAAGCGAAATAGTTTCTCGCCAATTCTGTCTATGTGCTTTGACTTTGCCTTGGCAATAACTCTTTTGAAGGACCTGGAGGCGAAGTTATACTTCTTTTTAAGTGTGCCGGTGTTTACATCCCGAGTCGCCGAAGCCGCACTTACCAATTAATAGTGATATATTCTACAGTAATAATATTTTACAACAGCCAATAAAATATTTTAATTCTTAAAGATCACATTTTATAATTACTAAATGTATATTACAAACAGAATAAAAAAAAGCAAGCGGAGTCATATCATATGAGTATCTTTCACAGGTCAGTTTTAACAAAGTTAGAGTTGCTGAAACCTACTAAACTATTACGAAACTTTGCAAACACGGACAAAGGAGAAACTTTAGAAGGGGTTTACCGACGCCCAAACTCTTTAACTATTGAATATCGGGCTGTTGACAGAAATAACGGCCTTTTTATTAAATACTAGCTGTACCCGGCCACGTGTCTATGCTTCTCAGAAGGATTTTAGAAAAGTATATAAAACCCGAACATAATCAATTTTTATTTTTTGATTCAAAATTTCAAAAGAAGGGGTTAAACCTTTCAAAGTGTTAAGATTATAAATTAAGGAATATTTACATATTTATTTATTTAGTTATTGGATATTAAAAAAATGCAATGATAACAGCATGGCTTAGTATTTATAGTACAGTTTCCGGATAGTACAGTTGACGCATGTTCAGGTTCAGGAAATATGTCCAATTGTTGGTAGATTGTTCTAGAACATTTATCATTATTATAACAAGCGCCCTCTGTTATCCAGTAACGTCAATTAGTGAGTTAGTGATTGACAACGTTTATCGATTGGTGATATCGATGAAAAATATTATACATGATGCAGATTTAACTATGGTAGAGCCACGCGGCAGATTTTGCTGTTGCACTTATGGGCCGGCTGAGCCGGGTTGGTACCAAGAACTCACAGAATACCGGCGTGAAGTGGAAGCTCTGCTTCTGCGTTTAGTCTGGTGAGTGCAGGTATCTGGAGGCCCAAATCTCCCCCCCCCCCTCCCCACACCCCGTCATCAACATGGTAGCGGAATTAAATCAAAACTGCCCCAGGAGGTTACCAGCACTCCTTGAGAATCCCTCGTTGAGCATGCACGACAATGCTACTCCACTCCTGAACGTGGGTGCTCAGGCTGTCCCGCGTATTCTGGGGGTGGCAAAATTCCGCTCAAAACAATTACTGCTCGGTACAAATTAAGCAACAAGACCAAGGCGACCCCTGCTAAGCTATCCGTGACTACCGTCCACTACCATATCGAGACGAAGAAGCCAGCCTTGCTCTTTCGTATCTCGTATCTTCGTATCTCTCAAACCCGGGCAAACAAATTGGAGCACTCCTTTGTGCCTCGGGCTGGAGTTTGCGTATACGTCAGAGAGGACATCTGTTCTCGACGCCTCGGCAGTCTTGAGGGTTCGGACCAGTCCATCCTTTGGCTACGCTTAGACAGCGACGACCATCCGCGCGTCTACGGGTGCCTTTGTAGGCCCCAAAGCAGTAATGCCGAAACAGACTGACTCATTCACCACGCCCAAATAGCTACAGATTCCTTCTTATAACAGATCCAATCCGCAGAAATCGTGATCCTTGGCGATTTCAACGCCCACCACGCCGATAGGTTCAGTTCAAGTTTAACCGATCACACGGGGAGATCTGTTTATGACTTTGACTTGGCATATAGTCTGACACAACTAGTTACTTCGCCTATGCGGATTCCAGATGTGGAGGATCATTTACCTTCCTTGTTGGACTTTTTGCTGACCTCTCATCCGGACGGATATCAAGTTTCCGTCGATGCCCCTCTCGGCTCTTTGGACCATTGTCTGATCCGGAGTGTGGTGCCACTCAAGCTCCCCTTGCGGTTGCGTTCTGCAGGTTGCCGCCGTATTTAATATTACAGGTCAGCGGATTGGGACGGAATGCGGTCTTTCTTTGCATGGGGGTGGGTTTGCTCCTCGCCGGATTATCCCAGCGCTGTTGCTGACTCTATCACTGATGTGGTGCTACAGGGAATGGAACTATTTATTCCATCATCTGTGATACCCATCGGAGGCAGATTTTAGCCTTAGTTTGGCTGCTCCTGTTAGAATGCATTACGAAGTAAGCAGAAGTGTTATCAAGCATGGACTGAAGCTTCCGCGGCCCGGGATGTAAATAAAAGCGTGCTTTTAAAGAAGTATTACTTCGCTTCTAGGTCCTTCAAAAGAGTTATTGCCAAGGCAAAGTCACAGCACATAGGCAAAATTAACGAGAAACTAGTTCGCCTTCCTTCGGGAACCCGTGCATTCTCTTATCTCGCCAAGGCTGTCCAAGGGAATTTCTGTAAGCCATCACTACCATCTCTGCGCAGGTAGGACCAGTCACTGGCCTACGCCGTAAAAGGAAAAGCCGACCTTTTAGGCTCGCATTTTGCATCCAATCCGACTCTTTGTGACAGGGGGAACACACCGCCGACCATCCCGCGGTGTGAGTACTTCATGCTGGATGTGCGGTTCTCACAGGGCTCGGTCCGCAAATCACTCCTCTCCCTGGACATCCACAAGTCGTTGGTTATGCTGCCATTGCCCCAATTGTGCTGAGGACGTGTGCTCCAGAGTTGGCACCGGTCCTAATGCATCTTTTCCGATACACCTACTCCCTAAACGTAGTCCTAAAATCACGAAAGACAGCTTTTGTCCACCCGATCCCTAAAATAGGCGACCGCTCAGATCCGTCCAACTACAGGCCTATCGCAGTAATCTCCTTGTTCTCCAAAATAATGGAATCCATTTTAAACTGCCAGCGCATGTACCTTGAGGATTATCAGCTGATTAGTGACCGCCAATACGGTTTTCGTCGGGGTCGATCAGCTGTTGATCTTCTGGTCTACCTGACCCATGGCGGAGGTAGTAGATTCCAAGGGTGAGGTATTGGTCGTTAGTTTGACCATAGCGAAGGTTTTCGATCGGCTTTGTTACAAAGAGCTTCTTTCAAAGTTCCCTTCCTATGGGCTTCCCTAGAAATTGTGCAATTGAAGCACCAGCTTTCCTGCAGATCGGAGCATCAAGGTCGTTATTGACGGTGCATGCTCCGAATACAAGCCTATTTATGCTGGTGTTCCACAAGACTGCATGCTATCACCAACGCTGTTTCTTCTGCATATCAATGATATGTTGCAAATCGGTAAGATTCATTGCTATGCAGATGACAGCACTGGTGATGCTTTATACACCGGTCGTGCCAATATTACTCGGGAAAACTTCACCGAGTACCGGAACAAACTTTTTTTGAAGTCGAGTCTTTGCTGAACAAAGTCTCGGATTGGGGGCGAATAAATCTAGTCCAGTTTAATCCTCAAAAGACACAAGAATCCCTTTGTCGTATCTCCTCAGTTTCAGTTACTCCCTTGTTGCCTCAGCCAGTATCGGAATCCTCGGCGTCGACATATCGAGTGACGTGCAGTTTCATGGTCACTTGGAAGAAAAATTAAAAAGCTTGGTGTACTCAGCAGGGTGAGACCGTATTTCATGCTGGCACAACACCTACAACTTTTAAAAGCGCATGTTCGGCCTCACATGGAATACTGTTCCCATCTCTGTGCTGGGTTGCCCAGTGCCAGCTGCTTCCACTTGACCACATGCAGCGCAGAGCAACTCGAATCGTTGGCGACCAAGTCCTTTTCGATCGACTCGATTCATTGGCGCTGCGAAGAGATGTTGCATCCCTTTGTAGTTTCTTTCGCATTTACCACGGGGAGTACTCTGAGAAATTGTTCGGATTAACCCCAATTGCCAAATTTCTTGAACGCATATTGTGGCAGAACTCCCGATACCATTCCACCATCTGGATGATTTGCGGTCTACCACTGTGTAATTTAGAAGATGTTTTCTTCCTCGCACAACTTCCTTGTGGAATCTATTACCACAAGTGATTTTTCGGACCGATACGACTTCGGGACCTTCAAGAAAAGAGCCTATTCCTTTTTAAAAGACCGGCAACGCATCTGCGATTCCCCTGGTTCTCTTTTGTTGCAGTTGTTCATGAGCGGCCGTAGTCACTTACCATCAGGAGAGCTGCTTGTGTACGTCAAAACAAACCACTTTCAATATAATAGGAGATGAAAGAGTAAAAGATACTGTACCCATACCAATAAAGAAATCAGGTTGGCCTGTGTCGGGACACACGGCCGTTAGTTTAACGTGAAGTTTTATGTCAGCCGGTACAACCAATATAACCAGTCAACAAGATAGCCTTCTTTTTCAATTTAATATAATTTTACAACACCCGGAGAGTTGCAGATGCGTTGCCAGCCTTTTAAAAAGTAAACTACTTTATTACGGTCCGTAAAAATAGCCGATAGTAAACGATTTCTAAGAAAACTCCTAATAAATCACACGGTAGTGGACCGCCAAGCATCCAAATAATGTGGATGGTAACTTAAGTTTTGTCGCGATGTGTTCTGGTGAAATTTAGTAGCTGGAATTAATCCGAACAATTCCTCAGAGCACTCTTCGTGGTAAATACGATAGAAAACTCAAAAGAATGCAACATCTCTACGTAGCGTCAGTGAATCGAATCAATCAAAGAGAACTCGGTCGTCGATTATTTGTGCCGCTCTGCTCTCTATGCGATCAAGTGAAAGGAGCTCGCCTTGGAGAGGCTCGGCCCAGAGATGAGAACAGTATTCCATATGAGGCCGAACCTGCGCCTGTTAAGTTGCAAACGGTGTGCAGGCATGAAATACTGTCCCGTTCTACTGAGTACGCCAAGCTTTTTGGAAGCCAAGTTTTCTTTCTCTACCAAGTGACCATGCTATATGTTGAAGATTCCGCTACTGGCTGCGGCAACAAAGAAAGTGCTCTGAAATTGAGAAGATACGACAAAGGTGTTTATTAGCGGTTAACGCGCGCACTTGTGAATTTGTATAATACTTTATCGTGTAACGACTTTTAAGTCCAGTGCTTTTCTAAAATATGTTAGATTTAAAGTGTATTTTTGTAAAATAAACGAATTTGAAAAACATGGAGGCGCTCTCTTATTGGATTGGACGTTTCACGATGTGCCTTCGACACCGACCGACCAATCATGTCCTTTTATTATAGCGTCTAATGGACCTAGTGACGTCATCCAAGATGCCACCAATGTGACTCCTGTTTGAATTGATTCTTAATTATTGGAAATTAAATATTTTATTTTATGACATTTCATTTCATTCAAGACTTAAAAAGTTTTTAGTGTGATGAAAGTCATTATAAATAGATTTATACAATAAAAAAAGCATGTATGTTTCCTGTTATTATATTGTAAAGCATTACAAACTTTGTAACCTTCAACAACATTATCGACACTTTGATGTCGAAATGTTAACATTCCTAAAACGGATTTTTACCTTAAAGTTATTAGCTTCACGTACTGGGGAATGGCTGCAATGTTTTCATAGTAAATATTCAGCGTAGTTTGGCTATGTTTAGCTAGAGAGCATCATACACGGTCGAGCTCAAAGTTTTTGTATGAAAATGCTCCCTATGTCCGCCATATTATAGTAAACCAATATATTTAAATCTTTCAGAGTGTGATCTTCATCAAAGGTATTCAGAGTTTTAGGGATTTGAAAGAGTATAAATCGAAGTCGAGAAGTACGATATTGATATATAGTATATCTATCATTAATATGAATTCTTTAGACCTTGGATAGTAACTAAGAAGCACAAAATCCACGTGATAATAGTTGGATGCCGAGGCCAATAAAACAACATTTATCTTCGATTATAATACAAAACGTTCATGCGTATCACTCTCTGAAGACTAAATTCGAGTTCCTTGTTACGCACGATAATATCTTAGGTTCCGATTTATTTTTTAATAAGACGTATTGTATAATTAAATAAAACATCAGGCTTGTATATTAGTGTTTTCTCTTACTATCATTAATTGTAAGCAGTTAGCGTGACCCTGATAAGTCGATATCAAAACGCTCAACTGGAATTTTTGCACACCTCAGGTGTGTTTCACCACACCCACCAGGTGTGCAAAAACTCCAGTAGTGGCCCTTCTCTGGTTAAACCGATCCATCTATGCTGCAGTCCTGTACCCAGCAGTGAGACGCATGATATATACTGAAACAACTTTTATTTTAAGGCAAGCATACACTCAAAGAATACTGTTGTAAGAAGGCTTCCGCAACTGAGGGAAGTCGGTAATAACAAATATAAAATTATGTATATTAATAAAAAAATATAGCTAAAATTTATGCATAATATACAGAAAGTAGTAGTACCTACAAAATGGACGTTGCACTTGCAGCTGGATTTATTATTTGAACGCATGTTACTATTACATATTTTGTCCCTCGTTTCCAGGGTCCCAAATGCATGGGTTAATTTGGTAAAGTTCTAGAAACCTTACAACTGTTTCTTTGTCCTAATTAATTTTCCGCAGGTACCTAAATAATCACTAATTAAGAGGTTATTAACCGTACCATCCGTCCGTACTGGTTGACAGTTCGCGCGCTTATGAGCCGGACCATGTGTGGCCAGTACATTTGTGTATTTGCCTATTTTTTTCCTTAGATGAGCCTTAAAAAACCGACAGACGATCGGTAAGCCGTATTTGTTATTCGCTATATTTGCCAAATAGGTAAATACAGAAATAAGTATGGAAAATATACTCTCCTCACATGGAAGTTATTTGTCAAATACAGCAAATACGCAAATACAAATAGCCATGTGAAGTGCCACTATTACAATGCTTATATGCCTTGTACGATGAGTAACGAGAACGGGTGCCTATTTTTAGCGCAAAAGAGGTAATTTATCGTAGTCCACAGTATTGACAACGTATCTGTATCATGGTTCTTAATCGAGGATAGAAGATGTTTTTTTTTATAGGATAAGGGTGACAAACGAGCACACAGTCCACCTGGTGGTAAGTGGTTGCTGCGGCCCATAGACATCTACATCTATCCTCTATTACAAATCAAAATGTAGATGCGTTGTCACCCGTGAGGACTAAGATAGAATGCCTCATTTCCAGCTAAAAGGGCCTCCGGCCACCTGCACTTACCAAGCGAAACGCCGAGGTAATCCTCTACTTCACGCTGGTTTTCTGTGAGGTTGTGGTACCACCCCGGTTCGAGCCGGCCCATCCGTGCGACAGCAAAAGCTGCCGCGTGGCTCTACCACTGTTAAAGTGGTGTCTATGATCCATAGCAATGACTTACCATCAGATTGTATTAAGATTTATTTCTTAATTTTTCTACGACAAATTATCAAAACTAACATTATCATCAAATAATACTGTAAAAAATTATTCACGTGTTTATATACGAGTATTACTTTTAAAATATATTTTTCCCTTAATATAGCTTAACACTTATGCGTATGTATTTGATGGTAAACATCTATAATTATAATATCAAAAATTCTTGCAGGATTACACGCTCAACCAAACAAGCTTTTCGAGTAAATTAATTGATTCGATAACATTGTTTCTATAGATTAAAAAACATTGAAACATTACGATACGACGTACTAACAATATACAAACTCCGCGCTATTTTATTTGATTGGTACATGTCAGTTATTTGAAAGGTATATCCAAAGAGAATAAAATCACTACGTTTAGGTCAAAAAAGAAATATTGGTAATGAAAGTGTAATACGATAATGGGCTTTCCGCACGATATCTCTAGTACTTTTTATCATTTTTTCGAACGGTGGAGCTATTTTTATGCATATCAAAATTCAACTGTATCTTTAATGGATTTCATGTATGATGTTAACAGATGCCAGAAGATTCGTGACTACATCATAACCAAATAAGCATAAATAAATATTAAAATATATTTTAAGCTATTAAACAGCAAGTAACAGGTGCTGCCTAAAACATTTCACTACTGACTTGCTACTTTATCATCATCATCATCATTACAGCCCTTCACAAGTCCAACTGCTGAACATAGGCCTTCCCCAAGGAATGCCACAAAGCACGGTCCTGAGCCACCTGCATCCATCGACTTCCTGCATATCTTACCAGGTCGTCACTCCATCTAGTGGGAGGATGCCCAACACCTCGCCTGCTGGTACGAGACTGCCACTCGAGAAAATTTTTTCCCCATAGGTTGTCGGTTCTTCGAGCTATATGGCCGGCCCATTGCGACTTCAGCTTACTAATCCGTTGGGCTATGTTAGTCACTCTGGTTCTACTGCCGATATCCTAGTTTCTGAGTTGATCACGCAGAGAAACTCCGAGCATAGCCCCCTACATAGCTCGCGGAGCGACCTTCAGTTTCCTCATCCGGCCAGCAGTGAAGAACCACGTCTCAGTTCCGTATGTCATCACTGGCAACACGCACTGGTTGTACAGCCTCGTTTCAAGTTTTGAGGTATACCTGACGAGAAGATGTGCCGTAATTTCCCGAACGCTGCCCGACCCAGTTGAATCCGTTGATTGACCTCTCGGTCGAAGTTGGACTTACCTAGTTGGACTATTTGTCCCAGGTAAACATACTTACTGACATAATAATATAAAATGACTGACAAATGAAATAACAGTCCGTTAGATGGTATACTATGGTATCTACTGAAAATCACGGGTTTCTGCAGCCATCTTTAAACGAATAAAGCTACAGTTTATTGAATAATATAAGAGGAAGTAACCCACATTTTCATAATAGTCAGTTTTTGAGGACTGTCAAGATATTATGATGACTGGTAGTTGAAATAAAAATCGATGAAGTTCAGAATCAATCAATCACTAATGTTCATATTTGCAACCTTTAACTGACTTTATTAGTGAAGCAATATAAATCACATCTTTACTCTAATGCGTAATTTAATTGCATCCTTAGTCAAATATGAAATAAAAAAAATAACCTATTTTACTGTACCAGCTTTTGTAACTACACGTCTATACTAAGGCCTTTCCAATTTCAATTCATCATTATCATCATTACAGCCCTTCACAAGTCCACTGCTGAACATATGCCTCCCCCAAAGAATGCCACAAAGCACGGTCCTGAGCCACCTGCATCCATCGACTTCCTGCATGTATCACCAGGTCGTCACTCCATCTTGTGGGGGGACACCCTACACTTCGCCTACCGGTACGAGGCTGCCACTCGAGAACCCTTCTTCCCCATCGGTTGTCGGTTCTTCGAGCTATATGGCCGGCCCACTGCCACTTCAGCTTACTAATCCGTTGGGCTATGTCGTTTACTCTGGTTCTACTGCGGATATCCTCATTCCTAAATTTATCACGCAGTGAAACTCCGAGCATAGCCCTCTCCATAGCTCGCTGAGCGACATTGAGCTTCCTCATACGGCCAGCAGTGAAGGACCACGTCTCAGTTCCGTAAGTCATCACTGGCAACACGCACTGGTTGAACAATTTTGTTTTAAGGTTTTGAGGTATTTCTGACGAGAAGATGTGTCGTAGCTTCCCGAACGCTGCCCAGCCGAGTTGATCTCTCGGTCGAAGTTGGACTTACCTAGTCGGACTATTTGTCCCAGGTAAACATACTCGTCAACAACTTCGAGCTTAGTGCTCCCAACAACTACCGGCTAAGTGTGACATGGACATTAAACATAATCTTTGTTTTGTTTATGTTCATCTTAAGACCTATCCGTTGGGAGACACTATTGAGGTCATTGGGCGTAGTGCTTAGTTCCTCCAGCGATTCTGCCATGAGGACTATATCGTCGGCAAATCGAAGGTGAGTGATGTACTCGCCATTGATGTTAATTCTGTATCCTTTTCAGTCCAGAAGCTTGAAAACGTCTTCCAATGCAGCGGTGAAGAGTTTCGGGGATATAACGTCACCCTGTCTTACACCTCTCTGCAATTGGATAGGTTTCGTACTCTGGTTCTGTACTCGGATAGCCATCGTAGCTCTACTGTACAAACACTTCAGCACTTCGATATACCGATAGTCAACTTGGCACCGCTGAAGGGACTGCAGCATCGCCCAAATTCCGACGGAATCAAAGGCTTTCTCATAGTGGCAAATTGTACTCTTCGGACTTCTGTACAATTTCCCGTAGGGTATGTATGTGGTCTATGGTGCTAAAGCCCTTTCGGAAACCGGCTTGTTCGGAGGCTGGAAGTCGTCTCAGTCTGCGCGCGAGACGATTCGTAATGACTCTCGAAAACAGCACGTAGACGCGGCTCAGAAGGGAAATCGGTCTGTAGTTTTTCAAGAGAGCGTTGTCACCTTTCTTGAAGAACAAGACCACCGCACTTCTGCTCCACGCCTTCGGTGTAATGCCACCATGGAGGACGGAATTAAAGAGCTTCTGAAGGACTTCAAATAGCGGTCTTCCACCTGCTTTCAGAAGCTCCTCTGTAATTCCATCCTCGCCTGGGGCCTTGCCATTTAATTGGCGAGTTTAATTTGGTTTAAATTCAAATTGGCGAGCAATAAATGGCATGTTAGCATGCCATTTATTGCTTAGGCAAAACTTACAAGATTTGTACCAAGTTAGGCAGATTGGCTAGTCAGCATACGGGTAAAATTGTATTAATTACTTTAGAAATAGTGTACTTAACATCCTTTGGTCGATAGCACCGCATGTATGTTACGTTAACAGTTAGATCAAGAAGTTCAAATATTCACCCTTAGGATAGATATAATATTACAATGATGATGTGGTATAATGATTTGATATGATCAAAAAAATGGGTCTTTTTTACAATTGCTAATGCTCTTAATGGGATTCCAACTCAGAACTAGAAAATAGCTAGAAATATTGACTACTAAGCTACACATTATTTAAAGAAATTAAAAAAGAACATCAATATATTACGCATATTCACTTAATTTAGTATCATTTACGGGATTGTCATATATTATTTATAACGCGAATAAGAAATTATCTATTTTGTGTAGAGGCAGTTAAAACGTAGCGTATGACCGATTGAATAATGTTCATACATACTTGTAAATTTTTTAAACAAACGTACATATCTCGTAAATGATATAAAAAGCACATTACCAGAAAGATAAATTATTCTTAAACTTTTTTAAAATCTATTAACTGCTATTTTTTAAAAAAAAAAGTAGTTTTGGTGGCTTATGGTGTGAATTTATCCAGTCCGCATAGTGGGATAAACACGATAACTTTTGAAAACATCAATTGTTCAACTCAGTCTATTTCTAAAACTCTTCAAAGCCATGGAATTTAAACAGCAGGTTAATTTTGTTTTATTTAGTTATAATTCATTTTTTTCGGCTAAGAAATAGCGAAATCTGCAGTGTTTTGAGCAGCCTTGTATTAATTTAATTTACTAAATACACTTTGCCTCACTCCGAGCCACAGAGTAATTTTTTACTCCGGCCTCAGATTCCGTCGTGAGTGGTCGTTGATTAACAGCGGTTTGTGCTAAAAAATATCAATCGCTGTAGAAATAAAAAATACTGGAACTCCTCTATGAAGAGAACTAGATGTGCCGAGTTTTGGTTTGTTTTGTTAGTTATAAATAGAACTTACCTCCAGACTTGACGGAGTAACTTCAAAAAAAAATTTTTTTTAATGCGCTTTGGGCATGTACAATATGATTTACCTATAATTTATATTTCAATATGCGATACTTTTCTTATAAATAAAATACTCTTAAATAAAAAAGTGAAAGCGTATCTTTAAGTGTAAGTGTAAAAACTTCTAGAAAATTCGATTTTTACTGAAGCAGTATATCCAACTTTTGCACATAAATTTAATGTAGATATTCACGTTATACGACGTACGAGTACTCGTACGTTAGCCAACTCCAATATAACTGGGATCAAGGCTAGGAATAAAGGATGTAAGGCTATGTAAGTGGAATTTAACAGCTCATAGATTATTTTCACACCTAGAAAAGCCATATGTGAATAAAAATATTAATAAAAGGCACACATTTTCAGATAGAAATTATAAATTAGTACCTACTAAAAGATGCTCACTGGTGTTACGTTTACTAGGCACGTCCGATCTGGTTCCGTGTTGTTTAAGTGTTGAATAAAATTTTACAGGCTATTTTATCTCGCAGCTGAGAAAAGGCCTCCTCTAAATCCCGAGAAGCTTAGGGCACAAATTGCCCAGTGCGTAATGTACAAAACGTACTCTGGCACGCCAATCTGCTAAATCAATATTTTTCGACTTTTTTAACCATGAATGCTGTAAGGCATCCGAGCACGAATAATCTTAGATGGATATTCTTCCATATTTCTATTCGACGCATCAACGTGCAGCTGTAGAATACGGCTGGGCATTTAGCCCCAAAGTATCCCGTAAATCTTGATTGTCTTGTTCCGTTATGAATCCGCACTGATACAGTACCATCAAGTCTGTTTTTTTTATTCTCTTTAATACACCACAACATACCGTAAGCAAATTACTTCTACAAAAAGTGTTATTTTAGCTACTTTTATAGGTATCTATCTAGTATTTATTTTTTGAATTCCAAAGACTTATACCGCGTTCTAAACACATTAGAATATAGTAAAACTGAATAAATCAGAGTAGAAAAAAGAAGAGTAGAGTAAAATTAAGTTAAAAAGAGTACAGCAGGGTACAATAGAGTAAAGGAGACTAGAATAGAGAAGAATACAATACAGATAGGGAAAATAAGAGAAGATGAGAGAAGATTAATTAAGAAAAGAGAAGTTAAATTTTTCCATTCTCGTTAACACGCTACAAAAAACCACAAACAAATATGTTGACTTGTTTAATTGAAGTAATACGATTTTACTATTATAGATGACAACGTACATATAAATATACAAGTATGAAGCGCGAAATAAAAATTCATGTTATTTATGATAAGTGTGAGCTGTGATTGCTATATTATACTTGTGAGCCTTTGGTTTTTTTTGACATACAGTCACCCTTGTTTTCGTTGTCATTTAAACTGGACGTGATTCTTATCTCAACACTTACTTTGAGGAGCGGAGCGGAGCGGTGAGCAGTATTCCGGTGGGGAAAAGATAGGAGAAGATAGCAGATGTAAGGAGAAGTTAATAGAAGATTAACGAAGCTTGGAAAAGATAGTAGAAAAGGGGAGAATAAAGAAGTAGATAGGGGAAGTTAGGAGAAAAAGTAGAAAATGAGAAAGATTGGAGAAGCTAAATGATAGGCAAACTTTGTATAAGATAGGAGAATATAAGAAAAGATTCCAAGACCAGAATTCTATTTCATTTACTTTCTCTTCCTTCATTATCTTCTTTCTTTATTTTATTATTTAAGCTTAACCTTAAATGCGGCGCTTATCAGACAAATTTGTTTAAGCAGTTTGCAATTGCAGTATATATTTTGCATCTTTAAAACTGTTTCACGTTGCCCGTTTCCCAAAGTGGCTTTTAGCAATATCTAGAACAAATTGACTTGATGGATTCTCTTATTTCATGCAAGTTAAAATTTTCTATTTGAGTTGTTTTAATTAGTTTTTATAAACTTATTGACATTGATGTATTCTTAGATAAGGCATGAAAACATTCAAATTGTACAAGAACCTACTAAACTAAAGTTTATTTTGCTAATCCTATTCCCCAAGAAATATTGACATTGTCAATGACAGTGACGATAATTAATTGAAATGATAGTACAGCAGCTCGGCTCAGCTTTACAGTTAACAATTTGATCGATCGTTTGGCTTTTGTTGACATTTTAAAATACCTACTACTTTGACATTAACATGAATGAATATTGTAGTAATTATTTAATTGTTAACTAGAATTGATGTAATAACTGACTAATTAGAATTGAAAATCTAAAGAAATGTAGAAATATATTTAAAAAAGGAGATCCCCCACAAATGTCCTTAAAGGCAATTTTAATCTGAAAAGATTAAGAAAAAAGTTATATGTTATAACATTTCTGATCGATTGTGCCAAGGTTACTTTAGTTGGATCAACAAAATAATATGCCAGCCCACACTATCGCGTGGTTGACTTGAATTTCAGCAGTATTGCTAACTTAGATTTTGGATAATTATTTCGTTTAATGGAGTCGAAATATCTGCACATTTATATAAAAGGAAAGAAAGGGAAAGTTATATTAAATAATATGCTTTTTGGCAACTTTGAAAATGTTTTATTAGTTGTATTTTTAATTTTAAAATACTCTCCGGTCCTGTTTGCTTTCCCATTCTTTAACTACGAAGGGGTTTTAAATTTATTGTTTTCTTTTATTCTTTATTTTGTTTATTTTGTTCTAAAATATATTTTTAATTTATTAATAAATACAATTTCTACAAGTAATACATATCAGTAAAATTAGTCACTATTTTTGAAATACTGCTTATTTTCATAATACTCTATCATTATAACGATATAGCCGTGTATATTAAATTATCAATTGAGGATTATCTTTTAAAATAAATCATTATTTAAATAAAATATGACATAGAAAGAGTTCTTTACTATGAACTTCGCAGTTTTTGATTTCGGGTCGTAAAATAAAAATACAGTATATCATATGCGTGAAAAAACTTGAGAAACACATGTTTATAATATTTATTTCTACGACGGTTAGTATTAAATTATTTAATAATAAAAACAGAACTAGAAACAAAAACTTTTTTTATTCAAAATAAAATAAATTAAAAGTAAATTGATTTTATTTTAAAAACAAGTCCCGCACGGATTATTGCTGGTTTTTCCTAAGGTTTTTTCCAAATCAGTGGTAAAAGTAAAAAAAAATCTTTTAATAAGTATTCTTGTAACCTATATTGAATAAAAATGATTTTATTACATTCCAAAGAAAATAACTATAATAACGAAAATGAAAAGAAATTAAGAGATATTTAAATAACTTAAGTTAAAATAGTCTCTCTAAACCGATTACAGTGTCCTAATTAAATTATTTAGATAATTCCTAAACATACCCTGGAGTTATTATTAAAAAATATTATCGTAAATTGTGAATCCAATGATCAATTATATCTGAATTTTTATGACAAATTTTTATCTTTATACAAAATAATTTTCAATTTAATTTCATTTTAATTTTTTAAGACGAGGTAAGGAAAAGATTTTGTTGATCTAAAAACCTTAGATGAATCATGCTATTAGATTGCTAATAAAACTTGGAAAAAATAGCAAAATTGATTGGAAAATTTATTTTAAGAGTTATTTTACTGTCATTATATTTGATGTTGTCAAAGTAATCGACATTTTAAAATAAACGCGTACATTACTTGTATGCAAAGAGATTTAAATATATATAACTACTTAAATGTCTTTGCTTGTATGACTCTTGAATGCAATTTGGTAAACAAGCTGAATTGCAATCAGTTTTACGGAGTTCACGCTGGTTACACATTATTTATAGAAATTAAATAATATAGCAGTGAAGCAGTACTTTTAGTTGTTTAAGCGCTAGTTAGTTGTCTAAACACTAGATGTTTAAACGAATTGTAGGCAATAAAGCACTAGATTAGAGACTGCTTGCCTCTCCGGCGCTGCACGGTATCATGGCATACATTTTCTTTAAGTAAGAACAGCAGACCTTCGGCAGCGCTTCACAACCCAGATGGCTTTCCTTTAAGAGGAATCATCACCTCATTACCGTATGGACTCTTAATTATTCAGTTATTTCCTAGACTGATAATGGGGAGCATCATACCTGCTTGAAGTATTCATTCATTCATTCATTTATTTCAGCCCTTCAAAACTACACTGCTGAACATCTGGTCTCCCCCAACGAGTGCCACAAAGCACGGTCCTGCGTTTACTGTATCCATAGACTTCCTGCATATCTTACCAGGTCATTCTATCTAGTGGGAGATACGCCCTATACTTCGCTTACCGGTACGAGACTGTTACTCGAGAACCTTTCTTTCCCATCGGTTGTCGGCTCTTTAAGCTATATGGCCAGCCCATTGCCACTTCAGCTTCGTGATCCGTTGTATTTTATCAATTACTCTGGTTCTACGACAGATATCCTAATTTTTAAGTCTATCACACAGAGAAACCCCGAGCATAACCCTCTCTATAGATCACTGAGCGACCTTGGACTTCCTTATACGGCCAGGTATAAATCATCACTGGTAACACGCGCTGGTTGTACAATCTTGTTTTCAGTTTTTGAGGTATATCTAGTACAGTATAGTATTGAGGTAGTGATATATTATTGCGAGTGAAAATTTGCTTATCAAGAGTCGCAATCGAAGAAAATCTTCCTTGCCACGTATAAGACTACTGTACAGTTGCGTATTATTTACAACCCATGAATAGTAAATATCTATTGATATGTAGACGATGTGGACACAACTTTATCCATCGTCAATTATAAAAATAATAATAATAAATCTTCATTTCTGATAACAATGAGATCCATATCAGAGATAGCAATATCACAAATTAATAATAATAATAATACAGCTAGGTGGACGGAAGAAGTAAAATGACACGCACGCACCCACACGCACGCACGCATTCGCACACACACACACACACACACACACACACACACACACACACACATACACACACACACACACACACAAAATATTTTTAATTATGAGTAAACTAAATACGCAGATGCTTTCCCACATCCGAGGAATAAGGTAGAAAGACTCGTCACTCTGAAAGCATTATGGAAAATGGAAATGGTATAGGATCCGAGAACTGCAATAAGTGTTCAGGGTAAAAGTAATATTTTATGCTTACACCCTATAATATGTTAAATATACTGATCGTATCACCATTATTTATTCTGGATCCTGGTTTTATTTCTATAATATTAAGTATCTAACGAGATAACAGTCTTTACCAGTGAAATGCATTATTCTGCTGTTTTACGCTTGCATTCTGTGAGAGTGGCTTATCGCGGTCAGGCCAAACCATTCATATGCTACAGCGTGGCTCTACCTCGTAAAAATATACATATTACAGACAGACACTTCAATTTCATTTATATGTATAGATATAGTCGACATTCTAGTTGTTAGATTGAGCTTGTGATACTGTTTTTTCTACTCAACAGAGTAATAATGAAACTATTTACTATAATTTTCACATAATAGATTCTAAACACTATGTGTTAGTTCTAACTTCGAAAGTTATTATGTGGTTTTTTTAGTTTTTGAAATCGGTTTTTACTTTATTAAACATTTAATTTTACATATATATATTTTTTAATTTTATATATAGTATTATTTGGCTCTCATGAACTACCAAATACTAATGAGTCTTGACTGATGAGGACGACCGTTTAAAGTAACTATATTTCCGGTTTAAACTGCATTAATTTTAACTTCGTGACATATGAGGAAGCCAACACATGAGGTGTTTTGAATCTAATTTCATAACAGCGGGCTGATAAAGTTACGGAATAATATATCCTTTTTTGGTTAAGTCGGTAACCAAACTTTAGATAATAATTTAAAAAGTTATTAAAAAAACTTCGTGGTTTATCAGAGCGTAGAGCCATTTATTTATGCAAGTTTATTTAGACCAATCACGAAAAAGTATTTTGATTGTTGTAAATAGCTTCAATATTTCTATGAAAATAAAATAGAGCAAACAATTGAAATGGAAAAAAGGTTTAATATAATACGCTACGGAATTTCGAAAGAGTGTGGGCTACGTATAGCACATAGAGCGGTATGCCTTCTTCAGTCTTTCTGTGTCCGCTATACGGAGAACACGTCACGGCCTAGCGGGCGTTTCGCTACGAAAACGATCAGCGATATCTCGTCTCGTAGCAATTTTGATAATTGACGAATAAACGTGATTCTGTTAATAATTGGGTTTCAGTGATAAATTGTGTTCTCAAATCGAGGGCAGCGATTTGCATGGAAATTTAGTTAAAGATAACTAACTCTATCGTTAGAATTAATAGCACTTTGTAATTGTCGCTTAATGTTAATTAATGCTGTGTTGTGAATAGCTGAATAGAATAGTTCAGTTATACCATTCTCCTTTTGTGACTTATATTTCTGGTAAGTTGTTCTAAGCTCATATAAACTAGGTATATTAGAAATACCAAGGTATGGCAATTGAATAATTAACAAAACTTAGTTTTTTAACTTTATTTTATTGAATTTTCGGGAAGCAGTAACTTTAACTATATTCCTTTGACTTTTATTTTAAAGAATATTACTTAAAAAACTAATATATTTTTTTCGAATGTTAATTGCCGTGAAAATACAGAATTAAAATTTAAACTTTTTAAAATACAATCAGACTTTTAGAGAGACTTTTAGAAAGCTTATATTAGTTTCTTTATGAATTAAAATATTAACCCTTTCTCTGTCCCATGAATCTTATATGAATATTTAAATTGTTTAACTATTGTGTCTTTTTCGTGGACAGGGAAACTGTTAATATATATTAAAACATCTTATGTTCGCGATCTTTTGGGTTTTATAACAATTTAAGAACCGTAGGAAATAATGAAATACGAATCTTATTTTTGTCGTTAGTTTTAGATACTTTACATATTTTTGTTTTATATACCTACTATACAAAAAAAAAATATCTTCTTCTTAAAAAAGAAACTTTGAAATAATTATATGTTTAAATTGTAATATACTATTTTAAAGTTAATCATATATTCGACATTTTGCTCGGATTTATATTTCTTATCACGTTTTGCACTACGAAGATTGTCAGAGTTCTAGAATGACAACCTTAGCATATTTAATAGAAATCTTGTAAAATTTATTTAAGCCTTTGATCACAGAAGCAACGCATCATAATACTATGTTAAGAAGAGTTTAATTTTTTTTTATAGGATAGGGTGACAAACGAGCACACAGGCCACCTGATGGTAAGTGGTAGCTGTGACCCATAGACATCTACATCTATCCTCAATAAAGAATAAAAATGCAGATGCGTTCTCACCCGTGAGGACTTAGATGGAATGCCTCTTTTCCAGTAAGGAGGGTCGCCAGTTCTCTACACTAACCATACGAAACACAGCAGTGTTAAGCTGCTATTTTACGCTGGTATTCTGTGAGTATTATTAATTAACTTATCAATGATATATTAGGTGAAAGCTTTATAATATGAAGAAACAGTTTTGATTTACTAGCGTAAAATAGCAGCTTTATGTTGCTGTTTAGTATAATAAGAAAAATGGAGACAATTTTTCGTGGTAATGAGGCATTCTATCTCAATTCTCAGGGCTAACAACGCATCGTATTTAATACAAAAACAGAAAAAGAAACAGTTTTTTAATTTAATATACATTTAAAAATACTTATTGAAATTCACTTTTGTTTAATTTACCAATGATTTGGAAAATACCTACGTCCTGTGAAGAAACTTCAAAAATCAACGGCACTTTTTGGAAAAAGAAAAACAAATTACAGTTCCTAATAATTTCGCGAAAGGTCGTGGTCGTCCGCCATTCGACTACTGTCGTGAACCACTTCTAACGCAAGCATTTTAAGCTTGCTAGAAGTGGTTAAAGGGAATATTAGTAATGTTTGTAAAATTTAAAATATAGCATAACTATTTTTTTAAATAATAAAATAAATAAATAAACAAAAAATATGTTACATAATTAACAACATAAAACAAATAAGAAATAGCTTAGTAGCGATCACCTCATTCTCAGGATTTATAAACGTCCATAATTCCTTAATATTATAATAACCCTTTTTATACAAAATGTTGTCAGCAAAGTGTTTAATCTTTGAGAAGAGTTTTGTATATTTTCTAGGATTTTGTTGTAAATGCGTACGCATCGCCTTAAGAATGAATTACTGATTTGTTGGAGTATTACTAGCTTGAGTTTGTTCCTAATAGTTTCAGAATGAATATCGCTTATTTTTTAAAACTAAATTTATTTTTGTGTACGTACGTTATATTTTCGTAAGTATGTTGAGAGGCCAAAGTTAATATATTAATTTCCTTAAATTTTTGTCTGAGCGGATCTTTAGCTTCTAAATCATAGACTGCTCTTATGTCCCTTCTCTGTAAAAAAAATATATATAATTTCAGTGTCAGTGGCGTGTTATCATAACTAAATACCATACGACGTTATGATATTGATATCGATAATCACTTTATGTCAGGTGTGCCTCTATCCGACTTAATTACAGCATTTAATCAATGAATTCCCGGTCGCAAAACTGTCAGGTAATCCATTTTGTTTATGATCAAACTTTTGGAAGTGTTTGCAGAATTTTAATACATTATTGAATGTAAATGTTCTTGGGTAAACATCAATTAAATATATTTATTTTATACACTCTTATATCATCACTATCACAGCCCTTCAAAAGTCCAGTATTAAACATACGTCTTCGTTTATAAATTGCGACATAATAGGAGGGATATTTACCAATGTTGCCACGCTTGTCAAGCGGGTAAGGGATCGTAGTATTTTATTATTTTGCATTGTTATCAAGAAAATACTGCTCCCATTTCCTATTGTGATTGTTATTAATAATTCAATTTTTTTTTTGTTAGCTTGTCGTATATTTTAAATAGAATTACGGTGACAAACGAACTCACAGTCCGCCTGATGGTATGTGAATGCTGTGTGATTCATCAAGATCTACATCTATCCTCAATTGATTTGGTAGTCACCCTGAGGAATAACATAGAATGCCACTATTCCAGTAAAAAGGCTCCCTGATTCTCTACACTAACCATATTGTAAATAAATAAATTACATGATGTATAAACTGAAACTAAAGTAATAAACTTAATTTGAAATGAATTTAACTTTACTGCGAAATTATCGTAAATTTACATTTTACTTAATTAAACGAAGTAACATATTTTGACATTTTAACAGGTATTATAGCAACTATGCCAATTTCTGTAACTTAGACTTGTTAAATATTATTAAAATAATATAAGAGCAAGTAAAAAATAAGTTATGATAAACATTAATGCATTCACTTTTGTGCTTAGGTATAAAGAGATAGAATGATTTCAGACTGTGACCTATTCCATTTTAGTTAGCACTAACAATAATTACTCTATGGCTTTCTCTGTTTGTAATTGGTTGAAGTGGCAATTTTCTGTTGTATCATATCTAAAATGCAACTTTCATAAATTAGAAAAGTTTGGAAAAACATTTCTGTTGTATGTCATTGTATTAAAAATGTTACCATGTAGTGGCAGTGTAAGAATATCCACTACCCCATATCATCCCGATATCATAAGGGGCGACGGAGAGAAATCCATCTGAAGATGGGCAGCAGCATCTTCCTAATAACGACATAAAACTGCGGTTGCCTGCCCGCTTGCCACCCGTGGTAGCTATTTCAGAATGTTAAGCCGTGGTAGCTCAGGCTATAAGTGCTATCTGTAAATTTAACAGTAAGAAACCCTAGTTATATGCCCAGGGATTATTGGTTGCAATTTTAAGTGCTGACTTTCCACATGCTAGGCGGTGAACATAAATATCGCGAAAGGTGATAAGAGGTATATGTCGGTACCGGAATACGTATATAAGCGTTATATATTTATAGATTATATTCCATAGAAAAGAAAAGTGACTTTAATTTTTTTTATTTAAATCTGACGTTAAAATTACGTTATTGATTACAGTACATAAAAATTTATTTGTATGAAGGGTTTGGGTTGGAAATAAAGAGTGTGTAAGGTCTAATCTATGTAACAGACTATAAATCTAATATACTATAACAACATAGTACCATATCAAGCAGTAGTGCTTACACTGTTGTATTTCGGTATAAAGAGTCGGTAGTCAGAGTAGTTAGATATTTAGAGCCAGTATAATTATTACTAAATACAGGCTGTGAGGAATTCCATATTGGTCACCAGTGATAGCAATGTATCCGTAGCCTTCTTTGTTCGAAGTTGATTGCCATAGTTCGTAGACTGAAGGAGCTACTTACATTCAGAAAAGTGTATGTTTGTTTTGAACTTCATTTCAATAAAGTCCACTGCTGAACCTTGCTGTGTCTTCTTCAAAAATTGGCACAAAGCGCAATTCTGAGCCACTTGCATCCATTGATCCCTGGATGTTTTATCAGATCGTCATCAGCAGCTGAAATGTTAACTCGTTTCATGTTATATATAAAATAATTAAATAGTCCCTATTTTACGAAGCTTTTATCGATTTCATTTACATTAAATACAATATTTATAACAATGAATGTCTTGAAATCACTGTATATACTGAGTTCTCACGGCATAGTGCCAAATACGCTGGCTAAGTTTTCTCGTCGAACGCGAGAAAAAACATTTTTAAAAGCAAAATCTGTCGACTTTGTACAGTACTTTTATTAATATTCACGCTTTAAAAACCAGATTTACATTTTTTCTTCTTTAAATTAAAATAATGTTTTAAGTGTAATAAGATTTCTATGTTTTCATAGCAAACATTTAACAAACTGTTACGATACATTATATTTAAGAAACTAAAAAAAAAAGTGTTTAAGAAATTGTAAAAAAATGTGTTATTCAATTATAATACTAACTTTAAATATAACATATTATAAATGATTTCTTATATTTACGCGAACACTATATATTAAATTATCAGTCAATTTTTACCATCAGTCAAGTTTAATATACCTCTACAAGATGCAGGAGTGTAAAGGTTGAGTGTAAATATAGTATCTCGTACAAAGGACAAACAAAAATATCTATAAAAGCTCGCGTAAAAGAAAATATAGCTGACGTGAAGCACCGACGTTCCGGGAAGTCTGCAGCTGTGAACATGTACAAGATCGACCCCACTATTCCATTAGATTTGATTAACCACAAATCCTCGCAAAAGAACACCGACTTCTACCAAGGATAATTCCCGAGGCTATTGAAATTAAAAAAAAACATCCCAGTTTCAATAGTGAAAATGGATGAGTGCTACAATCTGTTTGGGATCCTATAATTAATAAAATTAATGCCAAGCCCAAACAAACCACTGAAAGACATCAAGATACTGTAAGCTCATTCTGCGTAGATCGGACAAAACATTAATATTCAAAAACTGAAGGTAGTTGGACTATGACATCGGGACGTCAAACACCTTAGTCCCGTGACTGTGGGTGCTATAAAGTGACCGAAATGTCGAGAATTAAAAAGTTAAATTGAACTCGATACAATCCATAAAATTAGTTTCATTTAATGTATAGTATTCACTTAAATATAAGAAATCATTTATAAAATATATATAATTTAATTTGAGTTTCATTTCGGAATAAAATAAATTTAAAAGAATATACGAGTAGGTACTCAAATTTTCGAAGGGCTTATATTGAATATCGAAAGCCTTGGAACAAAATAATGTTCAATTAAACGATATTTACCAGAATATTTTCTTTATTAAAAAAGGTATATTAAACAAAATAATAATATTTTTCGAGAGTACAAACAGAGTGCAGAAGTATGTAGTTGAAGAGTCTGAACAGTAAAGCGGACTTCTAAACATTTTATTTATATAAATCCTAACTACACATTAGGATAAAAAGAGGAATAGGGAAAAACAAATGCTTTAAATCATTATTTAAATTGCGTTTTACTTATTTTCTTTTGTATAATTTCTCAACAACTCCTCTTTGCAATTACTCTTTATCTGAGACGTGGTCCTTCACTGCTGGTCGTATGAGGAAGCTTAAGGTCGCTCAGCGAGCTATGGAGAGGGCTATGCTCGGGGTTTCTCTGCGTGATTAACTTAAAAATGAGTATATCCGCAGTAGAACCAGAGTGACCGACATAGCCCAACGAATAAGTAAGCTGAAGTGGCTGTGGGCCGGCCATGTAGCTCGAAGAACCGACAACCGGAAACAAGTACGAGGCAGCCACTCATGAACCTTTCTTCCCATTGGGGAAGAAAGTGCCACTCAAGAACCTTTCTTCCCATCGGGGAAGAAAGGTTCTTGGGAAGAAAGGTTCTTGAGTGGCAGCCTCGTACCGGTAGGCGAAGTGTAGTAGGGCGAACCCCCACGATATGGAGTGACGACCTGGTAAGACATGCAGGAAGTCGATGGATGCAGGTGGTTCAGGACGATGCTTTGTGGCATTCCTTGGGGGAGGCCTATCTTCAGCAGTGGACTTTAGAAAGGCTGTAATGATGATGATGATGATATAATATATATCTACGTTATATATGTACGATGATATATATGTACGTATGTGGTTTTTTGACAGATGTCACCTGATGTTAAGTGACTGCCGCCACCCATTAACAATCGCAACATTGCAGGTGCGTTACCAATCTTTTAGGTAGGAGTAAGCTTTTTTTATTGAAGGTGATTATTATAATTAACTGAATATTTATGCGTTCAATGTTAATAAGAGGCTATCTAAAGTTCTCTGCAAAACATAGACCATTGACTGCTTCATAGAGGGATATTTGCCAAAGTTGCCACCTTGCAGGCGGTGTGGCGACCGCAATTGTTATCAAAAAGATGCTGCTGAATATCTCATATTGCAGTTAACTTCTGTTATATTTTATGACACCTACAGCATGATAAAGGGGAGGTAATTCTTTTACAAAATCGTAAAATGTTATATTTATCATTTAAATTAAATTAATCCTCTTCAACAAATGTTCGCCCAGGTGGGAATGCAAATTAGTGATACAGCTATCTAAATGCATGAAAGTTTACATTTTATTTAAGTTTTTGTTCTTAAGATTAGATGCATTTAAATCAGAAAAAAAAAGAATCACTGTATGTAGCGATCGGGAAAAAATTATTAAGAATCGACTATGCAGCGCTTGAGTAAGCAATCTACTGAAAGATAGCTTTCTTATTTAATTTTTCATAATAGTACTAAGTTAGAACCGAGAACCTCGTATGTTTTCAATAAGGTGAAAGTAGATGAACTATGTATTAAATTAGAGACTAAGAACTCATAAAAAGGTCCCTAGCCGGCAACCTCATATTAACATACATAGCGTAGTTCGACCTCATACAAGATGAAGCGATGACATGACCATTGAATATAAATAGCTTGAATCTTAATTTGTTTTTACTGTCTTAATGAAGGAAAAAGTGATGACGTAAACAACTGAGAGAAGAAAATTATTCTCAGTATAACGCCTTGTAAAAATTTGAATTCCTCTGTATCGTAAATTTACGGTATGTTATGCACTTTCGCTGCCAAAAAATCTATTTTATGGCAATAATTCTCACCCAGTTTTCATCTCAAGTATATAAGACACTAAATCTATTAACTGGTGTTATAAAAGTTCGTGGAATATCTTTGTAGTATACGTATAAATATAATAGTATTTATTTCATTCCTGATAGATAATTGTAATTAGTATTTATATCGTTATAGCTTTTTAAAAGTCCACTGCTAAACAAAAGCCATATATATTGTAAGCCATATAGATTGCCACATATATTGGATATTTGCCATAGTTGCCACATTTTGCATGTGGGTTGAAAATCGCATTTGGTTTTTAGTTGTTATTAGAAAGAGGCTGCTTTCCATTTTCTGGTTTGTTTCCTTCTGTTTCCTCTTATGATATTGGGTATGGGATATTCTGACACCGCCACTGCATGATCTAAGACTGAGAGTAATTTATTGTTTTAATATTTTGTTCATAAAATACACGTATCGGAGTTAAAGCAGTGATAAATAAACCCTTTGTACTTTGATTACTGCTACACCGCCTCTTATATGCCTATCTCTGTTTAGCTTAATGGTTGACTGGGAGAGAATGCCTTATGGCATTAAATCCGCCATGTGTAAAACTTTGTGTATGAAAGTTTAAATAAATAAATAAATCTGGCATAAAATATTTTTTTATAACTATGAGGAAATCAGAGATTTTAAGTCTGTATGTATGAAGATAATTTCATGAGTTCCATCACAACTCCTCAACATTTGTTTTAATTCAATGCGTGCCATTCCGTTTGTTATAGGGATAAACAATAGTAAATGGAGGTAATCATGTGGTATTTAGATTTAAAAAAATTCTTGATGAGTACAAACAAAATGAATTAATTGTTAAGAAATATTTTCGCAAGCAAAATCAAAGAGGCGCAACATGCGCTAGACTATTTTAAACAAGATTAGATCATGCGGGTAACACGTACTGATGGAAAAGAGCTGTGTTGACAAAAATAAATTAAAAGGTTCTGGTTACCTAAGTCACTAAAAAGGAAGTAAAAAAAAAAACTCTGAGTTGGATACCGAAACGATCTCTTCATTAGGAAATTATTTTCAAAAAAGAAATAATCTGACTGCTTTGTGTCTTCACTCTTCATAGGTAATATTACACGGCTGGTGATTAGCCTAACCCGTTTTAAGGAGGATTTTCCTTAATCGCCAAGGTAGGGGGAATAGTATTGCAGTATCAGATGTCTTACGTATTTGACGTCACTCACCGTCACCCATCTGGATATTTCATGTCTAGGAAAAACGAAATGGTATGATATCAACCGTCGGAAACCATGAGAAATAGATTTTCAAAAGGGAAATTCCTAAAATAGAGATAAAACGCGAATGTTTAATAGCAGAGAATTTGTATGAAATTACCGAGCAAAATTCCACAGGATGTGAAACAATATTCCTTTTTATAGGATAGGGGTGACAAACGAGCACACACTTCACCTGATGGAAAGTGGTTGCTGCGGCCCATAGACATCTACATCAAACAAAATGCAGATATGTTGTCATTCGTGAGGACTAAGATGGAATGCCTCATTTACAGTAAAATTGCCTCCGGTTCTCTACACTCACCACACGAAATACAGCAGCGTTAAGCTGCTATTTAACGCTGGTATTCTGTGAGAGCGTGGTTCTTTCCCGGTCGAGCCGACCCATCCGTGCTACAACTATACTACTAATATAGTTGCAGCATGCCTCTACTACGGCGCAGTGGCGCATTTGGTTGCGGCGCTGCAGAGCAGCGGGTTTGAATATCGCACGAACAAGTGTTTGTATGGCCTAAGATTAATTGTTCAGGGTGTAGATATGGGTCCTTGTGCAATTTATATATGTGAGATGCCTTTAACGAAACAGGAAAAATGCCTCTCTCAGATGAGAACATTTAAAAAGAAGAATATTTAAAACGCACAACCTGCTAAAACTCAACAACACTGTCCAGCATGATGAGCAAGGAAAACTTTAAAAAAATATACGAAAGCGATACGATAGCGCATTATACACAAATACTAGTGGCCTAAAATACTTAACTTTGCAATATTTTTGGCGTTGATGTTTGTAAAAATATCAGCTGCAAATGTAAAATATCAAAAATATTTAATTAATAAAATATTATATCCAATATAATCCGCCAAATTACTGAACACTGTTGGATGCATATCATTAAAAACGGAATATTCGTAATGCTTTTTTTACTTGAATTTGACTTTAAACCGGTCTTTGTACCGAACTCTTAAAGTTTACAGTAGCTTTTCCTTTTGACTGGTAAAGTTAAGAGTTTTGTACAACCGACTTCAATACAACAACTTTGACAGAAATGAGGTAGTACCGTGGTACACTGAAAACATCTGCGTACTCCTTTCCTCCAAACCCTCTGTACAGGCGTGATGTTATGTAGGAGCAATTACGGTTGATTTGCTGGCACTTATTGAAGAAATCCGATATCAATCCTGAATACTTATTAGCGGATCTTTACGAAATTTAATTATAAGGAACAGACAGATTATGTCTGAAGATAAAAAAAAACTTATTGTAACTGGTTGATCATGGGGGGTATCGATCGATGGGGAAAAAAGGTTCTCGAGTGGTGGTCTCGTACCGGCGGAAGAAGTGTAGGGCGTCCCCCCCACTAGATGGAATGACGACCTAGTAAGACGAGCAGGAAGTCGATGGATGCATGTGGCTTACGACCGTGCTGTGTAGTATTCGTTGGGGGAGGCCTATGTTCAGCAGTGGACTTGTGAAGGGCTGTAATGATAATGATGATGATGATGAAAACGTTAATAGAAGTAAAATATTTTAATTTTTTATAATTTAGTCGTGATATCACTCGAGTATTAATTTTGGTTGAACTATTACTGCAATAGGTATTATGATCACGTTTTACTCCGCACTGAAGTTCCTGTCTATTAGAATCACACGGAGTGTGAAGATGTAGAGCTGTAATATCGGCCATTATGACATAGACAATTTCTAAATCTCAGTGATCAAATAACTTTCAATAAAATCTTATATATTTAAATATCAAATATAATTTTCTTAAATATCTTTTATATTTCACATTTATGTTCCCTTTTCTTGTTAATATTGCCTCTATATATTTTTTTTCATGATAGATGTAAATGTGTGTGTTTAGTTTCAAACCTTTGAAGATTTGAGTTTATTTTTTTATACAATTCCACTTAAATAATCATAATATTTAAATCGGTTAAAGTTTATATATGGTGGTTTTTTAATCCCGTTTAAAAGTTCACTTTTTCAATAAAAACGCCAGCAAAATTGGTTCATTCACTTTGGCGATCACAAAAATAAATAAAAAACTACGGTGAAATAGAAACTCATTTTAAAAATTGATTTCTTATTAATCACACTCGGGTAATTTAGAACTCTTAATGCAGTGCTTGATACTTAATTTTATGAGTGGAAAAGGCATGCTGCAGCTATATTATGTTTGCAGCACGAATGGGTCGGCTTTTTTTTTATAGATGGTAAGTGACTATCGCCGCCCATAAGCAACTGCATGCAACACTAGGGAAATCGCAGATGCGTTGCCGGCCTTTTTAAAGGATTTTTTTCTTGAAGGTCCCTAAGTCGTACCGGTCCGGGAAGATCGCCGGAGGAGAAAAGAGGTTGTACGACTTGGCTTGACAGGAAAAAGACCACACTCACAGCATGCCAGAGTAAAATAGCTGCTGTGTTTCGCATGGTGAGTGTTAAAATCTGGAGAACTTTTCTGCTGAAAACGAAGCATTCCATCTTAGTCTTCAGGCATGACAAAGCATCTAAATTTTGATTCTTAATGGAGAAAAGATATATGAAGATGTCTATGGCATTGTGTGCGCGTTTTTCGTCCTTATTCTATAAAAAAGGCCAATTAGAAGTACACTGGTAAAAATAGACCACTCCCGTAGATTGTTTAAACTGTAGGCTAACATAAGGACTCGTCTAACAATTTCATAGCATGTAAGTGGACCATGCTAAAGCCGCTAGAATTTTCTTCTATGATGATCTTTATAACGACATGTGTAACTGAAAATCGTTGTTACTCCTGTTTTTAAGCCTTGTCCCAGGTAAATATTACATATTAAAACTGAACAAAGCCCGCAAAGTTTCGCAATGAGATTGTGTAACGACGACAAAAATCTTTACCGATACGACTCACCCCCCATTTTTTATAGAATAAGGGTGACAAACGAGCATACAGTCTAATTAATGGTAAGGGGATTCTGAGGCCCATAGACGTTTACATTTATCCTTAATTAATATTCAAAATGAAGATGCATTGTCACCCCTGAGAACTAAAATGGAATGCCTAGTTGACAGTAAAAAGGGTTTCCGGTTCTGTAGACTTACCATACGAAACACAGCAGCAGCTATTTTACGCTCGCATTCTGTGAGAACGTGGTCCTTCCCCGGTTGAGCCGACCTATTTGTGCTGTAACCATAATATAGCTGTAGCATGGCTGAATTGCGTTATGTTTTTCATTATGATAAGACTGTGTAACAAATAATTAAAAATTTAAAATTTTGTACAATCGACTTCAATATAAATTTTTAAGAATAACTTAAAAACTATTCATCAGATCTTGATCATATTTGTTTAGGACCACAAGAGAAGCATCAGCTTTCAAATAGAAAAAGAATCTTCGAAATCCGTTTACCCAGAAAAAAGTAATGAGGTAACACACATAAAAAACATACAGTCGAATTGAGTCGGACCTCCTCCTTCTTATTCATCATCATTATCATCATTACAGCCTTTCATAAGTCCACTGCTGAACATAGGCCTCCTCCAAGGAATGCCACAAAGCACGGTCCTGAGCCACCTGCATCTATCGACTTCCTGCATGTCTTACCAGATCGTCACTCCATCTCGTCCTACTCATTGACTTCCTCGTTTTTGAATTCGGTATAAATAAGATATATTAAAATAAAAAGACACCCTTATAATCAACACTGATACATTACACAATTCAACGAAACCAAACTTCAAAACGAAGCCAAAACCAAGTCAAGATTCTACCAAAGTTACACAATCACAATGCTGGACAATTATTTATAGGTCATACAAATACGTGTTGCGTATGGAAATCGAACTTACAACCCTCAGCCACATAAGTAAATATTTACTCATGTGCTTCAGCGCCGCAGCAAATCCGGTAAAACTGCGGTGGAGAGCTATCCTTTTTTGTTACGAACTCATTTTTCTATTATTTAGTTTAATTCCTTGTTTTATATCCACTATCTTCATTTTTATCAGTTCACTGCTGCGCATAGCTATCTTCCACATTACGTTGAATGTAATTTTACTAACAAATACCTGAAAAGTTGTACACATCGAAAAAAGCTAGTATTGTTAATAATTTATAATTCAAAATGTTAATACATTTTTAATACAATTCAAATATTTGAAAATTACGTCCTTTAAAATCAACAGGAAAAAATACACGTAGAATTTTGCTATATGTTTAAAAACGACACTCGAAAATGGCAAAGAAAGAAATTTGTACCCGGCAGCTGACAGTGATAACGAGTTTCCATTTTTATTTCAAAATGTGTTTAAGCCATATTCCTTTTATATCTGATGCAAATAGTTTTTAAATACATTACATATTTATTCACTACTGAGTTGCAAACTATAGGTGTATTAAAAAAAAATGTTTTTTTTTAATTATCTACACGCTAGGCAGAGTATTAAATGTTTGAAAAGAATTTCACTAATTATGGATATTGCAATTATAATGAAATATCTAGTATACGACATGTCTCATTCCATAATAATTGTTGCGGCTTGAATATTTTGCAAAGTGTTTCGTGGGTGGTTTTGGGAACCAGAGAACAACCAGACCAAGGGCTGGCCAACCCGATGATCCCAACCGGGAAGTAAACGAAAATAGCTTAAGAACCAGGTAGATAAGGCAAGGATACTCACAAGACTAGAGCACTCCTCGTGGTTATGGTGAAGTCTAAATATTTATGCTGAATATTTTAGTGTATACACAGACACACTGCACTTCGAATGTATGTTTAAGAACACGAGCAAATGCACGATAGTCTTACAACTTTGTTTATTGAGTATTTTTAACCCTTTCGCTGTCCAGTGCACTACATATAGGTCAATACTATTGTTTTACTATTGTGTTTGAAAACCGGACAGTGAAAGTGTTAAACGAGCCGTAACGAACACTGTTAATGCGTATGCGGCCACAAAAAATCTTTTGGCATCTGATGGATGACGGTATAACTAATTTTTTATACTGTGCTAGAATATATTAGTAAGTTAAAAACACAAATGTAATTCAATTTCGTCATTTTCATTTCTAATGGTAAAAATATTGAAGTCGGCCTCTGAAGACGGGTTCATAAAATGTTTTTCAAGAAACAAGAAAAAATGATTTTCTGATTCTGATAGTCGACATTTTCTTTCATTATCGATGAAAACCCGCTTTAAATCCCACTGGGGCATTAATAGTAGTTCGACTAATGCAGCACTCGATATTATGATCACGTTCTACATTAGAGTTACAGTCTATTCGAATCATATGAAGTGTAAAGATTGGGTGCCACGATATTAAATTCATCGGTATGACCTCAAAACAATTGTTATCGAAATTGTCTTTGCTGTTAAACTTAAATATATTAAGTAAGTTGATGCTTCTATTAAGTCTTAAAATCAGTTTTTTTGTTTATTTTTAAGCTTTACTCTCACAGTAAGAATTTCTTTCGTATTGTGCTACAAATGGCACTTAGACCAACGTCAAAAACTGGAAAAATATTACTAGGTCTTACAAATTGATGCTTCTATTAGATATTCAAAGAAATCAGTTTTTTTTAACTTTACTGGCACAGTAAGAATTTCTTTGGATTAATTTTACAAATGGCGCATAGACCAACGTCAAGAACTGGAAAAATTCTAGGTCTTACAAAATACTAGTTAGATGCGAGATTTGAACCTGCGACTCTGCAGTGCTGCACCCAAATTATTAGTCACTGCGCTACATACAGAGCCGCCAATTTTCACAAATTATTTTTGTACCTATCACAATTACTCTTTTATAACTAATTCATAGAGTGAGTATTCTTAAAAAATATTCTTAAAGGCGTGACAACCGAGAGACCTTGACACAGATAGTTGGTATTGCGAAATTTCTTCTTCGTGTCATTTCATCGCCACGCTTAGTACGCGGATTCAAAGAGAATATAATCACTACGTTTATGCAGATTGGCGATCGCAATCTGACATCTTGCACCGTGACACAGTTCTCTGTCGTTGGTCTATATTATCTATATTTAACGTGTGGTGTATCAAGAAGTACCGTATACATCGTCATAATATTTGTATTTAAAATCAGTAATCAACCAATGATGATGTCACTGCTTTACCGAGCCGCCAATTTTTAAACACTCAAACAACATGTACAAATAATTAAGTAACTCGGTGACCAAAAATTACTCGGCCTTAGAAATAATTTATAATTTTCTCAGGGATTACACCTACCTAGAAAAACTTGTAAAGTAAAACATCTTCTAAGTAAAAATTTTATGCAAATTTTTCTTTTCATCCGACTTCAAAAAGAAAGAGGCACTCAATTCGACTGTATGTTTTTTTATGTGTGTCATCCTCACAACTTTTCTCTGGGTGAACCGATTTTGATGATTCTTTTTTTGTTTGGAATCTGGTACTTCTCATGTGGTCGCATATAAATTTAATTAAGGTCTAAACAGTAGTTTTTAAGTTATACATATAAAAGTTTATATAGAAGTTGGTTTTACAAAAATTTTAATTTTACCAATTTTTCCTCCTCTTTCATCGCGTAATATCAAGCAATTACAACCAAAATTTAATGGTCAAATATAAAAAACATTGTATCCAATTAAGATCTTGTAGTAATTGTATTGTCCTTTATAACTGAATTTTTGGTAACAACTTGTGTTTCGATAGAACGTTATTAGCATATTAATTAACGAACTCGCTGCTCTCGAAAATCACTCGAAACCAACGCTTGTAATTCTCTACGTTACTGTTCTACAAATTTTCCTTGTTTTAAGTATTTTTTGTGCACTAGTGGTTTTAAATGTTACATATTAAGTAACTGTGATTATAACCGTCACTGCTATTAGAATAAAAACTATTTTGTTTAAGGTTCTTAAGGTCGATTTTCATTCGTCAGATAAAGTTATCTATTAAATAAATTATAACGTGGCTCAATATAAAAGTGAACCAATTTAACTATTGTGTTCATACAACAGTATTTATTAATTTTTTGTATTTTTCCTATAAATAACTTTTATCTGATGTTAGGAAAGGCCAATTAGGTATCAATTAAAAAAATATTGAAAAAAAAATATTGAAAATTAAAAGTGATTTATGAGCGTTATTATTAGACATTGCACATTAATCCTAAAAAACGTAGGTTACTTCATCATCAAGAAAATTTTATGAAGATAAATGTTGCTCTTTATACCATGTTATTAGAACGCATTGTATAAGAGATAATATAAAATGAAAGAGACTCAAACACTTGGCTTGGAGTTTGAACGATGAGCGAGGTTTGTTCAATCATTATAGCTAATAAATTGTCCAAAGAGTTTAGATAACAATGCATGGAAAAATTGCCTACACAACAATTTAACTACACATTTTTCATGTATCGTGTACTGTTTTCTTCAAAACTGAAAAAACTGCGCTTCGGGATACTTTCTGGGGTGCGGGGTTGACGCTCACCCGGGAGCGGGAGTGAGAGTGTGAGTTTAATTTCGCTGTTCAACCTACATATGCCGATAAATAAAATACTCGATTAATTTTGCCAATTTTTCCATTCATTGCTATTTAAAATGCTTGAACTAAGTGTAATATCATATCGCGCCTTATACACGTGATGATATACGCAGGAAAAACCGCGGGGCACAGCTAGTTTTACCATATACATAAACCTTTTTAATAATGTGCCGCAAGCAACAGAACGAGTTCATCGATCATACACTATTATTATTTTTGTAAATAATAATTATATTATAACTCTATTATATTTTTAGTTTATAGTTTATAGACTTTGCGGTGTAATAACCATCTAGTGGCAGTACAAAATATAGTGGATATTATATTCTTACACTGATATAACACTTATCGTCCCATGGATTTCAACAGAGAATAACTGAACTAGGCGATGGGCAGCAGCATCTTTCTAATAAGAACTTAAAATTATAAAAACTGCGATTGCTGACCCGCCTGACAAGCGTGGCAATTATGGCAAAATCACAACAATGACTGGATGTCTGGATAGATATTTATAACGTGAGAAATAAGATAAATTCTAATCATAGAACTGTGATAATCTTTAATAATAACTATTGCATGCCATAAGCGTAAAGCGCATAGGTATGTTCTACTAGCGCCTAAAAATCAAGATTCCAACGTTTTGTCGCATGAAATCGTATCTAACAATCATATTGAACATAATAATAATAATAATAATGTCCTCCAGATCGAATTTCGCCCACGGTGGCCAGTCTATACGTAGACTAGCCATCGGCACAGGACAGGATTATAGTGCCCAAGTGTATGCGCAAGCACAGGTGCACTCTCTATTCCCTCACTCTCATAGCCCGATGGGACGGTAAACCGACACGACCGGAGAGAGATCAGGCGCAGGACCAACGGCTTTACGTGCTTTCCGAGGCACGGGGTGAAACACCACCAACTTCCTGACTCCGGGCAGCTACTGAGAATTTCTTGATGGAAAACTCAATAGCTGATTTTTTTGGCCCGACCTGAGATTCGAACCCGGGACTTCATGATCAGTAGTCGCACTACTATAACCACTAGACCAACGAGGCAGTCACAATATATTGAACATATAAATGATCAGAAGTCAGAAAGATAAATGATTGTTGAACTTATTATTATTGTTTTGATATTTTTACATAAAAGGCGGTTTGAGTTGCGGTAGATTTATCAAGTCCACATGGAGGCGTATACACGATAACATTTGAAAATATCAATTGTTCAACTCGATATATTTTTAAAACTATTAATCTATCATGTAGGATGCCATGGAATGTAAATGGCAGTTAATTTTGTTTTGTTTAGTTATAATTTTTTTTTCGGCTGCGAAATAGCGGAATTTTCGGTGTTTTAGCCTTGTATTAATATATTTTATTAAATACACTTTTCCGCACACCCGGCCAAAGAGTACTTTTTTACTCCAAGCTCAGCCACCGGCGTGATTGTTTATTTGTTTAAAACGGTTCGTGATAAAAAATACGAGTATCGATCGCTTTAGAAATATAAAATATTTCAAAAACCAAATTTGATACATATTTGACCAAGGTAAAATATTATTATTATTTGGGTTATAATTATTTTTAACAGTGGTAGAGCCAAGCGGCAGCTTTTGCTGTTGCACGGATGGGCCGGCTCGAACCGGGGTGGTACCACGACCTCACAGAATACCAGCGTGAAGTAGAAGTTTACCTCTGCGTTTCGCTTAATGAGTGCAGGTTGCCGGAGGCCCTTTTTACTGGAAATGAGGCATTCCATCTTAGTCCTCACGGGTGACAACGCATCTGCATTTTGATTCGCAAGCGAGGATAGTTGTAGATGTCTATGGGCCGCAGCAACCACTTACCATCAGGTGGTCTGTGTGCTCGTTTGTCACCCTTATCCTATAAAAAAAATACCAAAAAGTTTTCTCATCTGGTTGGGCTGTTTAAATATATAATTGTAAACGAAAGATATAAACATACAAAATATCAATAAAATAGAATAAATACATAAAATATATAAATATATAAAAACCCAACCAGATGGAAGCGAGAGCTTCCTTCCATGGCAGGGGAGACCAAACGGGTTAGGGGGAAAGGGAAAGAAACCGGCAGACGGTGCGGGTGGTATCGAGGAGCACCGCCTTCTGCATTTGAGCTTAGAGCGGTCCGTTACGGAGTCCTAGGCGCCTCTTTAGGGTGTATTTCCGATAATTGTTGGTCTAAATAACCTGACCCTGTAATGCATAGACAAAACCCTCGGTTTCCCCAAAGAGGTCACCGAAACTTAACCAGTGGAGGGAAGTGACTGTGTCTACGAAAGGCTTATGAAGAGCCTTGTATAACCTCCCGTGGAGCTCATTCTCGTTCCATACGGTCTCCCGGTCGGAAATGCTCTGTACGCCGAGTCTTGCCATTGCTCGTTGGCTAAGAGGGGTTAGCCCTTTATCACAAGAATTAACGTCCCTATAGTATGGATCATACGCTCTCGTCATAAAGTAATTATGGAGGCTGCACACTTCGAGATTATGCATGGTAAGTACGCTTAAAAAGCCGCGCCCACCATGCTTCCGCGGCAAGTACAGCCTCATTACTGACGATCTCACATGATGCATCCTGTAGGAAGTCATAATAGTGCAGACTTTTCTGTCCAGAGCGTTCAGTTCGGTCTGAGTCCACCTGAGTAAGCCAAAGGTATCATGAGAACAGGCATGATCCAAGCGTTATATGCGTGCGTCTTATTCACACCGGGCAAAAGGCTATTAAGCACTTTGGTCAAACGTGCATAAAACACATTGCAAATTGTTAGTTTCATACCCGCCTCATCTACACCGATGTTCTGTGACATACCCAGGTATCGGTATGTTTCAACCTCGGAAGGGGTCATTATTTTGATGGGCATAGACAAGTCTATGCCCTCAGAGTTAGTGACCGTTCCCCTTTCAACATGGAGGACCGCACACTTATCCGTCTCCAGCTCCATTCTGTTAGAATTACTAAAATCACAAGTGATGTTTAGAAATTCCATAAGATGGGAGCTACTGAAGGCGAATAATTTGAGATCATCCATATAGAAAAGGTGGGTCACTTTTGTCCGAAGCTGAAATTCCCTCCTGGAGTCCTCCAATAAGGTACTGAAAGGGTTCAGGGAGAGTTAAAACCAGATTGAACTCAAACAATCGCCCTTGAACTTACCCCTTCTTATACTTATGCGGCTTTCCGCATCCGTCGTCAGCTCGCCTAGATTACAAAGGATTGTACTCCACTGCCCCATACACTGCTCGAGGAAGTCTCTAACTGTACAGGCAAACTTGTATAGCTCGAGGACCGTCTTTATCCATGTATGGGGCTTCGAGTCGAATGCCTTTCTATAGTAAATCCAGTAGGCGGAGAAGTTCCGACGGTTACGTTTAACCACTTTGCCAATGACCGCGTCAATGAGGAGTGGTTTCTTGTTTCCACGACCACCGCCCCGGCATCCACTTTGAGCACGCGACATCACCTGATTTAAATCCAGGTGACAAATAATTCGCGTACTCAAAATGGACTTTTTACAGTGGTAGAGCTACGCGGCAGCTTTTGCTCTCGCACGGATGGGCCGGCTCGAACCGGTGTGGTACCACGACCTCACAGAATACCAGCGTGAAGAAGAGGTTTACCTCTGCGTTTCGCTTGGTGAGTGCAGGTGGCCGGAGGCCCTTTTTACTGGAAATGAGGCATTCCATCTTAGTCCTCACGGGTGACAACGCATTTGTATTTTGATTCGCAAACGAGGATAGATGTAGATGTCTATGGGCCGCAGCAACCACTTACCAATAGGTTGACTGTGTGCTCGTTTGTCACCCTTATCCTATAAAAAAATGTCAGTGACTTATATATGTAGTGGTGGGTAGACACGTAATGGGGCGGTATTTGCTCGGGGTCTGTGGAATCCCGGTCTTTAGGAACCAAATAAGTGATCCCAGTAGTGAAGAGGCTTGGAAGCGACTTTTGGTTGAGAGCCGCTTGAAACTGTCGGACGAGCACAGCGTGGCACACCACGAACCCCTTCAGCCAGTAGTGATGCAGTCCGTCAAGTCCTGGACTTTTCTAGTTCGGGGCCCTACGGACCGCCTCAGCTACTTCATCCGGCGTTATGATGACGGGTTCCATGGGCGTAACATTCACACACTGACTCACTAAATCTGCCGTCCAAGAGCCTTCACTGTGGTTCACGGGCTCTGGCCACAGGCCGCGCCAGAATGCTAGAGTGTCGGCCTGATTCCGTGCTGCGCCCGTTCCACGTAACATTGACCGCTCCAATGATTCATAGAGCCTCTTCTAATCACTCTGAAAGTAACGATTCTGGTTGAACCGTGTTGACCTCTCGGTATATATCGTCTGAATCAACCATAACTGAAAGATTTACGGCGGTATCCGCGTGTGCTTGTTGCTCTGCAACTAGTGACGCCACATCCTCAGCCGTAGCATTTTCATCCGCTAAGGGTACAGCCTCATGTCGTAGCCGTTCGAGTTCGGTGCTATCAAATTTGTTTGAGCGCAAGATATACTGAACTCGGTTGCCACGTTTTGCTCGGTGACGGTTATAGATGGCTCCAACTCAGCAAAAAGTCGATGCATCCTAGCCCGATACGCAAAACCTCCAATTTCTCCCACTGTCGCACTAAAATACGCCCACAATGCGTTGCTGTTCATCTGCATTGACCAACGCATGCGGCGTACTCCACCAGTGGCGGGTGCTGTTGCTGGGCCCACAAAGACCCTGCCAACACCAAGCCAGCTGGTGGAGATGGTGGATACGAGGGGCTGCTGGGTGATTGTACAGCACCACACGCTCGGCTGGCGGTTCGCATGCTGTCGCGTCCAGCGCCAGCTCCAAATGCGCTCTGGCGACCTCCAGGCAGTGGCCCTCTGCGCAATCTTTTTTTTTCCATAATCCATTTAATGGGCGTCAGTTAACGGGAGACGCCCAAACCCGGCACCGTTTCATGGTGAGGCCATGTGCACAAGCGGGCCTTTGCACCTTCAATTTTGCCGAGGCACCGCGCTAACATCTCTTGGCAAGGTGCTGACTGACTGCGCTGACGTAGCAGTTTTGTTACATAACCGTTACGTCAGCGGACGATGGGGTCGTCACTTCCCTACGCCTATTTATTATTATTATTTATATAATCACAGATTTTTATTATTATATTTTGTTTCCATAAACTACGCCGCATTTATATATAAATATAAGTTATACGTCTTGGAGTTTAAAGAGACCTGAAGGTAAACCTCGGCTACTGGAACTCCTCGACGAGTAGAACTAGATGTGCCGAGACTGTGCTCGTTAGGACAGTTATAATGAGACCTTACTCCTACTTGAAGTTGTACTTCGACGAATGCTACTCTGGAACTTCTCGAAGAGTAGAAATAGTAATAGATATGCTGAGTTTGGGCACCTTTTGTCAGTTATGACCTCCGAACAGTGGTCGATTATCCTTAAGGCAAACTAGGCACGTGCCTAGGGGCGCAAGTTTAAAAAGGCACACGTGGAAGTTTTAAAACGAAAAAAAGTTGTCGTATTTGATTACTCCTAAATCGCTCTTACTCTCTCATCACATTTTTCATTTATGACCCTTGTTAATGGTATTCGTATCCTAATTATTTTGCAATTATTAAACTTTATTATAAATTATAATATAGTTTATTTGCAAAGTGAGTAAATTTAATTTATTATATATTATGGTCCCTGAGGGGTGCCGAAGAGGTACTAGACTAGCCTAGGGTGCAGTCGACATTTTATCCACCTCTGCCTCCAGACTTGATACAGTGACCTGGAAGTGTGTACTTCGATTAATGCTACTGTGGAAATCCTCGAAGAGTAGAATTAGGTGTGCTGAGTTTGGCCTCGTTTTGTTAGTTGTTATGAGAACTTATCTCTGGACTTGAAAGAGTGATCTGAAGGTGTACTTCCTGACTGCAACTGGAACTCCTCAACGAGGAAAACTAGATGTGCCGAGTTTGAGCTCGTTTTGTTACTTATGAATAGACCTTATCTCCAGACTCGACGGAGTGACTTGAAAGTGTACTTCGATGACTGCTACTAGAACTCTTTGTAGCGAATAGAACTACAATTTACATTTTTTAAATTGTTTCACCATCATAATATTTATTTTTATTTATTTATTTGTCAACAAGTTAAAAATAAACACATATACAAAAACACATAATATGAACATTATGAGTCGTGCACTTTTGGATTTTCTAAACTTTTTTTAATTGAATTTTGACATAAAATTATCAGAAAATTGGTAGTATAGTAATAAGTTTATTAGTGAAAACTTACGTATATTTAAGCTACTTTTATTTAATTTACTAATAGTTTTTATTTATTACTAGTTACATATTTCTTATTTTATAAACAGCTTTCTCCTGTCCAGTTCAATAAGCCGTGTTACGAATATATTCGATTCAACACTAGTTATTGAGTGGCAAAATCAAGCAGAAGCAACTACTAAACGTGTTCGGCTTTCATTCAAACACTGCCTGAATTTATTTGAGCCCCATTCGACATTCATACAGTTAGTTGGTGGCTCAGGACCGTTTTTTGTGGCATTTCTTGGGAGAGGCCTATGTTCAGCAGTGGACTTGTGAAGGGATGTAATGATAACATGGTTAGTTATACGAATACCATAGTTGACCACGGCTACCTTCAGTTTAAAATTATAAATTTTTAATCCGATCTACGTAGAAAAAACGAATAGTATCTTGAAGTATTGTAATTATATCTTTTTTATTGATTAGGATGTTTATTTTAATTTCATGGGCTTCGATAATCATCGTTGGCAGCAATCGATTTTCTTTTACCGAAAATTACTGCAATTACATTATAGATGAGGTGTTCCTGTTCATGTTCACAGATTGCAGACTTCTTGGAGTGTCAATTAATCACATCGGCTTTATCTTTTAGTATAGGTCTGTTCTCTGCATACATTGTGGCTCAAGAAATTATCAGGATCCTGAATTACTAACAAATTATCTAGAAAAGCTTAATAATTATTTGCCTATAACTCCTTTATGAACCGAATTTTAGAATTTATGGAAATTATGGAATTTATGGATGGTCTAAGAATATGACTTCTTTATCTAATGCTAGAATTGTGATAGTATCATCTAGGTACCGCTTCTGGAATCATGAATTTATAGGAGAAGTAAGAGTAAGTAAGAAAGGGCTTTCTTCTCAAAATCTTCCATAAATACATCGGCGACATTGGAAATTAAAAGTGAGTCCATCGCCACACCATCTACTTGCTAGTACTACTCCTACCACAATAGATAGCTAGATTTGAGAAGATTTCTAAGTCCAGGTTCTAGGTCTATAATCTTGCTGATATAAAGGTGAACACGTGGTAGAGGCATGCTACAGCTATATTAGTAGTATAGTTGTAGCACAAATGGGTCGGCTCGACCGGGGAAAGACCACGCTCTCACTTAATACCAGCAATAAATAGCACCTTAACGCTGTTGTGTTTCGTATGGTGAGTGTAGAGAACCGGAGACCCTTTTTACTGGAAAAGAGGCATTCCATCTTAGTCCTCACGGGTGACATCGCATCTGCATTTTGAGTCTTCATTTAGGATAGATGTAGATGTCTATGGGTCCATCAGGTTGACTGTGTGCTCGTTTGTCACCCTATCTTATAAAAAAATATTTGTGAGTCCATCGCAACACCATCTACTTGCTAGTACTACTCCTCCTTCCACAATAGATAGCTAGATTTTAGACAATTTCTAAGGTCCAGGTTCTAGGTCTTTAATCTTGCTGACATAAAAATGAAATGATTTGTACGGTTTTTGTGTATTCCCTGAGCTAATTTGTAATTTGGTGAATCGATTTGGCTCTCCATTGAACGAAGTAGAGCATTGAGCTTGTGTGTATTGGTAACCCCTATAATTTCGGTGGTTTGGCACACGTTGATAATATCGATTTCAGATTCAAATTAAATGTTTTAAAAGTGTTTCTTCATGGAATCACTACTTGTTTTAAAATTAATTTTAAAGTTTAAATATATTATTTGTTGGGTCGTTTTTAACGTACTATAATTGCTTACATCCGACAAAAGTTCTTGTATTTTCGAATACATTTCCGCGTATCCACTTTATGTCTCATATCTGCACACAAAAACAGGATAATTTAATGGAACACGACAAAATACGTAAAAAAAAACGATTTTCTTTTAATGTGTAACGTTCGTGTACGTATAATAAATCATTAGGTCGACTCTACGTTTATTATATAGGTATGCTACGCGATATCATCGTCAATTGCGAACAGATTTTGATGATTAGAGCCTTTGAGACACCTATGAGGTATTAGGGGGGTTCTAAATAAATTTGAAAAACAATACGACCCTAAACGTGGCGAAACAGGGGGCGAAGTTTTCAATGTAAGTTTTTTAATGACATTAATGTTGTATTATTCCTTTGTCTATAAAATGTATTATTCCTTTGCCTAAAAAATTAAGGAAAAAGACTTCAATGATTTAAAATAAATTCACATTCTGAATTTCAGGCTTTAAGACATCCATACAATAACATGTCTTAGCGCATTCTTTAGAATGTGAAATCATTTTATTCTTTTTAGTTTTTTGCAGTCTGCTTTCACTTCGTATTAAAATTATTTTTTAAGTATTTATAAAATTCGTAGTAAAACAAAAAAAAAAATATTGTTTTCGTTTCAAAAATGTTATAAATATGTATTTTAAATAGCAAGCAACACTTTTTCAATCGATATATTTAAGATTTTTTTAAGACTTTTTGACCAAGAGATTGTCCTGATCATAACAGGATTTTTAAAATCCATTACAGCTTCTTTTTACGTACGCAAAAGTCTACTATTGGACATGGGCTACTACAGTTGTATAGAAGATTTGTCGCTTGATAAGTGATTTTTTTTCTTATTATAAGCCAGTGCTTGGCCACAATCCCACTTGGTAGTAAGTATCGATGTAGCCTTAGATGATAAATCATATTATCTTAATGTAACTAAAACCTGTTCAACCTGACTTGAAGACACCCAAATTGTATTTGCTGTATACATTACAAAAGACGAAGCAAACAATTTTAGTTCTAATGCATGGAATATCAACAACAACGGGGTGATAGCCTGGTCGATGGTGTAAAGGAACGAGAGGAATTAAAGCATGTAATTCCTGATCGACCGTCGCAATACAAGATGTCTCGCACATTTCAAGGTTTAACCCGTCAACAGTCTGGTTATTTTACGTGTTACGAAATGGTATACGCCAGGTCCTTCAAAAGAGTTATTGCCAAGGCAAAGTCAGAGCACATAGGGAGAATTAGCGAGAAACTAGTTCGCCTTCCTTCGGGAACCCGTGCATTCTGGTCTCTCGCCAAGGCTGTCCAAGGGAATTTCTGTAAGCCATCACTACCATCTATGCACAAGGAGGATGACTCGCTGGCCCATGCCGCAAAAGACAAAGCCGACCTTTTAGGGTCCCTTTATACGTCCAACTCGACAATATGACGGGGGGAAAACACCGCCGACCATCCCGCGGCGTGAGTGCTCCATGCCGGATGTGCCGTTCTCACAGCGCTCGGTTCGTAAAGAACTTATCTCCCTGGACATCCAGAAAATGAGTGGGCCTGACGGAATCCCCCCAATTGTGCTAAGGGCGTGTGCTCCGGAGCTGGCACCGGTCCTAACGCGTCTTTTCCGGTACTCCTTGTCCACCCGATCCCTAAAAATGGCGACTCAGACCCGTCCAACTATAGGCCAAACTCTCCAAAATAATAGAATCCATTATTAACTGCCAGCTCATGCGGTACCTTGAGGATTACCAGCTGATTAGTGATCGCCAATACGGTTTTCGTCGGGTTCGATCAGCTGGTGATCTTCTGGTCTACCTGACCCATACATGGGCGGAGGCAGTAGAGTTCAAGGAGACGCGTTGGCCGTTAGTTTGGACATTGCAAAGGCCTTCGACCGGGTTTGCCACAAAGTGCTTCTTTCGAAGCTCCCTTCCTATGGGCTTCCCGAGAAATTGTGCAATTGGATCACCAGCTTCCTTGCAGATCGGAGCATCAAGGTCGTTGTAGATGGTGCATGCTACGACTACAAGCCTATTAACACTGGTGTTCCACAAGGCTGTGTGCTATCACCAACGCTGTTTCTTCTGCATATCAATGATATGTTGCTAACTGGTAACATTCATTACAATGCGGATGACAGCACTGGTGATGCTCTATACACCGGCCGTGCCACTATTTCTCGGGAAAACGTCGCCGAGTACCGGAACAAACTTGTGTCTGAAGTCGAGTCTTTGTTGAACAAAGTCTCGAATTGAGGGCGACTAAATCTAGTCCAGTTTAATCCTAAGAAGACACAAAATTGCGCGTTTACCGCTAAAAAGAACCCCTTTGTCGTATCTCCTCAGTTTTAAGGCACTCCCCTTCTTACCTCAGCCAGTATCGAAGTCCTCGGAGTCGACATATCGAGTGACGTGCAGCTTCATGGTCACTTGGAAGAGATGGCCAAATTGGCCTCTAAAAAGCTAAGCGTGCTCAGCAGAGCGGGACATTATTTCATGCCGGCACACCGCCTGCCACTTAACAATGCGCAGGTTCGGCCTCACATGGAATACTGTTCCTATCTCTGGGCAGGGGCTCCCCAGTGCCAGCTCCGTCCACTTGACCGCATCCAACGCAGAGCGGCTCGAATCGTCGACGACCGAGTCCTTTCCGATCGGATAGATTCATTGGCACTGCGAAGAGATGTTGCATCCCTTTGCATTTTCTTTCGCGTCTACCACGGGGAGTGCTCTGAGCAATTGTTCGAATTAATCCCAGCCGCCAAATTTCACGAACGTACATCGTGGCAGAACTCCCGATACCATCTCCACCATCTGGATGATTGGCGGTTCACCACTGTGCGATTTAGAATATGTTTTCTTCCTCGCACGACTTGCTTGTGGAATCGATTACAATCAGCGATTTTTCCGGACCAAAACGACTTAGGGACCTTCAAGAAAAGAGCGTACTCCTTTTTAAAAGGCCGGCAACGCATCTGCAATTTCCTCCTTGGTGTTGCAGTTGTTCATGGGCGGCGGTAGTCACTTACCATTAGGTGAGCCGCATGCTCGTTTGCCCCCTCTCCTATAAAAAAATAACGACCGTCTATAGGAGGCCATAAGCTTTTTTCGATATTCCCTATAGTCACATCTTGCAACACCCACGGGATAAAATGGGAAGATCAATTCTTTTTAAGAGACCACCACATGTTATTACATGTTACAGATACTAATTAATTTATGCATTAATTATTACCGATTTTCTGTTCTTACGCGCTTTTATTAGCTTCTCATACATATGCGTAACGGAATCTTTTAATGTATTTTTCACCATTTTTTTGACTTGAAAATTTGCACTCGTATCAAGGACTGATGACAATACAATAATTAAATATTTTATTCTAGTATCCTGATAAGGATCCCTAATGAAAACAAAATAATTATCAGGATCATCACAGTTCATGGTGAATGCGTGTTGTTTAATTTTTTTTAAACTTTTATATTATAATTGTTTTAAAACTTATTTTGGCGCAAAGTAATGTTTCCCTCGGTGAACTTTTAATGTAAGATCATATCTGTCAGCATACATCCGCATTTGTGTTTGATTTGAGGAAAATGCCACCAAATTTAAAAGATATTTTTGGATAACAATTGAAGACCTTTCCTCCCCTCGATCTTCAACTATTCAATCTGTGTTTAGGGTTCCGTACTTCAAAAGGAAAAAACGAAACCCTTATAGGATCACTTTGTTGTCCGTCTGTCTGTCTGTCAAGACCCTTTTACTCAGGATCACGTGGAGTTATCAAGCTGAAATTTATATTAAATACTCAAGTCTACTGTCCCTTGGAGCAGTAAAACATAAACAGCCGTTTATGCCGCAAATTTTTGACATTTGCAAGGAAATCAAAACCTACAGAGTACTTCCCGCGAACACAGAATCTTGAAATTTGGTACAAAGCCACGTTTTATAGCACAGATAAAGGAAAAATTGCAAAAAGCATAAATTTTTAGTTACATCATATAATAAAAATATTTTTAATAATAAAATAAATGTAACTTATATACCTACGGATTTGTTCGGAACCCTCGGTGCGCGAGTCTGACTCGCACTTGGCCGGTTTTATTATATTTACAGCTAATCGGTTGCATTGGCATAAATTCGTATGCGTAAAAACCCGCTCACCACCTGAAAAAGCATCCGTTAACAAGGCTAATGAAGTGATATACTTATACGTATTTTAATTAATAAAAATGCGAAAGCTGAATCGATGCCGAACGGAAAATTATTGCTGATTGATGCTGAATAGCTCTTTATCAATTCAGCCATTTTATATAAAAATGCGTATAATGTATGTAATAACGATTTATTCATCTGAGATCTAAAGAAAAATATTGGTTATTAATAGCAGATTTTGTTTGCCATACTTAATAATTTATTTAAGTTTATCTTCATTCAACTTAAACTACTGCCAAATTTGTAATTAAATATAAGCATTTAAACGTTCTGAAGCGAAAAGTGTTCCAATTAATCAAGATGATCCTGCAACAAATGTTTCCAACTTGCTTTTGCAAGCGAGCCCGGTTGTGACAACTCGCAAATTATACCAGATTACACTGGTTTATACCAGGCTTACGCAGAATTAAGCAGTGTGTAATCGTTGTAGTAACCCCGGATTAAAACTTTTATCCTCAAGAGCCGCTGGTACTACTAATGAAGAAAGTTGATGGCAAACGTTTTTGAGTATTTGAAATACGTTTGTCAATTACTTTAATCTTAAATCTATATTGAATTAAAATATTATATTCCAGTTTTTTTCTTAATTTTTATACATTATTTTTGCTTCAATATACCTAATACTTATTTAACTTATCAGCTCTTTAATAAAAGTTTTAGATTAACATAGTTAAAAAAATTGTTTATTCTAAATCTATTCTCTTGTTATCTCTTCTTTTCTACCTCAGCTACCGATAGTTTTCAGTACTTTGTCCTTTCTAAATACGGTTGAAAAAAGTGATTTCTTTTTGAAAGCTTCATTTTTCATTTATTAATTTATAAATCATAAAAATAAATGAAGTAAAATAAATAAATGATTTGCATGTCATTGTTATGTATTCTATTAGTGCTTATGGATTTTATTACCTCCACAAGTAAACTTTGTGAACCTCGTTATCACACAGCCATTTAAGTATAATAAAACAAAATTTTAAAGCGCATTCGTCAATGTCACTTAGAGACATTATTTCCGTTTCATGGCATTATTTGTAACAATTAGTTATCGTACAAATGTTTTTGATAATTTTAAATATTATTTTATTTGTAGTATTTTCTAAAACATTGAGTGTCATACACACAGTATAATAACAACTTAGAAAAACTCGTAAGTTATACAACTGTGATTTTAGAATTTTTAATTTTTAAAAGGCTAGATGGGGTGGCGACCTAGTAAGAGATGCATGAAGTCGATAGATGCAGGTGGCTCAGGACCAACTTTGTGCCATTTCTTTAAGGAATACCTATGTGCAGCAGTAGACTCGTGATGGTCTGTAATGAAGGTGTAATGATGTGATTTGTATAGTATAAACCAAAATTTATATACACGTATATTTTAATATAAATTTGCTGACTCGATGAGAGAATAATATATTTTTTAATATTAATTTGTTTATGGACGCAACATATAATTATTGTTTAAGTGCTTATAAAGAATTTTGATGTAATTCTTTATTATGATACCATATAATAATACACAATAATGTTCCTCAGGCCAAATTTCAGTCACGACGGCCAGTCTAAACGCAGATTAGCCATCTGCGGAGGACAATATTTTAGAGTAGTTACAAGCACAGGTGCACTCTCTATTGCCTCAAACTTATAGTCCGATAGGACGGCCATCCGACTCGGTCGGCAAGAGATTAGGCGCAAGAACAATGGCTTAAGGGGTGCAAAACTGCTAACTTCTTGACTCCGAGCTGCTAATAAGAATTTCTTGACAAATATTAGACAACTCCAAAAATGATTTTTCGGCCCGATTCAGGTTTCGAACCCGGGACTTCACGACCAGCAGATGCGCCTATGACCACTAGACTTACTACGCATTACATTACTATAAGAGTAAACGGTGGTTTAAATAATCATCCTTTCGCTAGACAATTTAAATCTGCTTTAAGGCGAATTCTCGTACACGGTGAACTCAAACACATTACCACTGGAAATTGTATTCCTTTACAAGAAATAATATTCTGACATATAGAAAACCTAAATATGTAATTAATAAAACAACAGACCAAATAACATTAATTAATGATGCAAATTCTGAAAATGAAAGATTTGAAAGCAAAGAGTTCATCATTACAGCCTTTCATGAGTCCACTGCAGAACATAGGCCTCCCCTACGTAATGCCACAAAGCACGGTCTTGAGCCATCCGCATCCATCGACTTCCTGCATGTCTTACCAGGTCGTCATTCCATTTCGTTGGGGGTCGCCCTACACTTCGCCTACCGGTACGAGGCTGCCACTCGAGAACCTTTCTTCCCCATCGGTTGTCAGTTCTTCGAGCTATATGGCCGGCCCACTGCCACTTCAGCTTACTAACCCGTTGGGCTATGTCGGTTACTCTGGTTCTACTGCGGATATCCTCATTTCTAAGTTTATCACGCAGAGAAACTCCGAGCATAGCCCTCTCCATAGCTCGCTGAGCGACCTTGAGCTTCCTCATACGGCCAGCAGTGAAGGGCCACGTATCAGATCGTAAATTATCACTGGCAACACGCACTGGTTGTACAATTTCGTTTTAAGATTTTGAGGTATATCTGACGAAAATATGTGTCGTAATTTCCCGAACGCTGCCCAGCCGAGTTGAATCCGTCGATTGACCTCTCGGTCGAAGTTGGACTTACCTTGTCGGATTATTTATCCCAGGTAAACATACTCGTCAACAACTTTGAGCTTAGTGCTCCCAACAACTACCGGCATAGGTGTGACATGGACATTAAACATGATCTTTGTTTTGTCCATGTTCATCTTAAGATTTATCCGTTGGGAGACAATATTGAGGTCATTGAGCATAGTGCTTAGTTCCTCCAGCGATTCTGCCATAAGGACTATATCGTCGGCAAATCGAAGGTGAGTGATGTACTCGCCATTGATGTTGATACCGTATCCTTTGCAGTCCAGAAGCTTTAAAATGTCTTCCAATGCAGTGGTGAAGAGTTTCGGGGATATAACGTCACCCTGTCTTACAATTATCTGCAATTGGATAGGTTTTGTACTCTGGTTCTGTACTCGGAAAACCATAGTATCTCTACTGTACATGCAGTTCAGCACTTTAATATACCGACAGTCAACTTGGCAACGCTGTAGGGACTGCAGCACCACCCAAATTTCGACGGAATCAAAAGCTTTCTCATAGTCCACATACGCCAGACATAGTGGCAAATTGTACTCCTTGGACTTCTGAACAATTTGCCGAAGGGTATGTATGTGGTCTATGGTGCTAAAACCTTTTCAGAAACCGGCTTGGTCGGGAGACTGGAAGTCGTCAAGTCTGCGCGCGAGACGATTCGTATGGAGTCTCGAAAACAGCACGTAGACGCGGCTCAGAAGGGAAATCAGTCTGTAGTTCTTCAAGAGAGCGTTGTCACCTTTCTTGAGGAACAAGACCACTGCACTTCTGCTTCACGCCACCGGAGTAGTGCCACTATGTAGGATGGGATTAAACAGCTTCTGAAGGACTTCAAAAAACGGTTTTCCACCCGCTTTCAGAAGCTCCGCTGTAATTCCATTTGGCCCGAGGACTTGCCGTTTTTAAGGTGCTGGAGAGCCATTCTGATCTCGTTCAGACTGACGTCCAGGATATCATTGGAATAATGTCGGATAAGACTCGCTCTTGGATCGTTACTCACACTTCGTGTGGCTCCAACGATGACGTATACAGCTGCTCATAGTCACTCTCAATCTCACTCAAAATCTCAGGTGCCCCGGAAACGATGCTGCCACACTCGGTCTTCAGCTTTGACATTTGGCCCTCCTTCTTCAATACAAGCTGTATTAAAGTTGCATAAGTCCGTGTATTTGGAGCTTCGTCTGTTCAGTTGCCTGTATGATGTCAAATCTGTTGAAAAATGTAGATTCATCTCCCGTCTAACAGCCATGAGATTAAGAGAGTGATCGGAAAGTTTTTGTGTTCTTCTGCCACGGGTCTTGCAGAACTTAGCTCCGACCGCATGGACAGTTTCCAAGAGCTTGTCATTCACATCGTCCACTTCATTGCAGTCTTCTAGGCACTGAAAACGGTTTTGTAACTCGAGCTGAAAGGTTTCGGGACTTTGGATTAAAGCAGGAGGGGGACGGAGCGTTGACTTCATCAGACGAGACCTCTCCAACTTAACAATTAGGTTCAGTGTGCCTCTAACCATTCGGTGATCGCTGCCGGTTTTCACCCTCGCGATCACTGAGACATCACTGAACAGTTGTCGTCTGGTCGTCATAATGAAGTCAATCTCATTTTTTGTCGAACCGACGGGGCTCGACCAGGTCCACTTTCTGTGGGGCCGCTTCTTGAAGAAAGAGTTCATCATAAAGAGTCCCTCTTTCTCCATGAAGTCGGCCAGGTGCTGGCCCCTTGGGTTCCGTTGCCCTATTCCTAATTTTCCTACTTTCAGCTCACCGTTCTCTCTTAGTTCGCTTAGTTTTGCATTGAAGTCTCCTATTAACACCGTATATTGGGTTTTGGAGGAATGCATGGCTCTAGAGACATCTTCATACATTTCCTCCACCTCCTCATTGGGGTGTGCCGAGGTTGGTGCGTAAACCTTTTTTTTTTATAGAATAAGGGTGACAAACGAGCACACAGTCCACCTGATGGTAAGTGGTTGCTGCGGCCCATAGACATCTACACCTATCCTCTTTTACAAATCAAAATGTAGATGCATTGTCACCCGTGAGGACTAAGATGGAATGCCTCATTTCCAGTAAAAAGGGCCTCCGGCCACCTGCACTCACCAAGTGAAACGCAGAGATAAACCTCTACTTCACGCTGGTTTTCTGTGAGGGCGTGGTACCACCCCGGTTCGAGCCGGCTCATCAAAAGCTGCCGTGTGAGTATAAGATACTCAACCCTCGTCGACACACTCCCGATCATTACAACGATGTTAATGAGAGATTTGTGAACGATAAATCCGACACCTTCTTGCAACAGATGGTCGCCCTCCCGGTGATAGAGCAAGTTGCCGGATTCGGGGATTACCGTGTCCTCCTTCTTGTTTCGAACTTCGGGTAATCCTATAATATGCCAGCGTAACTTGTCTATCTCTTCTTCCAGCTTCACAATCTTCTCGTCAGTCCTCAGGATGCGTGCGTTGTATGTTGCCAGGTTGAGTCGGCTTAGGTGGCAAACGAACCTCCACTGGATATTCTTAGCACCCACTGCCCTGCCGTTACCATGGTCGCCACCGTAGCCAGAAATAGCAGGGCTGCTTGGTACTGGGGGCCGTCTCTTTATTATATTCATACCTCCCGTATTTGCCATAGTTGCCACACTTGGCGGGCGGGTTGCAACCGCAGTTTTTTTATTTTTTTTTGCTGTTATCAGGAAGATGCTGCTGCCCATCTCCTGTCTGTTTCCCTTTGTCGCCTTTTACGATACCCATGGGAATATATGGGGTAGTGGATATTCTTAACCGCCACTACACGGCATAAGAAAGTGAAGATTTAATAGTACCATAAATGATCATGACTACATCACAGACCCAAGCAGACTTACAGAATTTTCCAAGCAGGTCGTTATTTACATTGCGGGGTTAATTTTACTTAGGCTTAAAAAGGAAAAAAAGTGCCCAGAATGTGTATCTGCGTTAATTTCTCAAAAATATTCTATCTTATAGTTAAAAAAAAGGGCGCTTACTCTACCCCAGTAAGGGCGTTGTATGTATTTGCGAAATAAGTGAAAAAACATTTCGTCAAATAAAAAAAATGAACAAAAAGGATAATTTCCATATTCTTTCGCAGGAGTGCCTCAAAAAATGCTTGAAGACAGATTTTTCCCCACAAATTAATGAAAATTTTCAAAGTCAGGAATTTTTAAATTGCCGTTATCCACTTTTAATCAAATCTATTTATTTAAAATACTTAAAAGTGAGAATGCATTACACAGCAAAAAAAAATCTTCTAATGACGACAAGGTTCGTAACTTTTACAACAAAGGGTCAGTGATTTTAAAAATTCCTTAATGGTCTGTGTATAAAAAATATTAATTCCATGATTGACGTTATTTATAATTTTAGACTACTAGACTTACTAGGCACTACATTACGCTTCTATACATGTTATTAAATATATAAATAACGTTATTCTCAACATAATGATAATTTATTTATAATTCGCGTATCACATTATTTAATTACGCCCAGGATTAATTTGGAGATAATGCGTAAAGACATTCAGCCCGTTCTGTGTAAACCTTTTTACATACGTTAACGTGATAAGGTATAAATAATAAATGAAAATAAGAGTCGAGATTATGAACAAGTTATACAGAACTCTTATTCCCTGTACAGAGTTGAAGAAACAAATTTTACAGTTTTATCAACACCTATATTTATCTAGGTTTTCTTTTATTTCCTGCGTAGTTCTGGTATTTTATTTTATAAAATTAAACTGTTACGCGATCATTTAAACAAATCACACAAAAAAGGGACTTAGTTTTGTGGAAACAAGATCCCACTGGTGGGCAATTAAAAAATGTTAATACGAAACTTCAGGTTCTGTAGTCAGGTCCTTACTCTATACAGAAATTTCTTTCTCATGGCAGGTATAAGATTAAAAGCATCAAGGGGTTATAAAAAAAATACTGGTGTAGTTGCTGCAGATGCTCTACGTATATATCGTAGTGCCCCTGATTGTAGTGAAACCAGCAGTTATGAGGATATTTTAACAAGAGATGATTTGATTGACCTTTCAGAGCTACTATAATTTTATTTGCACCAATTGCGGTGCAATTGTTACAGAACGGCCGACTGTAATTAAGATAAAAAAGGTTGTATTGAAAACGTGTCGTCACGTGGTGCGGTGTGCTATCTTGTGTGACGTGCGGAGGCGTTGATTTGTGATTGGTGGAGCGGAGAGGAGAGATAAATATGACGGCCATTTTTTATTGTTGTAAAATTTGTGTTTCATGGACGTTGCATATTCTTACATAGATATTAAAATTTAATTATAGAAAGCCAAAATTTGTTTATTTCATTTGAAAAGTAAATTACGACGTAAGAATATTATTGTTCTATAATTTACATATTTTTGGCCACAGAGCGCTAAAATGCCGCGCCGCATCGCCGCGCCGCCAGTATTGCATTGAAGCGGGAATTTCGTGCTCTGTGTTTTTGAGCATTTTTAACTAAATTCGATTGAGACATCTGTAATTTTGGTTCTTTTTTATTTTGAATAAATTTTTGCTGCTGCACACATACCTATTTTGTAAAGAATAAAAAATATGTTGTGTACTTGTGTAGTTTCTTTCGTCACTTATCTCCCCAAATAAGATGAATGTCATACGTTCACTTTTTTACTGAAAACTTGTATACGAAATCAGTATGAAGTGTGAACAATACAAGTAGTACAATACATATAGAATATCAATACCGCACGATGGCCTTTGTAGTCTCGACATAGTGGTCAAGTTCTTAACATTTGTGAAGAGCACACCTTGGCATTGTCTCCATCACATTTATAGTGATAGTGATTTATACTGATTGTAATAGGTTACCCTGTAATGGCAGCTTTGAAGAATCCATTATCCCTTAATATTATCCTGTGGGTGTCGTAAGAGGCAACACAGGTAAATAAAAGTGGAGATGGGCGGGAGCATCTTCCTGATAACTGATCAAGATAAAAATACGAGTATCATGTATATATTATGTATCATAAATATAAATAAAGTAGTAATTATTGGATTGAGTATCAAATAATTATATCTTTTTAAATTAGAAAACCAGACATTAGAAAGTTTCGAATTAATTTTTATTCTTTCGTAATGCAATATGCATTTTTGATATTTATTATTTTTCAAAATTAGCAATAAAGTATCAAAATTTTGACGGTATTATTAAATCTTAAAAAGTAATAGCACTCGATACATTTTGGGTATCGTGGCTTTCAATCCCATATTACGAGTACACATGACCGATAATTCCGAACCCTATCCAGAATTCATGTTAATTCGCTTTATAATAAATACAGTTTCTTTTTTATTATTCCACGTCGTATATGCGTGATAACTTACAGTCCTAATTTGAATTTCCCCATAATTTATTACTTTCAATTCCATTCGTAAATAAGAAAAGGTTTAGCAATAAATTGGAAACAGCTGCGTTACGACTTTAGCTGGCAATGAGGTTCTTAAATAGTCGTTATTTGAACGTTAATCTTCAGTTTCAGACATTCATGCAACACAACAGGAAAAGGAAATTTACATATGTATACTTTATTTTTGTTTAAGTGCGCCATGAACATAAAGTATATAAAGACTTGTGTTTTGTTAGGAAGTAATGGTATTAAGAATCTTTGTTACCAGTAGAAATTTACACATATACAATTTTCTCCTAATCTTAAGGTTGTCTGGAAGAGATCGCTTTTTAACGATAAGACCGCCTTATTGTATCTACCTCTTAAGTTTTACTCCTTGTAATTAGATTTTTATTGTGTTTTGTAGTGTACAATAAAGTATAAATAATAATAATAATAATAATAAAAAAAATATTAATAAGCGTAGGGAATTGACGAACCCATCGCCCGCTGACGTAACAGTTAAGTGACAAAACTGCTATGTCAGCGCAGTCAGTCAGCGCCTTGCCAAGAGGTGTGAGCGCCGTGCCTCGGCAGAACAGAGGGCGCAAAGGCTCGTTTGTGCTTACGGCCGCACCATGAAACGGTGCCGGGCCTGGGCGTCTCCCGTTAATTGACGCCCATTTAATGGGTGATGGAAAAAAGAAGAGTGCGCATAGGGCCGCTGCCTGGAGGTCGCCAAGGCGCGTCTGGAGCTGGCGCTGGACGTGACAGCATGTGGGCCGCCAGCCGAGCGCGGGGGGCTGCAAGACCACCTAGCAGCCGCCCGCATCCATCATCCCCACCAGAGGGCTTGATGTCGGCCGAGTCTTCTCGGACTCAGCAAGCGGCATCCGCCACTGGTGGAAAACGTCGCATGCGTTGGACAGAAATAATGAACACAAACGCATTGCGAGCGTGCGGGCGAAAGGGGAAGAAACTGGAATGTTGGCGTATCGGGCTCGGATGCATCGCTTTTTCGCAGAGCTGGAGCCATCGGTTCATGTAACGGAGCAAAACCTGGCAGACCGAGTTCGGTATATCCTGTGCTCCAACATATTTGGTGACGCCGAACTCGAACGACTACGACGTGAGGCTGTTCCCTCATCGGATGGAAATGCTACAGCTGGTAATGCGGCGCTAAAAATTGCAGAGCAACCTGCACACGTGGATGCCGCCGTGGATATTCCAGTTGTAGTTCATTCAGACGATGATGAAATAGTCTCCCACAAAGTAGAGCAAATGAGGAGTATATTGGAAGAGGCTATTTTGGAAACGCGCAGTACGCCTCTCGAAAATCGACCGCGACTTCCCCTCATACCCCTAAGCAAGCGGAATCGGGCTTTCGTAAGGGCTCTCAACCCAATGCTGGTGACCTATTTGGAAGCCAGCCGGGACCTTTGCGATACGGACTCAGTTCTTTTTGGCGCCGCACTGGCAGTTTGCCGTATTATTGGCGCCAAACTTCCCACGGCTGGACGCGCTACTAGACAAAGTAGCGCCATCCCAGCCTGGAGAAAAAGAATTGAGGACCGTATCGCAAAGGCAAGAGCCCTAATCGGCAGACTGACAGGCTTCAGGTCGGGTAATAATAGACCGAGAATTGTGCGCACCGTAAGGATGGCGTTTGCTGGGACAAATATAAGTTTGTCCCAGCCGGATATTACGCAAAAGCTGACGGAGCGCATAGACGACCTGAAGCAGAGAATCGCTGCTTGGGGAAAGCGGATTCGGCGATATACCGAGAGGTCGAGACGGTTCAACCAGAATCGTCTCTTCCAGAGTGATCAGAAGAGGCTCTATAAATAATTGGAGCGACCGATGGTACGTGGAACGGGCCAAGCACCGAATCAGGCCGACACTGTCAAATTCTGGCGCGGCCTGTGGTCAGAGCCCGTAAACCACAGCGAGGGCTCTTGGACTGAAGTTGTGGTGAGTCAGTGTGCGAATCTTAGGCCCATGGACCCCATCATTATAACGCCGGACGATGTAGCTGAGGCGGTCCGAAGGGCCCCGAACTGGAAAAGTCCGGGGCTCGACGGGCTGCATCACTACTGGCTGAAGGGATTCGTGGTGTGTCACGCTGTGCTCGCCCGACAATTTCAGGAGGCTCTCGACCAAAAGTCGCTCCCGAGCCTCTTCACTACTGGGATCACTCATTTGGTTCCTAAAGACCAGGATACCACAGACCCGAAGAAATACCGCCCTATCACGTGTCTACCCACGATATATAAGACACTAACATCCATTTTGAGCGCGAGAATTACTCGTCACCTGAACTCAAATCAGGTGATGTCGCGCGCTCAAAATGGATGCCGGGGCGGTGGTCGTGGAACCAAGGAACCACTCCTTATTGACGCGGTCATTGGCAAGGTGGTTAAACGCAACCGTCGGAACCTCTCCGCCGCCTGGATAGACTACAAAAAGGCATTCGACTCGGTGCCTCATACATGGCTGAAGAGGGTCCTCGAGCTGTACAAGGTTGACTGTACAGTTAGAGATTTCCTCGGGCAGTGTATGGGGCAGTGGAGTACGATCCTTTGTCATCTAGGCGGGCGGATGACGGCTGCGGAGGACCACATAAGGATAAGAAGGGGTATCTTCCAGGGCGATTGTCTGAGTCCAATCTGGTTCTGCCTCTCTCTGAACCCTCTCAGTAAGATATTACTGGAGGGTTCCGGAAGGGGATTTCAGCTTCGGAAAGGAGGTACAAAAGTGACCCACCTTTTCTATATGGATGATCTCAAATTATTCGCCTCCAGTCGCTCCCATCTTATGGAATTGCTGAACATCACTTGTGATTTTAGCAATTCCATTAGAATGGAGCTGGGGACGGATAAGTGTGCGGTCCTCTATGTCGAAAGGGGTAGGGTTGCTAACTCTGAGGGCATAGACTTATCTATGCCCATCAACATAAAGACCCTATTCCGAGGCTGAAACATACCGATACCCGGGTATGTCACAGAACATAGGTATCGATGAGGCGGACATGAAACAGTCAGTTAGCGATGTGTTTTATGCACGCTTGACAAAAGTGCTGAACAGTCTTTTGTCGGGCGTGAATAAGACACACGCATATATTGGTTGGGTCATGCCTGTCCTCATATATACCTTCGGCATACTCAGGTGGTCTCAGACCGAACTGAACGCTCTGGATAGAAAAGTCCGCACTGTTATGATGTCTCACAGGATGCATCACCCGAGATCGTCAGTAATGAGGCTGTACTTACCGCGGAAACATGGTGGGCGCGGCTTTTTGAGCGCTCTCACTATGCATAATCGTGAAGTGTGCAGCCTCCGTAATTACTTTCTGGTGAGATCAGGTGATCCATTCTATAGGGACGTCATTTCGTGTGATAGAGGGCTCGCTCCTCTATCCTTAGCCAACGAGCAATGGCAAGACCCGGCAGTACAGTGCATTTCCGACCGGGAGACCGTATGGAAGGAGAAGGAGCTCCACGGGAGGTTCTACAAGGCTCTACATGAGCCTTCCGTAGACACAGTCGCCTCCCTCCACTGGCTACGTTTCGGTGACCTCTTTTGGGAAACCGAGGGTTTTATCTGTGCGATACAGGATAAGGTTATTAAGACCAACAATTATCGGAGATACATCCTAAAGGATGGCGCCGTCGACATCTGTCGAGCTTGTCGCCATCCCGGTGAGTCACTTAGGCATGTCATCTCCGGTTGTTCGGCGCTTTCTAACTCTGAGTATCTGCAAAGACACATCCTAGTAGCCAGGATTCTACACCAGGAGCTCGCTCTGAAATACGGCCTCGTGGATCGGAAACTGCCGTATTATAAGTACTTGCCGGAAGCCGTGCTCGAAAATGACCATGCCAGGCTCTACTGGGACCGGGCCATCATCACAGACAGGACTATTCTTGCGAATAAGCCTGATATTGTGCTGATGGACCGGGCACAGTCAAGGATATTTTTGGTCGACATTACCATTCCTTATGACGAGAACCTCGTGAAAGCCGAAACAGATAAGCTGACTAAATATCTGGACCTGTCTCACGAGGTGACCGACATGTGGGGTGGTCTGCCGACTGAAATTATTCCTGTGGTCGTTCCTGCGAACGGGTTAATCCCAGTCAGCCTCTTGGGTCATCTGAGGCGACTGGGACTCCGTGACGGACCGCTCCAGGCTCAAATGCAGAAGGCGGTGCTCCTCGATACCGCCCGCATCGTCCGCCGGTTTCTTTCTCTTTCCTCCTAACCCTCGGCCGTCTGGTCTTCCCTGCCGAGGTCTTCCATCTGGTTGGGTTTTTATATATTTATGTATTTTTTATGTATTTATTTTATTTTATTGATATTTATGTATGTTTACAATTTTCATTTATAATTATATATTTATACTGCCCAACCAGATGAGAAAACTTTATAGATAACCCAAAATAATAATAAAAAGCATTCAGTAGCATAATACTATTTTTTTACGCTGGAACGGTGGTAAGTGTGGTCCTCCTTCGGTCATATCGATTCATTCTTGCTGCAACCATGTTTCAAAACAACACAGATGCTAGTAATAAATTCTGTCTGTTAATGAATTTATAAAATATACAGAAGCAATTCATAAACAACCATAAATCATCTCGTAATTTATAGTCTGAAAGCAACTTCCAACACAAGGGCCCAGAAGTGTTTCAAAGTTCTCAATTCACTTACATAAGCATTAGATAATGTGTAATCTGTTACGTTCTACACAGTGTCATTTATCACTGCATTCTAGTGAGAGAAACTAAGCGAATATTAGATATATAGGTATAAATAAATGACATTGATCTGCGTCCATACAATGTTCGCCTAAGAACCAACAGTGAAAAAAAAAACTTTTTAAGTCCGAAATTACAAATAATTGTATGTAAGAACAATAACACCTGACGGACACTTCTGAAAACATAGGTATTAGCAGTTTTCGTAGAGATATTAAGGTTACGTTTGATTTTTATGAAACGTAACTATTTTATAGCTAATGTAAGCAGTTCAGACTTAGCTTAGCACTTATACGGTAAATAAAACTGAAGTTGTGATTTTTTTTTAATAAACGTTACCCCTACTTGTATTTCCTCCTGTATTGTGGAGGCAGTTTACAGACATAAATTGCACGAGGACAAACATCCACACCCGGAACAATTATAATAATTCAGAAGTGTCCGTTACTATCTATTGGTCTTATGCCGAATTAATGGTCTATTCAAGCGTTGGCGGCATCGGACATCTGTGTCTACCACTGCGTTACAGCGTATAAGAATAGAGAGGTTACAAGATGAAGGTGTGAAAGAGAAGTATAAATGCAGACTGAGGGAAAATATAAGTGTGTTGAATGAATTTTGTATGAATGAGTTAGACTTGAAGAATGTATGGAATAATGTTAAGAAAGTTTTGGTGGATACACCCACCGAAGTATGTGGTGTAAGTAAGAGAACGAATGAAAGGAAAAGTAATACTTTGTGGTGGGATGATGAGGTACGGATGGAAGTTGAAGCAAAGAAGAGGGCATGGCTAGATTTACTAGCAACCAAAGCTGGTAATTCTGGCGGTATGAATGATGAGATTGAAAGAAAAAAGGCAGACTTTAGACGTATAAATAAGAGAGTAAAAGAAGTTGTTGAAAGGAAAAAGCAAGAAAGAATAGATAAGAATGATAAAAGAATATCTGATAACTTCCAGGCAAACATTAAAATGTTCTGGAAGCTCGTAAGAACTGCCAGGGGAAATTCAAAACAGCCTAGAATGAATGCTATACGAGACGAGAATGGCTGCATGCTGAATGATGAAGTTTCGAATTTAATGAGATGGAAGGAATACTTTGAAAGCGTGTTTAAGAGTGAAGAGTCGTCTGAAGTAAGTGAAATGGAAATTCCGAAATAAGAGGAAAGACGTAGAGAGATAATTATAGGTGAAATAATGAAAGCAATGAAAAGCATGAAAGCAGGTAAGGCAGCCGGATATGATAGAGTATCACTCGAAATGCTAAGGGCTGGAGAGGGTGTGGTTGCAGGCCTGCTGTACACCTTGTTTAATTTATGTTGGGAACTGAAGCGGGTACCGGAAGACTGGTGCAAAGCTGTTATAGTCCCAATATATAAGGGAAAGGGGTCGCAGCAAACTACAGTAAAAACTACAGTGGTATCAGCTTGCTTAGCATTGTGGGTAAACTGTATGCTAAGGTGTTAATTGAAAGAGTTATGGAAGAAACTAATGAAAAAATTTGGGATGTGCAAGCTGGATTTAGAAAGGGGATGGGGTAAACGGATCAAGTCTTTTCCATGCGCATGATTGCTGAGAAATTTTTGGCCAAAAACCAGAAAGTTTTTTGTGCGTTCATGGACTTGGAAAAGGCTTATGACAGAGTGGACAGGAACGTGTTATGGCAAACACTGACCTCATTTGGGTTGAGCGCTGGTCTGATACGGGCATTGAAGTCTCTATATAGGGACTCTAGTGCTTGTGTCAGGATCAACGGGGTCTACTCGGACTGGTTTGGCATCCATAAAGGTGTCAGACAGGGCTGTGTGGCTTCCCCGTGGCTGTTCAACCTATTTATGGACAGTTGTTTGGAAAATTTGAAAGTAGAAGAATGCGGGTTAAGAATGGGTGAGTTAACCGTCAAATGCCTTTTGTACGCCGATGATCAAGTCATACTTGCATCTTCGGCAGCCGAATTGCAAATGATGGTTACATTAATGAACAGGACATTAAAAGAAAAGGGAATGAAAGTGAACGCAAGTAAGACGAAAGTTATGGTTTTTGAAAGAGAAGAAAGTAAAACGATATGTGAAATAAGAATAGAAGGGGAGTTGGTAGAGCAAGTAGATGAGTTTGTGTATTTGGGATGTGTGTTTAGCAGGGATGGTAGATATGATAAGGATATAGAACGACGAGTGAATGCAGGAAATAGAGTGAATGGGGCTTTACACTCTATTGTGAAAAGTCAGAATGTGTCCAAAAAGGCACGTATGGCAATTCACAATGCTGTGTTAGTGCCTACTTTAATGTATGGTAGTGAAAGTTGGGTGTGGCAGAAGAAGCACGAGAGTAGAATAAATGCTGTAGAAATGCGATCCTTAAGGAGTATGTTAGGGATGAATCTGAATGACAGAGTGAGAAATTGTTTAATAAGAGAAGAGTGTGGTTTGCAAGATGATGTTGTGACCAGGATTAAGAAAGGAATGCTTCGGTGGTTTGGTCATGTGGAAAGAATGAATGAGGAAAGAGTGACAAAGCAAATTTATGTTGCAGAGGTGAACGGCAGAGTCGGAAAGGGTCGCCATAGGCGAAAGTTTATCGACCAAATTGGCGATATGTTGAAAATGGGCCAAATCAAGTGTACCTTTAACCGACGAGCGTGTATGCGTAGGTATATGGATGTGGAGGAAGCGAGAGAGGTCTGTCAGGATCGTGCCAAATGGAAGTCCATAGTCTCTGCCTACCCCTCTGGGTGACGGGCGTGAGTGTTTATAGATTATAGATAGATATATAGGTCGTTCCAACAAGATAATAAGTTAAGTTACCTATAAAACAATGTTATTAGGGCTGATATTTCAATTATCAGATAATTTTTTTTCATAATATTGTTACGCGCCACTATTAATGTTTTCTACATGGCAACACTAGTTACACTAGCGGCCTCTAGTGTAGAATAGCAGAACTAGGAGAGTCAAGATCCTTCCCGAAATTTCGGGACCGATATGTACTCGAACATTCTAGATATCGCTACAGTAGAATGTTCTGGAAACTATCTGAGGCCCTATATAAGGCCGGTATAGACCACGACCGAGTCAGTATTGAATTGGCGATACAAGAGAATACTTCGAAGCGAACTAAAGTGATTGTGTTTGTAGTAATGTAGGAAGGTGGCCTACAAAATGACAAAGGTTAATGGCATTAAAATACCAAGCTCATGGAAAGGAATAAAATAGCAGGTTTGGAATGGTTTCGTTTCTTTAAAAAAAGATATCCTGATATTTCACTAAAGAAACCAGAAGCTGTAAATCTCGCACGAGCTACCTCATTCAATCGGGAAGCTGTGGCAATATTTTTTAATAATTTGGAAGAATTGCTAAAACGAGAGCCTATATTCTTGGATAGAACTCGAGTATTTAATCTTGACGAAACCGACACAGCAACCGTCCAGAAACCACAGATAGTTGTGGCTCCAACAGGAGCTAAAGTAGGTAAAGTGACAATTGGGGAAAAAGGCACTCTTGTCACTACATGCTGTATCGTTAGTGCCACAGGTCAAGTCCTGCCTCCTGCTTTAATATTTCCTCGGAAAAACTTTAAAAACTTAATGATGCACGGTGCACCTCCAAGTAGTTTAGGTCTTGCGAGTCCTTCAGGTTGGATGACTAGTAACTTATTTGTGGAGGTAATGAAACATTTCATTAAGTGTTCAAGCACTACACCAGAAAATCCATCTCTGCTTATAATGGATAATCATGGGTCACATTTGTCCATTGAGGCTATAGACTTAGCGAAACAATCGGGTGTTGTTGTTCTTACCTTTCATCTTTTTTTTTTATATGATATCCTCACACTATTAACAAATTACAACCCTTAGATGTAGGTTTGATGGGCCCTTTAAAGGCATATTATTATTCCGCACTTGAGTCATGGATGCTGCAAAACCCAGGAAGACCAGTTACAATCTACGAAATAGCAAGATTTATTGGTCATGCTTATCCCAGATCTATGAATCCACTAAATGTATCGGTAGCTTTCACAAAATGTGGGATTTTTCCCTATAATAAAAACATATTCTCCGATGAATATTTCATGCCAAGTAGCGTGACAGATCGCCCCTTAGTGTCACAAAAATCCCCTGGTGCTGAAACTTCTGCAAATCTAGACAAAATAATCAGCAATCCCATTCGACTCATCCAGAGACACGTCGTTCAAGTTTTTATCACGCTATTACCCCTGGTCGAGAAAGTCCATCTATATTATCAAAAGAACATCACAGTTACTACCAAAACGTGACACCGACAAAGCAACTAGATCAAGAATACAAAGATAACATTCATCAATAAAAAGAGCATATCATCACTCCACTAAAGTTCCGTCCTCTGCTAAAGGCTTAAAGGCAACGGACATTCCAGAAAAGGAAAAAATAGCTGAAAAACGTTCTACGGTATTAAACAGAAAAGGTCAGCATAAAAGAAAAGTTCTACAAGACTGTGGAAATAATAAAATTCCATCAACAAGTAAAATCAGAAAGACACCATATAAGAAAAACAATAAAAAAGTAGTTATACCAGATGAAGACAGTTAAACAGTGCAAGTGAAGATATAATTCTTGAAAGTGAAACGGACCTAGAATCGGATAAGGAAGATGACCAAGGATATGAAATTATTGATGAAGATTTTCCTGATTTACTGCGTAAGCCAATGTTTAACGAATACGTCCTAATCTTGCTGCAATCTAAAAAACGGTCTGTTTATTATGATGCGAAGATTCTGGAAATAGAAACTGATGATGAATATTGCGTTTCGTATCTAAAATTAAAAGATCGTCTAAATAAAACATTTATGTTTCATCTACAACCTGATATGGCTAATGTGAAAATCAGTGACATTAAAATGATTCTCCCTCCTCCTTGTATGTCAGGTACAAAACGTCTGATTAAATATTCCTTCAATATAAATTTATCTTTACTAAATATGGCGTAAATATTTACTTTGACGCTTTTTGATGTATTTTTTTCGTGATTCTTTAATTATACTATTAAATATACTATTTGAGGAAGGCTGATTGTTAATTTTATCCAGAGGTTCATATATATATAATAACTTAGCGTTATTAAGAAGTTAACTGCTGTGAAGAAAACTATACGAAACCTTTATAATTTGAAATTATAATTGATATTTTATGTATATTTTTTTGTTTACCCAGTTCTTGCTTCAACTGGTAGGTAATTAAATGAAGGCTGAATTTTATTATTATTATAACAATAGAGAAAGCACTGAAAACCAGATTTTTTTGTTATTAGAAGTAATATTTTTTTATTGTATTTTGTACAACAAAAATAAAAGACGATTATCAAAAATTTTATGGTGTCTTCTCACAAATAACGATTTTTACTGGTAACGAAATTGTGGTTCACTGTTGAAATACATGTGGTTCAGTGTATTTTACCTATAGTACACAGTGAGCCATTTTTTAATTTTTTTAAAACTTTATTTTTATTCGTTTCTCTGGCTTTCTGTAACCTGAATATGAAACTGTATAAAATTGCCTAAACCATAACACTAAAATGAAATTCTTAACTTTAATTTCTAACAAGTTATATGACTTAGAAAAAAAGTTGGTTCACCGTTCAACAACGCACCCTACTGATAAAGTACATCAACATTAGTACAATAATGTTTGCTATTATACGATCATATCCCGCTGGGTTTCTTGCTGGTTCTTTTTCTTTCCTTTTTTTTTAAAGTCTTCCCAGGACTGGGGTATTTTCCGAACCAGTGGTAAATAAAAAATGACTTTCAATAAGTATTATGTAATAATCAATATTGAATAAAATTATAAAATTAAATTATTCTATTCTATTCTATCTAAAAAATTGTTATGTTGTATTCATATATGCGTAGGTACCATAGAATACAATAATACATGTAGTATTCTTGATGTGTACCTATTATTGTACGCAACATTGATAATAAGACACCAAATTGAAAAGACACAATTCCAAAAATAATAATTATAGGGATCCAAAGATACTTATATAAAATAATTAAATTTAACAAATACTGAAAATAAAAGTGTGTTTTTGAATACACATGATCGATGACACTGACGGCTCCGTGGCGCAGTGCTTTGAGTTTGGCGCTGAAAGTCACGGTTTCGAATCTCACACAAAACAATTACTTGTATGCACTTGTGTGTTAACTCCCTCGTCGTTACAGAAGAAAGTTCTAATGTAGGGGTAATGTTTTTTTTAGAAAAAACCTTTTTTCCTCCTGTTTTTAGATCCTTTTTTTAAACAATGAATAATATTTTTTACAAAGTTCATTGTATTTTGAACACATTCTATTTTACAATAATTTAATAAAATTTAATACTAACTTAAGCTCCATGTTCACATTTCGGTAACAGCATAATAATATAACTTTGCAAAATTTACATTACATAATTTTCGAGAGAAACTGATGTGACGGAGTCATGCACACAGACATACAACGGAAACTAGAGACTCAAACTCCAGCATCGTACACTGTGACAGAGTTCCGAATTCCATTCTCATCATCTCGATAGTTTTCGGTCCAGTAGGTGCCGTGCGATTTACGTGGCATTTTTGCCTCGCACGACCATACTATGGAATTTACTGTTGCCATCGGTTTCGTCGGACCGGTAGGGACTATTAAGAAAAGAGTCTACTCCTTTCTAAAAGGCTTGCAACGCTCCTGCAATGCCCCCGGTGTTGCAGATATTCATGGGTATTGCACGTAGCAAGCATGCTCAACTTGAGTTGAGAAAATGTGTGTACTTGGCACGCAGCGTGTGTGCTTGTCAAAACATACATCTTTTTTCTTCATTAAACAGCTCTTAAAGGTACACTGCTGGACGAACACCTAAAACATGTTGTTGGTTGCAAATGATTTAGATGTCTATGTGTGCGTGAATGCCTGTTCTTACAATAAGTTGAGTATGATTTTACTTTGGTTTCGCCGCCACTTGAAATGTATGTACTCTGTTTATATTTCTTTGTTGGTTGATGAACATATTTTGATTTTTGTGAAGCGAAATTTACGTGAGCGAAGCCGCAGGCAAAATCTAGTATATAATATAAAGACGTTCTAGACAGGTTTGCAGACGTTTTGTACTATAGAAAAATAAGCAACTTATGGATTGCTCTTGAAATTATAAAAAATAATATTTCTTCTATAAAAATAAACTAAACACAGTACATATATAACAAAACCAATGAGGGTAATGATCAATGGTTAAAGATCTTTACTATATTGTCGTTAGGTACTCCCTGTATATTTCATGATACTAGTCACTATCGCTTTTGTCGCACAATTATGAGCACTCATTACCTACCCATATATTTCCCACTCTGTTTAGGGTATAAATAAGCTGATATAAGCACACGTTGTTTAAATTAAGAAGTCAGAAGTGACATAAAATAATACGTTCTAAATTTTCTAAGATTAAGTTGATCAGTTATAACATACCATATTCAGGTGTCATACTGGATACTACACTTTATTATCGTAATATTATTAATAATTAAATGAATAATAATAATTATACCGTGTAGGGGCGATGTAAGAATATCCGATGTAAGACAACCTCATAGCATCATGGAGGTCATAAGAGGAGTAAAACTGATGAAACAGGAGACGGGTAGTAGCATCTTCCTTATTATAACACAAAATAATAAATATTTGCAGTTGCCAACACGTTTGCCAACTATGGCAAAATCCCCCCTATGACTAACTATATCGGGGAGAATTATATTTAGCAGTAGACTTTTATAGGCTGCAATGGATGGATGGATGATAATTAAATCAATCCAAATTATATATTATTTATTTAAAATGATACTTTTTATAGGACCGATAACAATGAACTGGCGTTCGTTGGAGAATAAATATCATTTGAGTTCAAATAACAACCCCTTGCAGCGTTCGGAAGTTTTCCCGCGGTAAAAATTGACTAGGTAAACGTTATGTTAACTCGACGATCGTGACCACCATGATTTATTGTAAAAATGCGCATACCACTAAGACACGAAGTCACGTTCTTGTCACTTTATCCAAGTTTCTTCCAAATTTATCGTGGGGGTTATATGTAAATGCAATTTCAATAAATTTTTTGTTCTGTATGAATAGCATAAGTTATAAAATATGTTAACAGATAGAATACTAATTTCGATGTCATAAGAAGTTAATTTGGGCATACAATTTAAAAGCACCTTAAAAATCTAAAAGCAAATTGAATTTAAAATTGCTAAAAGCTGCGCAGCATTAAAGATCTTACTGTTTGAGAACATATTATTAACAGTGGTAGAGCCAGGCGGCAGCTTTTGCTGTCGCATGGATGGGCCGGCTCGAACCGGGGTGGTACCACGACCTCACAGAATACCAGGGTGAAGTAGAGGTTTACCTCTGCGTTTCGCTTGGTGAGTGCAGGTGGCCGGAGGCCCTTTTTACTGAAAATGAGGTATTCCATCCTAGTCCTCACGGGTGAAAACGCATCTGCATTTTGATTTCTAATAGAGGATAGATGTAGATGTCTATGGGCCGCAGCAAGCACTTACCAAGTACTTTATTTTATGGATACTTTATATGTACCTGTATGGGTTTATATGATGTGTAGGTGTTTCATTTTCATCACAACTACAGCTCTTCACAAGTTCATTGCTGAACATAGGGCTCCACCAAATAAATAATTAAACATAAATTTCATTTAATACGCAACCACTCGAGAAAGTTTTGAAAAACATCTCATACCTTTTAACCTTTTCGCTCGCTGTTACTTATATCAACACCAACATGATAAATATTACGTTGTTATTAATTTATCTTTTGTTTATATTACTTTTAATTAGTGTAGTGAATAAACACCAATGTATATTAGAGTTGTGTGTTGTGTGTTTAATAAGTATTATATCGTCTTTATGGGACATATATGTAGGTATACAAAAAATATAAATAAGATAAAATATATGTTGGCTATATTACTTATATAATTTAAAGTAAAATAAACTAATAAAAAGATAAATGATAATGAAAATGAATGTAAGTATGTCGAAAGTGATGGTTTTGAAAGAAGAGAATAAAGTAAAATGATATATGAAATAAGAATAGAAGGGGAGTTGGTTGAGCGAGTGGATGAGTTTGTGCATTTAAAATATATATTAGCAGGGATGGTTGATATAAGGATATACATTAAACGACGAGTAAATTCGGGAAATAGAGTAAATGGGGCTCTATACTTTATTGTAGGAAATCAGAATGTATTAAAAAGGAACGTATAGCGATTCACAACTGTGTTATTCACCACCTTAATGTATGGTAGTGAAAGATGGGTGTGGTAGAAGAAGCATGAAGTAGTATAAATGCTGTAATGCTGAAATGCGCTCATTAAGGAGTATGCTAGGGCTGAATCTGAATGAAAGTGTGATAATTTTATGATAAGAGAAAAGTGTGGTTTGCAAGATGATTCTGTGACCAGGATTAAGAAAGGAATACTTCGGTGGTTTGGTTATGTAGAAATAATGAACGAGGAAAGAGTAAAAAAGCAATTATATGTTGCAGAAGTAAACGGCAGTCAGGAAGGGTCGCCCCAGATTAACTTTTATTGAACAAATTGGCGATATTTTGAAGATGGACCCGATAAAGAGTACCTTTAACCGACAAGCATATATGCGTAGGTATATGTATGTAAAGAGGTGAAATAGGTGTCACGATCGTGCCAAATGGAAGTCCATATTCTCTGCCTACCCCTCTGGGTGACAGGCGTGAGTGTATATGGTTAAACTAATAAATTAAATCACAATCAGACAGAAGTCCTCGGCTGAGGGATACGGGGAAGGGGTAAGAAATCGGCGGACGATGCGGGTGGTATCGAGAAGCAGCTTCTTCTTCTGAATTTGAGCCCGCAGCAGTCCAAAACGGAGTTCCATTCGCGAAGTAAGATGACTCGAGAGGCTGAAGTCAATAAATTCTTACGCAGAACGACTAGAAGAATTATTACAAAACCGTTGCCTCGTGAGCCAGATTCAAATATTTTGGCCGCTCATCTATTTCAATGTTCACGAGGTTCTGGCCATATGGAGTGGTCTACTACTACTACTAGTGGTATAATGTCTACAAAAAATATTCTTAAATGTGGCGGGTTTATCATCACAATATCAGATTTGTTCGTAAAACAATTCTGTCCCAATAGTACCTGGCGCGGTCATTTTCAAGCACGGTTTCCGGCTACTTACAATAAAATAGTTTTCGATCCACAAAACCATATTTCAGAGCGAGCTCATGGTGTAGTATCCCGGCTACTAGGTTGAGTATCTACAAACATTTATAGTCAGAAAGCGCAGTTAACCATTATTATTATTAGTGTGTCATGCTAGCGAATGATTAGAGAGAAATAATTTGGAATACCTATTAGTTGTTTGTTAATAAAGACTAAAGTATTTTTGGAACCAAAACTATTGTTTTTTTATAGTATTTTATAGTTAATAGTTATTAGGTAGGTAAATATTATTATATTGAATTATATTTTAAATAATAAATTAATGATAATAATTTTTTAAATGTTTTGTATATTGTTTTGTATTAATATATTGTATTCATTCGCCTTTAAATTGAAACAAGTTCTATTAATATTTTTTGTATATAATAATTGTGTTTGTATACACTTGTTTCATATATATTTCTATATGGGATGACCAGAAAATTCTACTAAATCCTGGTTATTAAATATTTTGTTTTTAAAATCATAACAGTTTTTTAGTAATAACAATTAATCACTGATTTTATTTTAAAAGAACATACTGAAAATATTATAATTACTTTTAATACGCGAAGATAATAAATTGATGTAAATAAATTGTTCAACCCCCTTTACAAACGAATGGACAGCTGACAACGACAGAAGGGCTTGAAATGATCCAGGGTGTTCAAATGTTTTAGATAGTCAATAACTCGGTTTAAATCTGAGTAAATTTGAAATAATACATTATGGAGGGCATCATTTGTGATGAAACGCTCGTTATCTTACAGCGTAAGCACTAAAGATGTTTTTGCGGTTACTGTTCATTTTTTGTGTTTGTTCGTCTATTTTATAATCTATATTTATACAAAAATAATTTTATTTAACGAAAATTTTCTTTAACTATCAGTCACTGTTAATACATACATACATACATATAATCACGCCTCTTTCCCGTAGGGGTAGGCAGAGACCACTTCTTTCCACTTGCTACGATCCTTACATACTTGTTTCGCTTCGTCCACTTTCATTATTCCCTTCATACATGCTCTACGGTTTAGGGTACTCTTGACCTGGCCTTTTCACTGTTCTGTGTGGCCTTCACTGTTAATGCTGTGTTAATATTTTATACTTAAATGAAATAAACTATATTAAGAATTCAAGTAACGGATCTGAAATAAATATAATAAAAGGCCGGCAAGGCACCTGAAATTTCACTGGTATTGCAGTTGTTCATGGGCGTGGGTCTACACCTACCAGGTAAGCCACATGCATGTAAAAAGGGGCAAACCTTCTATTTAAAAGAAAGTAGCAGTGTCCTCATTGGTTATTGCTTGAATTTCTAAGTAGTATTTGTCGAATTCATGGTAAAAAAGGTAAGATAAACATTTAGGTATCATGGTAAAAAAGGTAAGGAAAACACTTACTTTTTCACACCTTGAAAGCGAAGCGGAGAGTTTGGACTTTAGTTTTTCTGTACATGGAGCTGGAGCTAAACCGACAGTGCACCGGCACTACAGTATAAGAAGAATAATTAGACGGTGGTACTGCACAGCTGCGTGAGCGTCGTTCTGCCACTGCGCCTAACAATTTAAATACGTCATATATTAAATAGGGTAAAAGTAACTTACACAAATAAGTTTTCTGTATAACCGTTGGAATTTTTTTAAAATTTATCTGATTATTACTATTTTATTATTATTTCTTCGATTATATATTTGACAATAAATTGCTTTTGAAGTAAAAATCAAACGTGGCGATATGATAGGTTTTATCATGATAATTGTTAGCAGTTCTTCTTCCATCGTCGCCTGTTCAATGCTAATACTTTTTCCAATGCAAAAATTATCTAAGATTACAGCTTCAACACAGTTGCGGTAGGTTTGAATATGAATATACAAACATTTAGGTGTGAGTCATATGCCTGCGACAGAAAACTAATAGCTCTACTATTAAAAGCTTCTAATGTCACGCTTTTAATGTCGACTTCTTAATGTCGCCCTAGCTACCACATTAAATCGAGTTTTTTTCTTTTTCTTATTTTTAATTATTGACCATATAGTCCACCGCTGCACATCGATCTCTTAATTGGCTATTCTGTACCAAACATATATTACTTTTGGTGTTCCTTTCCAATGCGCGTTAGAGCATTTTACCTCTTTTCATTTTAATTTTTAATTCAGCATGCCTCTAAAGTCATAAGATTATTACAGCAATTCACCTCTCTTGAAATCTTCTCTAATATCGCCACCACACAAGATTAAAAAAAATAAACTTATGCAATTTATCAATTTGTGTTGTAAAATGAAAACACGTAATTTTCATGTAAACAAAATCAAAACATACATTAAAATATCATAATGAAAATTACAAAAAAATGTAATTTTATACCTAGAAAAGCTTCTACAAGTAGAAAATGTTCCAACGCATGTAATAAAACAAAACTCGTCGTTTTTAGTCTCAAAATTTCTCGCTTTCTTCACTTTTTCTACAAAGTAAACTTCATTAGGTTCTGTGTACGTGATTTGGAAAAAGTGGCTTTATAAATCGCCCCAACATTAGTCGGGGTTAAGCTGTGATAAAAATAGTTTTTAAGAATAAACAAATGTATATAAGCACTTTGATATTTTTCTCTCAAATATAATATGTATATTTTTAAACAATATAGTAATATTGTTGTTCAGGAAAGAGCTAAGGGTCTGGTAAATCACCGGTCTCCGCCTTCCATTGCCTCATGCTGCTGGGGCTCGGCTAGCTGGCTGGCTGATTAGGTGACTCGAAGGGATATAATCCTGTGTCTCCGAATAGAATAGTCCATAGGTCACTGGCACAGTATCTTCGGGTATTGTTTAGTACTCGTTGTATAATAAAAGGAACACACACAATAATTTTTCGAAAGAGAAAAGTTCGTAACGTTTCAGCTCGGCGTACGGCGCGCAAGTGATCTAGCCGTTCGGCCAATCAGACGCAAGCGCGGCTTCTAGCGTAAAAAGGATTGTTACTAGATCAAGAATTCAATAAATCCCTATTAATTTAGTAATTGTTGCCACTCGAAATTTGTTAAGAAAGTAACTATATAGAGAATAAATATTAATAAAAAAATATGGTTCCAGTACGGAACAATTGTATATTTTTAACTACTATGAGCCAGTACTTGACTTCTACCACTTGATTAATTACCATCTGATGGTACATGGTGATGTAGCCGAAGAAGGTAAAGCGCAAGTCAGTGCGCAGTGAGCTTGACAGATGCCCAATTATTCTTGCCTTGCCTTGGCTGATTATTCCACTCTTTTGATGTATGCAATATGAACGACAAAGCAAACCGCATTAGATTTCATTATATTTCTAAGCAATTTTGTATCATCCAACATATATTACTACGACACATATTTTCATCATCTAAATCAAAACATGAAAACAAGATTGTGAATGTTGCCAGCGATGATATAAATATCTCAGACATGGTCCTTCCACCTATGGCTGTATATAAAAATTTAGGGTCACCCAGTGAGCTATAGAGAGGGCTACACGCGGAGTTTCGCTGCGTGAAAGTCTTCGTAATGAGAATATCCGCAAAAGAAACAGACTAATCGCCGTATACAAAAGGATAAGTAAGCTAAAGTGGCAACGTGCCGCTCATATAGCTCGAAGAACCGAATACGATTCCCGAGGCAGCATCGTACCGGTAAAAGAAGGGTAGGGTGGTCCCTCACTAGATGGCGTCACGACCTGGTAAACAATGTACGAAGGCAACAGGCGCAAGTAACTCAGGACCTTCCTTTTAACACTCCTCAGAAGAGGCCTTTGTTCAACAGTGGTCTTGTGATAGATTATAATGACGAAAATAATGATAGTTCCATCTAAAAAGTATCGAAGTAGGGTTTAATAAAATATGGACGGCGATTTAATAGAATATAAATAGTTTTAATTAAAAATATGTTATATAAAATACTTGATATTGCTCAAGGACAAACGTTATAAATTAAATTTATGTAACATATTAGGAATATTCTCAAATACGTAAAGTAAATTTTATTATAGAAATTGTAAGACATATAAATGTAGGCAATAACAAGGATAGGATTATAAAGGAACATCTAATATTACGTCTTCTGCTGAATATATTTCAAATCAAATTGACGTTAAAGTTTATGTATATTATGTATAATTTAAAAAAAATGATGAGAAGATAATCATCTCTTATTTCCTAATTACTTTCAATACTAAGTACTATTATACTCGTCTGCTGGACCAATTCATTGTAATGTTTACTTGGTAGAGTCAATCTCCAGCGTATTATGGTTGCTGTATGAATAAGTCGGCTCGACAATGTGAAGAAAAGGTGGTATTTGTTACGGAATAGAAGGTATTACATTTCAGTTTTGAAGGGTGGGAGCGCAACTGCATTATATATTTCAATAGTCCAGATTTCCAGATTGAGTCCTTGGTTTGTCTGATATTATCCCAAAAGCGGTGGCGATGACTGTGGCAGTCTAACTGAATGTAAAACTTTCGTAAATTCTTGTTACGATTATTATTTTAAAGCTAGCGCCCCGCCCTGGATTCTAAGGCTTGGGAAGGCTGTAAAAATATGTTGTTATTTTGATTTAAGATAACCAAGGGCCTAGGGATAAAATATACGAGTAGCCTAGATTACTCCTAGCATTGCTTTCTATCTCTTCGATATTATAAACAGACACTTAAATTTAATTTATATGTATTACAATAAAAATCCAAGTCTTTCGAATAAAATGTAGTCTAAATCACTCTTTGAATTTCTTTCTCTGTTTGTGAAGTTTTATTACAATTGGTCCGAAGATGCTCGGACGGACAGACAAAATGTCTAATATTTTTTAACGTAGTTATTATTTTTTAAGGCATACAGATAATATCATCAGCTTAATGAAAGGCAGTTATTTCAATATTACACACAGACATGAATTATGAAATTACTGCCAAAGAAAATTGTTCTTGTTGCACCTTATTTGGAATTTAACTTTTATTTTTATATCGAAACAAGATTTTACCCAGTACTTGCAAAAAACAACATCCCTGTTACATCTCGTTTCGAGGCCGCCGACTCGAAAGATTTATAAGAGTTTCTCGTGTATTTATCATAGTATTGGATTGTATAATTAATAAATAACTACGTACTGTAATAAGAGGATAAAAGAAAATATTATTATTAAAGAGCCGTCGTAGCTTAGATGGTTAGCGCTCACTGTAAGTTTCACAGTACGCGATAAAATCGGGTTCGATCCCCGCCGGAACCAATGAAATTGTTAATTGCAATTTTAAGTGCTGATTTACCACGTGGTCGGTGGTGAAGGAAAACATCGTGAGGAAACCTGCATGTCTGGGTTCGCCCACACGCATTGGGGCAGCGCGGTGGGCGCTTCCTTGCCCTAAAAACCTTTCGGAAATTAGAGGAGGCCTGTGCCCAGCAGTGGGACGTATATAGGCTATAACTTTAACTTAACTTTAACTCTTTTCAGGCGTTCTCATTAAAAGCTAAAGTAATTTATCTGTATCCACGAATTAAATTAATAGGCGAGCATATAATTTCCTATTATATCACAAAGCGGTTATATTATACTAAGGTGATAGTTCTTTTTTTAAATTATCGGTTTCTTAGAACTCACATAGCTGTATATTTTATTTAGTGTTGTTAAATTTAAGTACTTAGTCGAACGAGCGTAGCTCGACTTTGTAAAAAATCATCCAAATTTGTTAGATCTGTTTTCGTTCAACCAATTACTCTCGCAGACGCTTAAGTTATTAAAATTTGGCAATTTCTTTGTCAAAAATAATATCAACAAAAATATAGAATAAATCTTTAAAATTTTGTGCGTAATAGAGCTACGCTGTAACCATTACAAGTCAAGCCATAATGCGTTAAAGTATGCATAACGTAGCACGACTGAATCGGCTCGACCGGGGAATATACACGACCGCGCTGAAAACTTGCTAGAAATAGTTTCATATTGTTCTGTGTTTCATATGCTGAGCTAGAACTGAAGATCTTCTTACTAGTAATGAAACATTACGTCTGATTCCTCTAGAGCACTTACTTGCCTTTAGATCTTTTGGATTACCCTTACTTAAATATACACAGAAAAAATAATTTTACATCACATCAACGGCATTTTATTTTTATTTTCACTACTGGATGTTGAACTTTCTAAAAATGCGTCATCACAAAATGTGCGGTGGTCTTGTCTTTAAGAAAGATGACAACGCTCTATTGAAGAACGACAGATGATTTGTCTTCTGAGTCGCGTCTTTATATATTTTTTGATAGTCGTTATAAATTTTATCGCACGCAGGCTTGACTATTTCCAGTCTTTCGGAAAAGTCGTAATTTCCGAAAAGATTTTAATAACAAAGACTATACACAAATACCTCAAGTGTAATCTATCACTTTGTTTTGCTCATGTGGACTATGAGTAATCCTTTGATATGTCATAATTTGGGTGTGCTTGTGAAGAAACTGTAGAATAGAATAGAATAGAATAATTTTTATTTAATATACATTACATGTGTAATTCTTATTGAAAGAAATTTTTTTCTTTAACACTGGTTTGAAAAAAACCCTCTGTCCTTGGAAAAACCTGCAAGTGTGTAGTACTGCATACAGTTTCGTCAGTGATCGCAAGTTCATTGTCGGTACATTGAAGTGCTATAGAGTTTCACAGCAGGGCTACGATGGCAATTCAATTACAAATCCAGAGTACGAAACTTGTCTATCTTCAATACTCTTCACCGCCTCATTTGAAGAAGTTTTTAAGCTACTAGACTAAAAAGGATGAAAACGCACTTGTTACCTTCTGTGTTGTTCATGGGCTACAGTAGCTACTTGCGATCAGTTGGACTGTAGGTTCTTTTGCCACTTTAATTTTATAAAGTTATATCTTCCTCGTCCGGTGTTGAATGTAGACATTTCAGTCTAGAATTATCTAAATGACATTCACACCTTAAATCATTTGCCAGGGGCAAGGACTCACGTTAGATTGGCATGTTTGTAAGCATAAATTCGATAACCGCTAATGCTGCTTACCATTACTACTGGTTGTAGACACAGGTTGTTGTGTTCGCTTGCTGGTGATGTTGATGTTTAGAAAGGAGTTACTACTGAGTAAACTACTCATCAAATCACATCGCACATCATTGCAAGAAACCTCTAACTTTTTATGTTAAGTATCGCTTAAAAAACCAACTATTCGGTGAACCGAACGCTTGTTTTCCCCTCCTTTAAAAAATATCAGGAATCATTTAGCTGGTTTTTATATTTATGGCTTCAAATATTTTAGTTAAAATGTTATGTTACAAATAAATACGTTTATTTAAAAAAATATTATACATACAGATAAGTGTTTAAATTGAAAAATACTGGAAAAATTTTAACAACCTCCTTCACTTGGCAATTAAGGTAGTGAGTGTAACTTGTTCACTGCGTTCCATTTTTAATTCATTGTTCCGGTAGAGAATCCTTCATTAAAATTTATATTTTTAGGTTTAACAACACGTCATACTAAATGCAAAAAAGGATCATATCAAGTAGAATATACACTCAGAAAATACTTTTAAGGTAGGTTCATCATATTTAGTGACTTTACCTTTTATATCCCAATTAAGAAAAAGTAAGAAGTAATTCCATCTTATATTTTTTGTCTCTGTCTTCCTTACTTTACTTACAGTTTATCATATGTCCGCTGATGAACTATTGTCTACTTCATAGATTGCCTCATTGACTTGCGTCAACTATAGCAAATATCCCGCCATAGTTGTCACGCTTGAAAGGTGGAATGCGAAACGCAGTTTTATAATATTTTGGTTTTTATCAGGAAGATGCTGCTGCCTATCTGTTTCATATCCCTTTGTCTCTTTCACGACACCTATACACGATAATGTTCTTTAAATTATATCTGCAATTGACCGTCCATATTTATAAATACCGTCTTCAGTATAACAGAAGAGGCATGCAAAGGTAACACAATATGAAGTTTGACTTATTGCTCAAGAAATTGTGATACTTATTACATAAGATTTTATTTTGGATGGTTTTCGAACACATACAAAAAGACGGAGTGTTTTAGAGAACATAAGCGTCGGGGAATTATAACTAGCTCCACAAGGACTGGCTTATTGTGTGTAAAAGCGATCAGCTAGATTATGTAATACAAGACAGTGTCTTAGTCTTACGACATTTCAGGAATTAACCGCTTACTGTTAACTTAAAGAGATTCAAGAATTAACTGTTTATTGTTGATAGTTAACATGCATATAACGTATTCGAATAGTTGATTAAATTTTGATTTAATTATTAATAAATCTAACATACCGTATTCAACAGAATTATATACTCATTAAATTTCATACATTACAAGACTGGTCGATACCACATATTGATATAAGAGTGGTGTAAGTTACTTATTTACTTGTATAATGTTCACAAATATGTAGTTTCATACAAACTGGAAACTTAGTCACAATAGCAAGTGGCTCATGTACGTACGTAAATACAGTGTGGTATATATAATGTATACTCGTATATACATATTGGTTACTTAATATGTTAAAAATATTTAAAAAAACAATGTTCTACAAATTATAAATACATAAGAAATATTTAGATAACAATAACTGCCACATTTCTCTTTTTTTTCTTTATTTGCTCGTAAAAGTTCACTGCTGTCACTGGGCATCTCGTTATATAAAGGATTTGCCTTAATCTTAACAACTTTGACGCTGATCTCCGTCGCCAATTTGAGTATTAACATCTGCTATATTCGACTGCTCGTATGGTTCTGTGGATGAGTATAAATATGATTTAGTTTCTTAGTGTTGTTTATTAGTTATAAAAATTCAAAAAATCCTTATACACAAAATATATTCCCCGGTGTTAGCTTAAGAGCAAGTCACTCGCCTTAAATATTAGTTAGTACGTGAACTTCACACATGATGAGAGCATGCTATAAAGTCCATTAAACATACTGGAGAAGTGGAAAAACATTTCTTATTCTTGTAAGGGTTTTGGACTTCAAAAGGGAAAAAATGTAACCTTTAGAGACCCGTCTGTTCGTATGTCGAGACCCTCTTTCTCGGGAACGGGCACAGGTTCACAATCCAATTGTTGGTTCTTTTGTTATTTTTTTCCAATTAAAAAAAAAAACAAAAAAGTATGTTCTTTCTTCTGCAATAAAGGCTAATAATTTTATGCGCACCAGATGTCGCTAGTTGACACTAAGGTCATTTTCATTGTTACACAATATTATTTAATTGAGACGTCAGTTTCTATTTAAATTTCTAGAGTATTTATATACATATAGAGTATATATATTTTAGTAGAAACATGCACAGTCGTAACTTATTCAAATGGTTTTCCACTAATTGGTACAACAAATCGTGTTTTGATAAATTATCAAATAATAACAAGTGACGACTAAGTATTAGTTGTACATGCGCGTTATGCTCCAGCATAAGAGACATTATTGTTATATTTGCTGCTAATCATGATGTCCCTGGTTCGATTCTAGGGTCGGACCAAAGAAACCAATTGTTGAAATTTTCTGTCAAGAAATTCTCAGTAGCGACTTGAAGTCAGGTAGTTAGCGGTTTTAAACCCCCCCGTGCACGTAAATTGTCGGTTTACCATCCCATCGAACTAAGAGCGTAAAGAATAGAATAGAATAATTTTTTTTATTCAATATAGATCACATGTGTAATTCTTATTATATTTCTTATCTTTCTTAAAGGAATAGAGAGTGCACCTGACCTAGCGCATACACGTGGGCACTATAATCCTGCCCTTTGCAAATGGCTAGTATCCGTTGAGGTTGGCCGCAGTGACCGAAATTCGATCATGACATTATTATTATTTTTATTACCTCTTAAACAAAAAAGAAAATTTAAGATATGTCCGCAATTATTATATAATCTTAAAAATATAACTTATTTTCAAGTCTTGGCTTAAAAATAGAATTAATAAGTGTATTACATTAGGTTTTACAAAAGGGGAGTAACAAAGCGTTGCCTGCCTGAAAGGAAATGGGCGTGAAATTTTTCTTTCATTCTTCCGGGGAGTCAACAATAAATCTCTCTCGAGCATTAAACGGGATTCATCTAATACCACGCTGTATATTATGATCACGTCTTGCACTAAACTTTTTGTCTGTTTACAGACTCTGTAGCGTACATGATTTTGAACTCGAGTATAATGCCGATACTTACCAAAGTAATCACAATTTTCATGATAATGTCTCATTTATTTGCTATTTTTTTAAGTGAAAACTTCTTTAGTTGTGATTTGAAATTCGATGAAACGAAGAAGCGGCACTAAAAACAGACAAAGACATACATATATAGGATTTAACCTGCAAAAGAATTAGATAGATATTAAATTAGTCGTGTTTAGGCCATCTAGCGCCATTTTTACGTTCCACCTTGAGAGTCAATTAATATTTGTTCGATAAAATATCCCTACCTTTAAATGAATAAAATGGCTCTATAACTTTTTTTTTGTTGCACGTGGTAGAGCCATGCTGCAGCTATATTAGTAGTTTAGTTGTAGCACGAATGGGTCAGCTCGACCGGGAAAAGGACCACGCTCTCACAGAATACCAGCGTCAAAATGCAGCTTAACACTGCTGTGTTTTGTATGGTGAGTGTAGAGAACCGGAGACTCTTTCTACTGGAAAGGAGGCATTCCATCTTAGTCCTCACGGGTGGCAACGCATCAGCATTGTGATTCGAAAACGAGGATAAATGTTGATGTCTATGGGCCACAGCAACCACTTACCATCAGGTGGACTGTGTGCTCGTTTGTCACACTATTCTATAAAAAAAAAACAAAGTGATTTGCAATTTGTTCGATACGAAATATTATTTTGATTTATTAGACTAAAATTTTGGTTCAACGTGTCTAAAAATAAGTACTGTAACATTCTTTTTGCTATAAAATTATACGTTTATCTTATATTTTATGCCGTTAAAAATATTGAAAATAATGTTACAAAGTGTTTTCGAAGATAATTAAAAACATTCATGCAGTTAGCTCAAAACTATGCTTTGTAGCTTGTAGTGTTATGCTACTTACATATCATTTTACATTTATTTTTCAATTCTGTTTTTGATTTTCTGCATTCATATTTTGCATCACCTTTATTTCCATAGAATCCTGTAACGTTTTTAGACTATAAAAACACAATAACAAATCATTTTCACTTCGTAATTTTCACGCTGTCAATGGAGTCTACATTTTTCGATCTTTTATTTAGTTCTCCGTAACTCTGCAATTTCGGGTTTCGTGCGCGCTGTTGCGCTTCCTTTTTTCCTATATCAATAATATCTCATTTCTTACTTAAATCTTGCCGTTTTTCAATTATGAGCCTGAAACCAAAAATTTACATGTTTTGACATCGTTATTTATCTGGTTGTCATGGCAATTTTTATTCAAATTCGTTACCGGTCTGATGTATTTATTTCAATATTTCCACATAAATACTCTTTTGCTCTGGGCCATTTACAAAAATTTGCTTTTAATTTAAATAATTTCCCGTTCTCTCTAAAAAGGTATAAAAGCCGAATCATCGGTCAATACAGACAGTCTCGCTTCAGGTCCAAACTTGAAGCATCTCCTAAAGGCCTTATCCCGGGGCCGCACTGCCCCGGGATCCTGCAAGCCTCGGTCTTCACCTGAAGTCGTCGCCTAGTCTACTCCAAGCGCAGGGCCACACTGCTCCGGGATCCGGCAAGCCTCTGTCTTCACCTGATGTCGTCGACGTAGTCTACTCCAAGCGCGGGGCCACACTGCTCCGGGATCCTGCAAGCCTCTGTCTTCACCTGAAGTCGTCGGCGTAGCCTACTCCAAGCACGGGGCCGCACTGCTCCGGGATCCTGCAAGCCTCTGTCTTCACCTGAAGTCGTCGGCGTAGCCTACTCCAAGCACGGGGCCGCACTGCTCCAGGATCCTGCAAGCCTCTGTCTTCACCCGAAGTCGTCGCCTAGCCTACTCCAAGTGCGGTGCCGCACTACTCCGGGATCCTGCAAGCCTTTGCCTTCATCTGGAGTCGTCGCCTGCGCCTCCACCTACTAGTGCCCGTTCTATCTTTAGCCACTGTGCGTGCTTGCTCCAGGCGCTGCGAGACTCCAAGCTCAGCGTGTGCCTACTCCTACTCCAAGCGCAGCGTGTGCCATTTTGACCTTCAGGCTCCGCTTCAATATTCATCTATCTTTATTTTCTATTTAATTGTAATTCACGTCACCCATCACCATCATCATACGTCATTTTTTTATATAAAATTGTTAATATCTTTTTAAAAATTTTAAATATATTATTTTCTTGTTCCATTTTTGTTATTTTGTTGTTGTTAGGTTAGGTTCTCTTTTTTTTTATTGTCGCTTCGCGACAAGCTTTCCTTAGGGAAGACCTATGTTCAGCCATGGACTTAAAATGATCTATAATAATGAAAATAATTAATAAAAAATTAATAATTTATAAATATATCGAGTCTTAATTTTGGTGTGAATTCTGTCACTTATAATAACAACCGTTTGATAGTAATAATAATATCGAAAATATAGACATATCTCAAAATTAATAGAAATTTCCTTAAGTACCTATCTCTGATTAGACAGAAAGAGTTTATTCGATATTGTGCTGTTTCATCATCTTTACAGCCCTCCACAAGTCCACTGCTAAACATAGGCCTCCCCCAAAGAATGCCACAAAGCACGGTCCTGAGCCACCTGCATCCATCGACTTCCTGCATATCTTACCAGGTTGTCATTCCATCTAGTAGGGGGACGCCCTACACTTCGCCTGCCGGTACGAGGCTGCCACTCGAGAACCTTTCCTCCACATCGGTTGTCCGTTCTTCGAGCTATATGGCGACCCATTGCCACTTCAGCTTACTAATCCGTTGGCCTATTTCGGTCACTCTGGTTCTACTGCGGATATCCTCATTTCTGAGTTTATCACGCTGAGAAGTTCCGAGCATAGCCCTCTCCAAAGCTCGCTGAGCGACCTTGAGCTTCCTCATCCGGCCAGCAGTGTAGGACCACGTCTCAGTTCCGTAAGTCATCACTGGCACCACGCACTGGTTGTACAATTTCGTTTTAAGGTTTTGAGGTATGTCTGACGAGAAGATGTGTCATAGCTTCCCGAACGCTGCCCAGCCGAGTTGAATCCGTCGATTGACCTCTCGGTCGAAGTTGGACTAACCTAGTCGGAGTATTTGTCCCAGGTAAACATACTCGTCAAGAACTTCGAGCTTAGTGTTCCCAACAACTACCGGCATAGGTGTGATATGGACATTAAACATGATCTTTGTTTTGTCCATGTTCATCTTAAGACCTATCCGTTGGGAGACACTATTGAGGTCATTGAGCATAGTGCTTAGGTCCTCCAGCGATTCTGCCATAAGGACTATATCACCGGCAAATCGAAGGTGAGTGATGTACTCGCCATTGATGTTGATACCGTATCCTTTCCAGTCCAGAAGCTTGAAAACGTCTTCCAATGCAGCGGTGAAGAGTTTCGGGGATATGACGTCATCCTGTCTTACACCTCTCTGCAATTGGATAGATTTCGTACTCTGGTTCTGTACTCGAATAGCCATCGTAGCTCTACTGTACAAGCACTTCAGCACCTTGACATACCGACAGTCAACTTGGCACCGCTGAAGGGACTGCAGCACCGCCCAAATTTCGACGGAATCAAAGGCTTTCTCATAGTCCACATACGCCAGATATAGTGGCAAATTGTACTCCTCGGACGTCTGTACAATTTGCTGAAAGGTATGTATGTGGTCTATGGTGCTATAGCCTTTTCGGAAAATGGCTTGTTCGGGAGGCTGGAAGTCGTCAAGTCTGCGCGCGAGACGATTCGTAATGACTCTCGAAAACAGCACGTAGACGCGGCTCAGAAGGGAAGTCGGTCTGTAGTTATTCAAGAAAGCGTTGTCGCCTTTCTTGAAGAACAAGACCACCGCATTTCTGCTCCACGCCTCCGGTGTAATGCCACCATGGAGGACGGAATTAAAGAGCTTCTGAAGGACTTCAAGTGCCGGTTTTCCACCCGCTTTCAGAGGCTCTGCTGTAATTACATCCTCGCCTGAGGCCTTGCCGTTTTTAAGGTGCTGGAGAGCCATTCTAATCTCGCTTTGACTGACGTCCGGGATATCATCGGAATAATGTCAAATAAGACTCGCTCTTGGATTGTTCCAACGATGACGTGTACAGCTGCCCATAGAACCTCTCAATCTCACTCAAAATCTCAGGTGCCCCGGAAAGGATGCTGCCATATTCGGTCTTCAGCATTAAAAGCTGGCTCTTTCTGGCAGACAGATCTCTGGCAAAGACTTTGGAGCCTTGGTTCCGTTCGATCGCTTCTTCAATACAATCTATATTGAAGTTGCGTAAGTCCCGCCGCATGCATTTGGAGATCTGTCTGTTCAGTTGCCTGTATGCTGTCAAATCTGTTGAAGAATGTAGCTTTATCTCCCGTCTAACAGCCATGAGATTAAGAGTGTGATCGGAGAGTATTTTTGTTCTTCTGCAGCGGGTCTTGCAGAACTTAGCTCCGACCGCATGGACAGTTTCCACGAGCTTATCATTCAAATCGTCCACTTCATTGCAGTCTTCTAGGCACTGAAAACGGTTTTGTAACTCGAGCTGAAAGGTTTCGGGACTTTGGATTAGAGCACGTGCTGTTTAATGTCGATGAAATTTACTTAAACAGAGAGTTGGGTATGTCATGAGAACTAACCACAAATAAAGTTTCGATAAATGCTTACGGAGATTATAAACGAAAAGCTTATTTTCATATTTATATTTGATTTAACATCGCCTTACTAAAAGGGTAAACAAGGCAAATATAATATTAGGGTGAGGTGTCATCAATATGCTGCATCATTCTTGATCTTCGTCAAAGATGCCAGACCTCTGGTACTACGATGGTCAACCCTCACGTGGCAAATAAAAAAGTTACAGCCTGTATACCTCCTGCTGCTTGTTGCATGTTTTAGGGCAAGGAAATATCCGCCGCGGTGCCCCAATGTGTGGCGAACTTCATATGTTTTTGAAATAATTTTTTTCTTATTTCTCAGACATGCAGGTTTCCCCACAATGTTTTCCTTCACCGCCGAGCACGTGGTAAATATTTCGTACAATTCAAAGGGTTCATGTTCGGTTTAGTAGATTGTTACGGGCGAACTTTCGGCCCATACACGGAATTCGTTAATTTTTCTTAGCGGATTTAGAAAAGCTTTGCCAGAATATACTTCCCCTTAAAATTCTACAAAAATGCGTTTCAAAATGAATACGTGAACTGCCATCATTGAACAAAGGCCTCCCTCTAGATTGCCTCATAGGTGATATTTGCCATATCTACCATGTTTGGCAGATGGGCTGGCAAACACAGCTTTTATTTTCTTGTGTTATCAGGAAGATGCAGCTGCCCATCTCCTGATTTGTTTCCCTCTGTGGCCTCTTACGACACCCATGGGAAGATATGGGTTAATAAATATTCTTACACCGCCACTACACGGTAGGTACTATGTGAATTATGAAAACGTTATCGATACGCGTATAAGTTGTCTTCGAGTGCAAAGTTTTATTATCTATGTAAATTCAAATATGTCATGCTTACGAAGTTGCAGGCACAGCTAATTAACAAAATTATAATGACAAGTCCTTTTTACTTTATATCGTCGTTATTGCAACGAGATTTCTATATCCCGCATCGACTTTCTAGAGCTAACAAAAAATTTAAACTGCAGTACCAAGAGTAAAAATAAAACTTGCCATCAGAAATTATTTAAGCAGAAAAAAAAAATAACAAATATCTATATTGTTATTTATATTTAAATTGCAAAATAGAAAGATTGTTACGGGTCAAGATGGATAACTCCATATGCAATTAATCTTTATAAAACGCGTCTACAAGAGAAAAAAAACCGCAATGTTTTAAAAATTTACTATACTACTAACTATATCTATTTTTATCAAACTAGAAGGGATCAGTTTGCCTGAGTTCGGGCTTATTTATTAATGCTTACTACGTTCTCTCGAAATAATCAGTTATGACTAAGTAAGATGCTCGTAAATAAATAATAAATTACGATAATATTAATGACTATATAAGCCAGTCACGAAATCGTTTCTTCTAAATACTTTTATCTTTATTGTAATAAGTGATATTGTTTGATTGTTATAAGAATTAAAAAAATGTTATTAGAAAATGATAAATTAATAAAAATGGTAGAGCCGTGCTGCAGCTATATTACTAGTATAGTTGTAGCACGATTGGGTCGGCTCGATCGGGGAAGGACCACGCTCTCACAGAATACCAGCGTAAAATAGCAGCTTAACGGTGCTGTGTTTCGTATGGTGAGTGTAGAGAACAAGACACCTTTTTTACTCGAAATGAGGCATTCCATCTGAGTCCTCACGAGTGACAACGCATCTGCATTTTGATTTGTAATAGAGGATAGATGTAGATGTATATGGGTCGCAGCAACCACTTACCATCAGGTGGACTGGTGTGCTCTTTTGTCACCTATATCCTATATAAAAAAACTATCATCCTTACTTTGAAATAACAAATTTTGTTACAATTACCCTACAATTGAAATAAAAGTGTTTGGTTTGGGTATCTGAGAACATTCCGTCTTGTTACAAAAAGTAGTTTTTATTATTAGTCTCTGTTTCAGTAATGAAGTTCTGCTAAAAATATGGGAAATAAAATGTAAAGCAAGTAATTTACCAAGAAATGTCAAATACTTGGCGTCGCGACTAAAGGACTTCTTTTGTGACAAAAACTGTTCTTTAAATCTAAGACTACCAATAAACTACGTTTTGGAATAAGGAATGAAGTCTATTTTGATTTTTATAATAACTAAAATATAATAATGGCAGTGCTTGCACTGCTTTGTTCAGGTCTCTAGAGGTCTTAACCATCAGAGGTGACAATGCATGTATAGACTTCTTTGTTTAAAGTTGGCTGCATGTGTCAATGGACTACAGTAGCCACTTACCATCGGGTGGACAGAAAGTTCTTTTGTCATTTCAGTTAATAAAAAATATATTTTTAAATTTTCTAAATTACACAATCTAAATTAAAACTGTTCTTAATAATTTTTGACATTACTGAGAACAGATTGTAAGTTTTGTTAGTGCAACGTTGCAAGAAATAGAAAAAGAATTCAATCTCGTTTTTCCTTGAGGGAAATCAAACCGTTTTTGTTGACTATCTATCTCCAGTATCTAGACTGTTTGGCCATAACAACGGTGCTTGCGGAAATAATACAATTTGCAAATCCAAACCAAATCAATATCTAGAAGTTACGTTTTTTTTTTTCAAAACATGAATACAACTCTCTTTAGTAAGTGGTGTTATCACGCTGTAGATGACTATTTGCAGCACGAAGGGTACTATGGAAAAGAACCACGGACTCACAGAATACCAGTGAAAAATAATAGCAACATAATGCTGCTGTGTTTTCTTTGATAAGTGAAGGAAGCAGGCAGTCCTTTTAGGAAGTAAAGATTCATACAATCCAAAGGCCTCAGAGGTGACAACGCATCTAATATTTTATTCTTATCGAGGAGATGAGATGAGGAGATGTAGGTATACCCTCCTGAAAATATAGCCCCAAGGAATAAAAGTAATAAATTAAAAAAATCCTTATGTATTGTGTATACCACAATTTCGAGGCATTAGGGTCAAAGGAAAAGGTGGCCTTTGGTCGTTTATAAATTTCAATGGTAAATCTTTATACATTAATAATTATATAGGTAATTTGAGTCATTTTGGAAAATATTAGAAATTATAATTATTTTGAAGATCATGCAAAAAACTTACTGTGAAAATAAACAATTACGCGAACAAAATTTATACTAAATATTTATATGGGTGAACCTATGGGCTACCGTGGTTGTTATGATTGGTTTAAAAAGTAGTATCACATTAGACGCTATTCTCGTCATAAGTCTGATAGATAAGACTGATACTGGTAAAGATTACTTGAGACTCCCACAATCCTTTTAGGCAGTTTTTACGACATCTTCGTATGTAATACGGAGACGTAAGAAAAGTCGTTGTAGAGAGAATTTGTATCATTGTACCATTTTTCACTTTTTCGAACCATTTACGAGACGACGTGTCGTAAATTCCTTAACGTGAACCAGCCAAATTTGGTTCATCGATTAATGTCTTGTTTGAAATTGCCCTCACCTAATTGAACATTTGTTTTTAGGTGACATATTATGTAACAGCTTCGACCATTTAGTTTCCAAAACTACCGGTAGAGGTTTGATATGGGCGTTAACATGATCTTCAGTTTGTTGTTTAAATTTTGCGGTCGACTTTTTGGGAGATAATATTGGGGTCTTTAAGACCCTCTAGTTATTCTACCATGACGATATATCATCGGAGGTGAATGATATATTTACCTTTAAAGTTAATACTATCTTTTCACAAGGCAAAACGTCTTCCAAAACAGAGATGTAAAGCTTCGGGGATATAAAATAAAATTATCCTATTTTACACATTTAAGCAGTTAGTGATGTCATACAACCACGTTCGCTGAGCTTATTTAACCCAAGCCCTTTCTGTACAAATAATCCAGCACCTCGATAAACGGATAGGCCAAACTGGGTACCGCCAAAGAGCATAGCTTAAATTAAACAAGTGCTTTCTCTTTCTCCTGTAATACATAAACTCAAAAAAAAATTAAGGAAGTCGATGGATGCAGGTGACTCAGGTCCGTTTTGGCATTTCTTGGGAAGAAGCTTATGTTCAGCTGTGGGCTTGTGATGAACTACAATGATTTGTTTTTATAGCATGAGGGTGACAAACGAGCACACAGTCCACCTGATGGTAAGTGGTTGCTGCGGCCCATAGACATCTACATCTATCCTCGTATGCGAATCAAAATGCAGATGCGTTGCCACCCATGAGGACTAAGATGGAGGAATGCCTCATTTCCAATAAAAAAGGCCTCCGGCCACCTGCACTCACCAAGCGAAACGCAGAAGTAAACCTCTACTTCACGCTGGTATTCTGTGAGGTCGTGGTACCACCCCGGTTCGAGCCGGCCCATCCGTGCGACAGCAAAAGCTGCCGCGTGGCTCTGCCACTGTTGATGATAATTGTTGTCGTCAGCTCAAATACGGGGATTCGTAAAAAAAAGACCTAATATTCCACATAATCACATCTTATATTTCCATAAAATAATACAACATCACAGGGTACCTAGACATAATATCATAGCAAATAAATTCACACGTACTTACAGTTTCAGTTTTCCAATACTTAAATATTAACTACTATTACAACTACTTCTGCGCTTTATTGCTAACGACTTACTTCCTCTGAACCTCGAACCAGAATGCCTTTCTCCTTTTGCGTGTGAGCTTCCCTCACTACAATCACCTCCACTCGTTTGGTATGCATTCTAGAATTGAATAGAATATAATTATATAAAAATAATTTTGGGTTGCTATTGTATCAGTACCTATTATAAACGAGCAGTATAAATACAGACTTATTTAGGGTTACCAGAAAGAAGCTAACATGATGATGACATAACTCTAACGCCTGTCATACAGAGGCGGCAGACATTGCGGACTTACATTTAGCTCGATCCTGTAGAATAAGTTCCGCCTTTAGAGTACGAAAATTTTAATACTTTTATATAGAAGTTAAACTTTTTTAGATATAAAATTGAGTACGAATATAAAAATGTTTTTGCTTTTGCTTCAGGAGTAGCTGGATACTTTTTGTAAGCAATTTGGTAGCCGACTGTACGGCTCGAGTGGGATTACCATATTAATGAACGAACGGGCCGTTTCTGCCTTGCTCTTGAAACTAACTATTGTAATTACTTTTGTCCAGATCCAACGTATTACGCTTCGTACTAAATTCTCTTTTTAACTACAACGGAATTATTTATATGTGTATAATCTAAGGTAAAATAATAAAGTCGACTTAGGCTACATTATTCAGCTAACTTAAAAAGTATACACATTTTAGCTTTTTTTTTAATAAATTAGGGCTCATACATGTGTATTATTTATCTTTACACAACCAATTATTTATGTGTTAAACTTTAAATATACTAATATTATAGTTTATCGAAAAAAAGGGAATAAAAATTTAAATTAAGCATGTGAAAATAATACAGCATAAAATAGAATTAGTAACAGTAAACAATTCCTTGCATACATTTTTTTATATAGGATTTTTATCGTTATGACCTTATTTTAATTTTTAAGGTTTCGGACTTCAAAAGTAAAAAACGGAACCCTTATAGGATCACTTTGTTGTCCGTCTGTCTGTCTGTCTGTCAAGACCCTTTTTCTCAGGAACGCATAGAGGTATCAAGTTGAAATTCATATCAAATACTTAAGTCTACTGTACCTTAGAGGTGTGAAAAAATCAAACTTCTAAGCCAACGCAATCAAAAGATACAGTCGTTTATGCCGCAAATTTTCTACATTTGCAAGGGAATCAAAAATCTACAAGATACTTCCCATGAACTCAGAATCTTGAAATTTGGTACGAAGCAACGTTTTATAGCACAGATAAAGGAAAAATTGCGAAAAGCATAAATTTTTAGTTACATCATATAATAAAAATATTTATAATAATTTTAAGCATATATACCTACGGATTTGTTCGGAACCGTCGGTGCGCGAGTCCGACTCGCACTTGGCCGGTTTTTTTTAAATTTATACTCTCATGACGGAGAAGAAAAAAATAAAACCTAAAAATCAGTCGGATATTTTATGATAATCCTAAATCTACAATACTATAAATAATCTGTAAGAAAATACACATTCTTATTTCCGAAGAACTGTAATAAACGTTGTAATTTGTTAAATTGGTTCCCTCTATAAATAAAACGACTGCTAACCAATAATGCTTCACTTACCACCAAATTGTTATAGATCGTCGGAGTCTTTCCTGCCAAAGTTACTATTTATCTTCGGTAAATCCGAAAACTAAGCAAAAATTCCAAACAATAAATTGTGAAATTCATGACAATTCTTGCGGTATTACAGAAAATGGAGTAATTTATTATTATTTTATTGTATATAGGGTCGGGGAAAAAGTTTCTTCGTATTTTATATATAATTCAAGTATATAATGAAGTAAGTACCAATAATTGAAGACATTTTTTTCAAATATTAATTATATTTAATTATAATATATATGTGCCATTTTGTTCGATAACTTGTAGCCATCTTGTAGCTGTAGTACATAATCATGTTGCCCGTAGAAATCTTGGGATTTTTAATTAAAAAAAATGCAACAAGTAGTTTTGACAGTTCTTTCTTAATGTTAACCTAATAGTACCCAAGTAATTCTGAAGAGACCAAAACAGGTGAAAAAGTGTGGGTGCGAGTTCAGTACTACATGGTGGATCTAATAACACGCCCAAACCAAGCTCTCACAATTTTGCTGAGTGGAAAAAGATGTGTGTGAGTTTTCGTTATCATGATGAAAGACCGCTCCTTTTCTGCTTTTTTTATAGGACAGAGGGTAGCAAACGAGTACACAGTCCACCTGATGGGCAAGTAGTTACTGTGGCCCATATACATCTACATCTATCCTCGTATGCGAATCAAAATGTAGATGCGTTGTCACCCGTGAGGACTAAGATAGAATGCCTCTTTTCCAGTAAAAAATCTCTCCGGTCTCTATACTCACCATACGAAACATAGCTGTGTTAAGCAGCTATTTTACGCTGGTATTCTGTGAGAGCGTGGTATTTCCCCGGTCGGGCTGACCCATTCTTTCTGCAACTATACTACTAATATAGCTTCAGCGTGGTTCTACCACGTATAAAATGTGTTCATTGATCAACTCCGGCCATTTTTTTCAATTTATTGGAAGAAAGAAAGAAAGAAAGAAAGAAAATAAACATTACAGGCACAGCAATGCATGCACATTTACAAACCGGGTGCTGGAAGTATTTACGGTGGGACGGGCCCGCCAAAGCCCGTGCGCGACGTGAGATTCTTGCTTGAGTCTCATTAGTTGTTGGCAGTAGCGATCCGAATCGATGGTTTTCCCCAGCGGTAAACGATGTCCTTCCAATCCCACTACTAACTAACAATACAGCCTATAATATGTCCCATATTATAGGCTGTAACTTTACTTAACTCCAACACTTCTTGTTCAAAACGTTGAAAGACTATACTATATGTATAAGGCATTAGCGATGCATTAGAGAGACAAAGTGTTGCTTATTTTCTCCCTAAAGCTATCCAATCTATCTAGACTGATCGTCTATTAGGCGGGCATTTGCACCGTTCCTAACTTACGGGCCTTATTTGGGTTCGAAGTATAATTTATTGTCTTCAATTCCACTCGGGAAGGCGAAAAGGTTAAGCAATAAATTGAACACAGCTGCATTACGAATAGACACTAAGCTAAATAAGGAAACAAAAGTGCTGATTAAAAACTGTTATATTGTTTTTTATTAAATAGCAAAAACGAAAAAATCGCTCATCGCTTGCTCTTATTAAAACAAAAGAGTTTGTCCGTTAAGGGACGCCCGGTGGATATGAGACATCATTAGTATTGGTAGAATTAATAATTAATGAAAAATAATAAAACTGCCTTTAATAGATTGCAACGTAAACAATTTATGAAGACAACAAATGGTAGTTAGTATGGTCAATTTGGTTTCCTTTGTTGTTATTTTATTTATAAGTTTATCTTATATACCTATTTTGTATTAAAAATATGTATGTATATGTAAAATGGGATTAGAATGCAGAACTTAAATGGAAAGCGTTTAATCCCACTTCTGATGTATGATGAGATATTACGATGTATAAAAACAAGGAAACGGCTTAAGACTAGAATAGAATCACTTTTATTCAGTATCGTATTTCTACCACTGGATCAAATTAAATCTCTGTTCTGGGAAGAACCAGCAAGAATTAATTTACATTATGTTGATTTTTACAGTTATAAAATACACAGATTACATTGATAAAAACGGGGCTAATCAACTATAAATTGTACTGAGACTAATTTTATAGTTGAGAATAATAATTAATTCGTTTGCCCTTAATGTTGACAATTATCCAATGTGTCAAGATTAAGCTGGTGACAAAATACAGCGAGTGAACTGTGCCACGCCAGAGCCAAGACCGATTTAACAGTGGTCGCTCCCTCTGTTTTATACAAGCAAAACAATTAGCTAGCCACACGAGCGCCGCCGCACGTGCTACGGCGCAGACACAATCATATAAATTATATATATATATAATATATATATATATATATATTTATTATAATATTATTATATTATATATATCTTGCGAATGTGCTGTACGGGGAAGTAAAGATAAAAAGGGGGACGAGAAGCTCTTACGGTTTGAGCTTGGGCACGTGGCGAATATTTCTTTACTAGCTAACGGTCGCTGGTCGCTCATTTGGAGTCGAACAAAAAAGAGAAGAATAAAAATATTAGAAAACATTTATCTTGCAACTCCTCAAGCTCCTCCTCAGATTCAAGCTATCTGAAATCTTAATGAAATAGAAAAATAGCTAATATGTAACCACGGTAGGTCTGAGGTCGCAAATTGGGTGCAGGGAAACGTGCAGACAGCATTCGAATTGGGCGTAAAAGAGTTTTTAACAGTAATAGAGCCACGTGGTAGCTTTTTCTGTCGCACGGATGGGCCGACTCGAACTGATAGACTAACAACGAAGTTAAATAAAACTCTAACCTAGGAGGTTACCAGCACCTTTGGTGACATAGATCCCCGCTGAGCATCCACGTCCACGCTAAATTACTTTTCCTGAGCGTTGTTTGCTCAGCCTACCCCGGTAGGACTATCTCCATTATCCCCTTGTTCTACAAAATAATGGAATCCACTATAAACTGCCAGCTCATGAGGTAACTTAAGGCTTCAGCTGGTCATCTTCTGGTCTACCTGAATCATTCGGAGGCAGAGGCAGCAATCGGGGTTTAGCACACAGCGTTTCTTTAGAAGCTCTCTTCCTATGGGCTTCCTGAGAAATTGTGTAATTGGATCACAAGCTTTCTTGTAGAACGAAGCATCAAGATCGTATTGGATATGGATAGACTTTTAGATTTTTAATTTAAAGTTGAAAATTTCAGTCCGTAATTCACCGAACGTAAATTTTTCAATTTACACCAACATTATCATAATTTTCATCAAAATTACATTGATGATTATTTTAAGCATAAATATACAGCTCATAACAATTTAATTACAAAAGAGATGTCGAAAAATACTTCAAACTTTTAAGTTGTTCTTCAAGTAGAAAATTCTCTAAAGTGCAGAAAAAAAAATCATAACTCGAAAACTATGAAAAATGGCGGAACATATATGGGAGTGTCAATGACCTCAATAGTGCCTCCCAACGGATAGGTCTTAAGATGAACATGGACAAAACTAAGATCATGTGTAACGTCCATATCACACTCATGTAATTGTTGGGAGCACTAAGCTCGAAGTTGATGACGGCCAGGCACAGTCAAGGCTATTTTAGTCGACATTACCATTCCCCATGAAAAGAACCTCGTGAAAGCCAAAACAGATAAGAAAACAAAATATCTGGACTTGGCTCACGGGGTGACCGACATTTGGTCTGCTAACCGAAATTACTCCTGTAGTAGTCTCTGCAAACGAGGCTTATCCAGGTCGGCCTCTCGGGTCATCTGCGGTGACTAGGACTCCGTGACAGATCTCTCCGGGCTCATATGCAGAAGGCGTTGCTCCTCGACACTACCCGTATAGTCCGTCGGTTTCTTTCCCTTTTCCCCTAACCCTCGGCCGTTTGGTCTCCCTTGCAGAGGGCTTCCATCTGGTTGGGCTTTTAATTATTTATGGTAGTATATTTAATATATTTATATATATTATGTATATTTAGTTACTATAAACATTTATATATTATTCAGCCCAACCAGATGAGAATGTGCCGTGTAGTGGCGGTCAAGAATATCCACTACCCCCATATCCTCCCGTGGGTGTCGTAAAAGGCGGACAAAGGGAAACAGGCAGGAGATGGGCAGCAGCATCTTCTTAATAACGGCATAAATACAATAAAAAAACTGCGGTTGCCAACCCGCTCGCCAAGCGTGGCAACTATGGCAATATACCCCCCCATGAGCAATGACAATAATAAACGGCCCCCAGTCCCCGGCGGCCCCGCTATTCCTGGCTACGGTGGCGACCATGGTACCGGCGGGGCAGGGGGTGCTAAGAATCTCCGGTGGAGGTTCGGTTGCCACCTTAGACGACTCGACCTGGCAACGTACAACGCACGCACCCTGAGGACTGACGAGAAGATCGTGGAGCTGGAAGAAGAGATAGACAAGTTGCGCTGGCATATTATAGGATTATCCGAAGTCCGAAGAGAGGGGGAGGACACGGTAATCTCGAATCCGGCAACTTGCTCTATCACCGGGAGGGCGACCATCTGTCCCAAGGAGGTGTCGGATTTATCGTCCACAAGTCTCTCGTTAACAACGTTGTAAAGATCGGGAGTGTGTCGACGAGGGTTGCGTACCTTATACTCAGAATCACCAAACGGTATTCGCTGAAGGTCATACAGGTTTACGCACCAACCTCGGCACACCCCGATGAGGAGGTGGAGGAAATGTATGAGGATATCTCTAGAGCCATGCATTCCTCCAAAACCCAATATACGGTGTTAATGGGAGACTTCAATGCAAAACTAGGCACAAGAAGAGAACGGTGAGCTAAAAGTAGGGAAATTTGGAATAGGGCAACGGAACCAAGGGGCCAGCAGCTGGCCGACTTCATGGAGAAAGAGGGACTCTTTATGATGAACTCTTTCTTCAAGAAGCGGCCCCACAGGAAGTGGACTGGTCGAGCCCCGACGGTTCGACAAAAAATGAGATTGACTTCATTATGACGACCAGACGACAACTGTTCAGTGATGTCTCGTGATCGCGAGGGTGAAAAACCGGCAGCGATCACTGAATGGTTAGAGGCACACTGAACCTAAATGTTAAGTTGCAGAGGTCTCGTCTGATGAAGTCAACGCTCCGTCCCCCTCGTGCTCTAATCCAAAGTCCCGAAACCTTTCAGCTCGAGTTACAAAACCGTTTTCAGTGCCTAGAAGACTGAAATGAAGTGGACGATATGAATGACAAGCTCGTGGAAACTGTCCATGCGGTCGGAGCTAAGTTCTGCAAGACCCACCGCAGAAGAACACAAAAACTCTCCGATCACACTCTTAATCTCATGGCTGTTAGACGGGAGATGAGGCTACATTCTTCAACAGATTTGGCAGCATACAGGCAACTGAACAGACAGATCTCCAAATGCATGCGGCGAGACTTACGCAACTTCAATACAGCTCGTGTTGAAGAAGCGATCGAGCGGAACCAAGGCTCCAAAGTCTTTGCCAGAGATCTGTCTGCCAGAAAGAGCCAACTGTCAAAGCTGAAGACCGAATGTGGCAGCATCGTTTCCGGGGCACCTGAGATTTTGAGTGAGATTGAGAGGTTCTATGGGCAGCTGTACACGTCATCGTTGGAGCCACACGCAAGTGTGAGTAACGATCCAAGAGCGAGTCTCATTCGACACTATTCCGAAGATATCCCGGACGTCAGTCTGAGCGAGATTAGAATGGCTCTCCAGCACCTTAAAAACCGGCAAGGCTCCAGGCGAGGATGGAATTACAGCGGAGCTTCTGAAGCGGGTGGAAGACCGGTACTTGAAGTCCTTCAGAAGCTCTTTAATTCCGTCCTCCATGGTGGCATTGCACCGGAGGCGTGGAGCAGAAGTGCGGTGGTCTTGTTCTTCAAGAAAGGTGACAACGCTCTCTTGAAGAACTACAGACCGATTTCCCTTCTGAGCCGCGTCTACGTGCTGTTTTCGAGAGTCATTACGAATCGTCTCGCGCGCAGACTTGGACGACTTCCAGCCTCCCGAACAAGCCGGTTTCCGAAAGGGCTTTAGCACCATAGACCACATACATACCCTACGGCAAATTGTACAGAAGTCCGAAGAGTACAATTTGCCACTATGTCTGGCGTATGTGGACTATGAGAAAGCCTTTGATTCCGTCGAAATTTGAGCGGTGCTGCAGTCCCTTCAGCGGTGCCAAGTTGACTGTCGGTATATCGAAGTGTTGAAGTGTTTGTACAGTAGAGCTACGATGGCTATCCGAGTACAGAACCAGAGTACGAAACCTATCCAATTGCAGAGAGGTGTAAGACAGGGTGACGTTATATCCCCGAAACTCTTCACCGCTGCATTGGAAGACGTTTTCAAGCTTCTGGACTGGAAAGGATACGGAATTAACATCAATGGCGAGTACATCACTCACCTTCGATTTGCCGACGATATAGTCCTCATGGC
>JAVANC010000023.1:15497807-15586281 GCA_033319125.1 Parnassius glacialis | reverse complement strand
GATATGTCGACGCCGAGGATTCCGATACTGGCTAAGGCAACCAGGGGAGTGCCTTGAAACTGAGGAGATACGACAAAGGGGTTCTTTTTAGCGTAAACGCGCAAACTTGTGTCTTCTGAGGATTAAACTGGACTAGATTTAGTCGCCCCCAGTTCGAGACTTTGTCCAGCAAAGACTCGACTTCAGACACAAGTTTGTTCGGTACTCGGAGACGTTTTCCCGAGAAATATTAGCACGGCCGGTGTATAGAGCATCACCAGTGCTGTCATCCGCATAGCAATGAATGTTACCAGTTAGCAACATATCATTGATATGCAGAAGAAACAGCGTTGGTGATAGCACACAGCCTTGTGGAACACCAGCGTTAATAGGCTTGTAGTCAGAACATGCACCGTTTACAACAACCTTGATGCTCCGATCTGCAAGGAAGCTGGTGATCCAATTGCACAATTTCTCGGGAAGCCCATAGGAAGGGAGCTTCGAGAGAAGCGCTTTGTGGCAAACCCGATCGAAGGCCTTCGCAATGTCCAGACTAACGGCCAACGCCTCCCCCTTGGACTCAACTGTCTCCGCCATCTATGGGTCAGGTAGACCAGAAGATCACCAGCTGATCGACCCCAACGAAAACCGTATTGGCGGTCACTAATCAGCTGGTGATCCTCAAGGTACCGGATGAGCTGGCAGTTGATAATAGATTCCATTATTTTGGAGAACAAGGAGGTGATCGCGATAGGCCTATAGTTGGACGGGTCTGAGCGGTCGCCTTTTTTAGGGATCGGGTGGACAAAAGCTGTCTTCCATGAATTCGGGACTACGCCTTGGGAGTAGGAGTACCGAAAAAGACGCGTTAGGACCGGTGCCAACTCCGGAGCACACGTCCTCAGCACAATTGGGGGGATTCCGTCAGGCCCACTCGACTTCTGGATGTCCAGGGAGAGAAGTGCTTTGCGAACCGAGCGCTGTGAGAACAGCACATCCGGCATAGAGCAGTCACACCGCGGGATGGTCGGCGGTGTTTTCCCCCCGTCATCAAGAGTCGAGTTGGACGCAAAAAGGGAGCCTAAAAGGTCGGCTTGTCTTTTGCGTCATGGGCCAGTGAGTCGTTCCTGGCCCTGTGCAGTGATGGTAGGGATGGCTTACAGAAATTCCCTTGGACAGCCTTGGCGAGAGACCAGAATGAAAAATGAAAAAACTACTGGATAACGTTCATATTAAGTAGGTACGAGGGTGGATTGAAAAGTACTCGGCCTAACACAGATCCATTCAATTCTAAAAATCAAATCTACCCACATTATTTAGTTCAGTTCAGACTAGTTCATTGTGTGAAGTTCGAAACGTGTGCGATAATTAGTTGTGATTTTATAAATTTATTAACAAAGTAATCGGACATAATTTCCGCGAATGGAGCAAATCGAGCAGCGTGCCGTCATTAAGTACCTCCATAAGAAGGGGCTATCATCAAAAGCCATCCATGATGACATGGTCAGTACATTAGGCGATTGTGCTCTGTCATATTCATCCGTCAAAAAATGGATAGCAGAATTTAAGCGTGGTAGAGAGAGTGTGAAAGATGAATCCCGCTCTGGAAGGCCTTCGACGTCAACTACTGACGAAAATATTAAAAAAGTACTTGATTTAATAATGGGAGACCGCAGATTAAAAATTAGAGAGATAGCCGAGGTTATAGGCATCTCTTATGAACGAACTCAAAACATCATTATCAACGAGTTGGGTTTCCACAAGGTGTCTGCGAGGTGGGTTCCGCGACTGCTTTCAGTTGAACAAAAAAGGACGCGATTGACTATTTCACGCGACTGTTTGGAGTTATTTGAAGCCGATGCAGATGATTTTTTGAATCGTTTTGTTACTATAGACGAAACATGGGTTCATTACTGTACACCGGAAACAAAACAACAATCAAAACAGTGGAGAAGACCTGGTTCACCACCCCCTAAAAAGGCTAAGTCGATTTTGTCGGCAAATAAGGTGATGGCTTCAGTATTCTGGGACTCGAAAGGTGTGATTATGATTGATTATCTTGAAAGGGGTCAGACTATAAACTCTGATTACTACTGCACCTTACTACGTCGTTTACGAGAGGAAATAAAAGAAAAACGTCGAGGAATGCTCAGAAGAAAAGTCCTGTTTCATCAAGATAACGCCCGTGTTCACACGTCAGTACAGTCAATGGCTGAAATTCACAACTGTGGCTTTGAACTGTTACCGCATCCGCCGTATTCACCTGATCTAGCACCATCAGACTTCTTTCTGTTCCCTAACCTAAAGAGCACTTGGGAGGTCAAAGATTTTCGACAAACGACGAGGTCAAAGCAGCTGTAGACGCATATTTTGACTCTAAGGAAGAATCATTTTTTTTCAACGATCTAAATGCTTAGAAGGGGAGGTGGCAAAAGTGTCATTGAACTTGATGGTGATTATGTAGAAAAATAACAATATAACTGATTTAGTATGTGTTTATTTTCTTGGTTAGGCCGAGTACTTTTCAATCCACCCTCGTAGATATGTACTTTGTTAAGTATCTACCTATTTATATTAACAATATGTTTGACAAAGAAATTCCGGGTAAACTGTAAATGGCAGTAAATATTTTTCTTCAAAGTTCATAGCTCGAAAATACAACTTTCCGATTTAATTCTTGGGGAATTTTTTAAGTTTATCGGTAGAGTCATCTGGGATTTGTTCATTTGAATTAAAATCCAATAAAAGGCAGGTAGGTTCATCTTATTCCCAGGAACATGTAATACAAATATTTTTTAATTATTTTAGAACTTTAATGGTAAAAATTCAGTTAGTTTTTGAAATTATTCAATTTCGTGCACTAAACTTTATTTTTAAATCTTTTTACCGCTTCTTTAATAATCATTTTTCGATGGTCTTTGTAAGTAAAATGTACATCACTATCTAAAGCACACAGCCACAAATCAAAATTAGTCACGCGTTTTCGGGCTGTCAGGTCGTCTATACGCCAGTATATTCTAAGTCTATGCATGCAACTATGTCAAATCACATCATAATCATAATGTCGGGAAATGCAACTGACACAGAAGTTATATTTTTTTATAGAATAGGGGGCAAAGGAGCATGCGGCTCACCTGATGGTAAGTGACTACCGCCGCCCATGAACAACCGCAACACCAGGGGAATTGCAGATGCGTTGCCGACCTTTTAGAAAGGTGTAAGCTCTTTCCTTGAATGTTCCTAAGTCGTATCGGTCCGAAAATTCGCTGGTGGTAATTGATTCCACATGGAAGTTGTGCAAGGGAGACAACTTCTTCTAAAACGCACTGTGGTGGACCGCCAATCATCCAGATGGTATGGATGGTAACGCGAGTTTTGTCGCGATGTGCGATGGTGGAATTGAGCGGCTGGAATTAGTCCGAACAATTCCTCAGAGCACTCCCCATGATAGATGCGATAAAATACGCAAAGAGATTGTTTTATAGAAAGGGATCATAATAGCAATCTATGATTTAAAACCTAAAGAGTCGCTCAGACAAAAATTTAAGGAAATTTGTTAACTTTGGCCTCTCAATACATTTAAAAAAAATGTAATATACGTACACAAAAATAAAATTAAATTTACAAAAATAAGTGATATTCATTCTCTAAATACCAGGAACATTCACAGCCTAGTAGTACCAGATATTCTACTCCACCCAGTCAGTAATTTATTCTTGGGACGATGTAAATGATGTTAGATGGGTTTCTACCATCGATAATGCTATGGAAAACTATAAAAATAATGGATATGATAGACATGTACGTGACTCAGCGTTAATTTCTTTTTTTCAGGCAGCATTATGCTGCTATTTAACACTGGTATTCTGTAAGAGCGTAGTCCTTTCTCGGTTGAGTCGACCCATTAGTACTACAACTATACTAAATACTAATATAGCTACAACAGGGCTCTACCACGTAAATGTTAAAATAAATTTTATACTTGTAACAAAACTTTATCCGCTTAGTATGAAATTCAAAATTTGAAAACCCCCGAATCAAAAGGAGGTGATAATCTTCAAACGGGTGTATAAATTTTCTTGAATCATAGCTAAGAAACCTCTTGATCAAGTCACCTTAAAAACAAAAAAAAACTAAATCCAATTTGGTTCATCCATTTGGGAGTTACAATGCCACAGACAAACAAACAGATACACAGATACGCAGATACACACGTTAAACAAAAACATCCCTCTATTTTGGCGTTGGAGGTGAAAAAGGAAAAGTTTAAAATTAATAATTTTATACAGCCCAATTTAATATAAATTATTAAGAATAACTCAAAGACTATAGGTTTGATCTTAATCAAACTCATATAGGAACACATGTGAAGTACCAGCTTTCAAATAAAAAAGGAATCATCGAAACCGGTTAACCTAGTAAAAAGTTATGAAGTAACACACATAAAAAAGCATACAGTCGCATTGAGTACAGTCTCCTCTTTGAAGTCAGTAGAAAATAACTGCCAAGCTTTTTATAACACTGTCCACTAACGTGGGCAATATTGAGACGAAGCTACCTTAGTGCTTGTTGATGAACATCACATGACATATTGTAATAATTTGTTCGATATAAAGTATTTAAGACATAAAGATTCCTAACGATATTTTTTAGCAATAACTAGTTTACTCAACAGATAACTTACTATAATAACATTAATATTTGTGTGCTGACTAATGTTGTTAATTTAAATTACATCTAAGCTTTCACTGCTCTAAGTCAATGCGTGTTGACTGAAAACTTAATGTTAATTGTGTAGAAAACTGCTGACTAAGTATATGCATAGGTTGTCTAAAACAATATTCATTAGATAGTTTTCATAGGATTTTAAAACGATTTTTTAAATAAGTGTAAAAAGTGAGTCCATTTGATGGTAAGTGGTTACTGCGGCCCATAGACGTCCACATGTATCTTCGATTAACTCCCATCACTAATAAGATACAAGGCCTGAACGGGCAGCAGAAGGTTCCCCGGTTGCGTATCCTCACCAAAAGAAACGTAGAACACAATATAAACAGTATAAGTTGCTGTTTTGCGCTAGTATTCTGTGAAGTTAAGGGGATAATATGAGGTCCTAAGATGGAACACGAAACAATTTGTACCCTGAATATTAGTAACTCATGAAAGAAACAAAAATGAAATAAGAATCTTAAACCAAATGTGACGTTGATCATGGAGAACAACATCACCAGTGTGAGGGCTTTGCATTTACCAACCACATCCTCACTTTCCAAATTATGCATGTCAGATTGCGTTTTCTTAAAATTACTTTTATTTGCTAAATGATTAAGAAAATTTTATTAAAAGAAGAAATAACACTGTTAAATTGAATAGGTATTTCTGTAATGAATTGTCAGCCGTACATATTTCTAGCCTGTATTAAATTGTTCACTTTGATATTCTCGCTGCACATACCTAACGTGGCATGCAAAAATGCATTTCATTTGCTAATGGAAATCAATACACCGTAGTTTTTCAAATAAAGTCATTATCGTAATGAATTTCTTGGAAAGCTCTGATTCGAGAAAAGTGCATCCAATCATTTCTATGTGTGAAATGAACCGCGTAATGAAACAGCAAAAGCAGGAATAGCGACTTTCATCGTTTACTGTTCACAAAGAAAGTACAAAATGTATTCAAATTGAAATTTTATAGAAAAAGAAATTGATAAAGTTCTTTTACTTATTATACCCGATGCGTAACTACAATTTCACCTGGTGATAAGTGGTGACGAAGTCTTAATAATTTCAGACCCAATTATGGCCAGGTTCAGGAGATTAGCATTTAGCATCTGCGCAGAACAGGAAAAAGGCCCGAGTGTATGCGCAAGCACATATGCACTCTCTATTTCATCATTCTCATAGTTCGATTTGATAGTTATCGGACACGATCGAAGAGAGATCAGGGGTTGAAAGACTTACGCCTTTCCAAAGCACGGGGATGATTTTGCATCAAAACTGAAAGATAGAAAATATAAAGTCTTATGAAATTTTATGTGGTAAATAGACCAAAAAAGTTTGTAAAACTTTTTTTACAACTCATAGTTTTTTAAGAAAATCATCAAAAATCATTATCTATTTAATCAGTTTTTCGATTTCACAAAAAATCCTCCACGTTTTTCTGATAAAATATAGCCTAGATCACTTCTGGCATGGCACTATATCTGATCCTAAATTCGTATCACAATCGATTTAACCATTCCAAAGATTAGTCCATACAGATAGCCAGACAGACAAAAACTGTATAAATTTTATTAAGCATACACAAAACCCACTGAGAGAATAGAAGACATTCAGATATTTCAGACAGATAATTCAATTTTATTTATATTTTTTTATAGAAGGGTGACAAACGAGCACACAGTCCACCTGATGGTAAGTGGTTGCTGTGGCCCATAGACATCTACATTTATCCTCGTTGCGAATCAAAATACAGATGCGTTGTCACCCGTGAGGACTAAGATGGAATGCCTCTTTTCCAGTAAAAAGGTTCTCTGGTTCTCTACACTCACCATACGAAACACAGCAGTGTTACGCTGCTATTTTACGCTGGTATTTTGTGAGAGCGTAGTCCTTCCCCGGTCGAGCCGATCCATACGTGCTACAACTATACTATTAATATAGCTGCAACATGGCTCTACCACTTAAAATTAAAATATGAAACATATAATAGATTACTACTAATACGCTAAGACAGGGTGATTTACCATCTAGGGCTGGCTCGTTGGTCTAGTGTTCGTAAACTGTTGTTCATCATACGGGTTCTAAACCGTGATGGTAAAAAACCAGTTATTGAATTTTTCCGTCTAGAAATAAATTTTCAGGAGCAACCTGAAGAGATTTTATACGTGGTAGAGCCATGCTGCAGTTATATTAATTGTATAGTTGTTGCACGAATGGGTCAGCTTGACCGGGGAAGGACCACGCTTTAACAGGATACCAGCTGAAGTAGCAGCGTAATGTTGCTGTGTTTCGTATGTTGAGTGTAGAGAACCGGAGACTCTTTTTACTGGAAAAAAGGTATTCCTTAAAAAAGTCCCAAAAAGAGTCAGGAAGTTTGGGACGTTGAACCTTCGTGCTTTAGAAAGCACGTCATTCGTGCCGTCCCATCGAACTATGAGAGTGAGGGAATAGAAAGTAAGCCTGTGCTCTCTGGATTATACTCAGAATCTGAATTATAGTACACACACTTACTTGTGCAATATTATCGTGTCCTGGTCAGATAGATAGTCTCCGTTAAGATTGACTGAGTAAAAGAAAAAGCAAAATATACTAGTCTTGATTTATATACATGCATATTATTATATTATTATTAGGTAGTGAAACTCTTTTCTGCCAAAGAACACTGTGCATTCTATATTGGTCCTCAAAGGTGACAACGCAAATGTAGCTTTCTTTATTTGAAGTTGGTTGCAGATATAAATATATTGCAGTAGCCAATTAATATCCGGTAGACTGTATGTTCGTTTACCACTTTTATTTAAAAAATAAAACACTGAATTTAAAACGTGCGAGATTTATTAATATTTAAATTTTCAAAACGAAATACAATGGCATTGTTTTTACTTTAATTATGATATTGTTATTTTAGCGTAGTATAAAGTTCAGTAGTGTGAATTATTGTGTATTAATGAATATACAACTCGTTTTTAGTAGCTATTTTAAAAGTAATATCTTAAGTATACATATAAATAAAATTGAATATTGAAATAACTTGTTTCTATTAAGCTTAGGGGGTTATTTGCATGTTATTAAGGCATAAACAACCATCTCTTTATTTTTTGTATACTTATCTGTCCGGGCTAATCTTCGCAACGGCTGAACTGATTGTGATAAAACTTTACAAACAGATAGAGAAAATGCCTAGAGGGCCTTGATGCCTTTATTTTATTAAAATAACTTGAAGTGTATTTAACTTGAAGCCACGAAAATAATATAAAATAAAAATGTTCTTAAATATAAATAACGCCATATTAATAAATGTTATGCAGACGAAATTAGGGCGAGTTTGTTATGGAAGTCTACATTTTAACCCCGTCTTTTCATCGATTATTCACAATATGGTAAAACATCCGTAAATCACATATCGACGCTTATACATGGTAGAGCCAGCCAGCCGACCGGGGAAGGACGACGCTCTCACAGAATACCAGCGTAAATAGCAGCTCAACGCTGCTGTGCTTCGAATGGTGAAAGTAGGGAACTGGAGACCCATTTTACTGGAAACGAGGCATTCCATTTTAGTCCTCACGGGTGACAACGCATCTGCATTTTGAATCATATTCGAAGATAGATGTAGATGTCTATAGGCCACAACAACCACTTACAACCAGCTGGGCTGTGTGCTTGTTTGTCACCTTTAAAAATTAAATTATTAATATAATTTGACGGCTCCGTGGCGCAGTGGCTTAGAAATGAGTTGCAGCGCTTGGGGTGGCGGTTTCGAATCCCACACGGAACAAAATAAAATAAAAGTTTATTTCTTTAACAAGGTTTGTTTAAATCTAGAACATAGGTTGGCTCCTGTGTCAGAAGGAGCCACTAAACAAGTATTTGTGTGGACTACGAATACTTGTTCCGGGTCTGGATGTTTGTCCTTGTGAAATTTATGTTTGTAAACTGCCTCCACGATACAGGAGAAAATTCTAGTGTAGGGGTAACGTTTTTAAAAAGAAAAAAAAAGAATATATTCTTGGAACAGGCACACATTAAGGAGTCCATAAAAACACTTTAATGTCAACATGATTCCAGTTTATCGAAAATGTCTGACTTACTTTATCAAATGTACGATTAGATCTCGCTAACCCACTGTAGAGCAGTGTAGCGAAACCTTCCTAATAGGTTATTTCGTACTGGGAGTACCCTTTTGCCTGAAAACCCATTTTAATCATATTCATGTTTGCGATATACTTTTATCGATTGTATCTCCTTTAATTTTATTTATTTATTTATTTATTTAACAGTTTATGTACACACATAATTCGAAAGGAAAATGGTAAAAACATAATTATGTACAAAGGCACTGCTTATTCCATAATGAAATTTCTTCCAGCAGGCCTATTGAAGGATAGTTGAAGGAAATAGAAGTAGTCAAAGTGTGCACTTGCATAAATATACGTATACTATACAAATATATACAAACATATATACGTATATACATATATAAGTAAATATTATATATATTATAAATAAATATATATAATTCAATATATATTTTTAATGTTACTTATATGCATACCAACACATTACGATTTAATAATTATGGAGAGAATGATAATGCTCTTTAACAAGTCTTTTAAATATAGACACCGATTTAGCATCACGAATCCTAAAGGAAGTGAATTCCACAATCGTACTGCGTTAACAGAAAAAGAATGAGAATAAAGCATGGTATTGAAAGACGGAAATCTTAACAATGTTCTAGTATTTGACCTACATGGTACGTCTGGAGAATGAACAAAAGTAAAACGATTTTTGGATATAGCGGAATAGTAGGATTATGTAGAATATTGAAAAGAAGACAGAGGATACGAGTGTTCCTGCGAAGGCGGATTGGAGCCATTTAAGCTTCTTGCGATAAACAGAAACGTGATCGAACTTCTTTAAGCCAAAAATGTATCGAATACATAAATTTTGCAAGCGCTCAAGTTTATTAATTTGCTCCTCTGTAGCATCCAGATAACAGACATCAGCGTAATCTAAAATTGGTAAGATAAGAGTCTGGACTATAGATATCTTAGTAGACAAGGGTAGAAAACTTTGAAGACGCTTTAGAGAATGAAAGGCATGAAATATTTTCCTACTTACATCCGTAATATGAGCGCCCCAAGTCAGATTGCAGTCAAAAATAACGCCTAGGTTCTTGGCAGTATCTGAGTAGGAATAGTGGTACCATCAATTCGTAGAGTTCGGAGAGAGGAGAAATCAAGCAATCCACGCGCATATCTTTTGCCTATTATCAAGGCTTGGGATTTATTTGGGTTTATAATGAGACCAAAAGATCTTGACCATTCGCTAATCTTATTTAAGTCATCATTCATAGATTCAATCGCCAAGTTAGCTTCAGATGCCACAAAATTACGATATAGCTGCAAATCGTCAGCATAGAGGTGGTAATTAGATGATATGACCTTAGTGATACAATTAATAAAAACAGCAAAAAGCAGAGGAGATAGGACTCCACCTTGAGGTACACCCACAGTTACATTATACCATTTGGAGTATATTTCACCTGAACGAACACATTGAGAACGATCTCGAAGATAGGAGTCAAACCATAGAATAACAGATCTAGACACATTAATCGACTTAAGGATACTTATAAGGATATCAAAATCGACAGAATTAAATGCACTGCTGAAATCTAGTAAAACAAGAACTGTTAAAAATCCATGGTCCATATTCCAACGAATATCATCAGTAACTTTAAGAAGGGCTGTTGTTGTACTGTGACCAGGTCGGAAACCAGATTGATATGGACATAAAATATTGTTACTGTTGAGAAAGGCTGAAAATTGCTTGTGGACAATGTGTTCAAGAACTTTAGAAAGAAATGGCAAGATTGAAATAGGACGAAAGTGAGAGGGAGATGAAGGATTAGATATCTTAGGGATAGGGATAATGTGAGCTAATTTCCATGACGACGGAAAACAACAAGAAGATAAAGAGAAATTAAAAATGTGAGTAAGAACAGGTAGAAGAAAAGAGAGGATAGGCATTATCATATTAGAGCATATGCAGTCATTTCCAGCAGCCGTAGATGATATAGCTAAAATTGATCGGTTAGTATCGTCTTCGGTGACTAAAGAAAAACCAAAAGTAGCACACTGCAGAGCTGGGTGCTTAGCCAATTCTAACATTGACCTAGCTTTATCACGTGCAGAGATAGAAATAGGAGGGCAAGAAAAATGTTGGTTGAGAATATTTAAATCTATGTCTCCACTTAGAAGTGTTTGTGACTTTCCAACGCCAACAGTTTTAAGAAATCTCCAGGCTTTTGCGGGATCACATTTAGTTAGGGAGTCATAAAAATAACTCCTTTTTGCATCTCTGCACAAACGATTGCACCGATTACGTAGGATCTTATAATTTGTTAAATTACTCTCCAGTGGAAATCGCTTGTATCTTCTTTAGCTTTATCCCTACGTGCCATGAGCTCCTTTAATATGAGATATATAATATATATATCTCATAAACTATGATTACATTTCTTATACGCAAATACATATCTATATGTAAAAATTAATTGCTGTCCGTTAGTCTCGCAAAATCTCGAAAATGGCTAAACAAATTTTGATAATTTTTTTTGTGTGTGTTCCCTAGAGTGTTTAGATTTACAATTGAACCCGGTAAGTGGCTGTTGTCGAGATCCGAAAATCACCCGTGCGTATCCGAAACGGATCTCTAGTTCCTTATAAACGAAACGAATATAATTTTAAATAATCTTAGTTTATGCAATTTGTTTATGAAATTGCAATTTTATAAAGAACATTATTCTTGATACCTGAAAAGAAACCCAACAGCAAAACTATTGTAGTCCAAGAAAGGCGTGGATATCTGAAGAAACGTGGAAGGCGATTAATAAAAGAAAGAACCTCCTAACCAGAAGGGGACTCTGAGAATGCTCAGTATAACACCATGTCCGCGAAGGTTCAACGCTTATGCCGTAGGTACTATAACCAATATCTGAACTCGATATGTAAAGATGTTAAGGACCATGCAAAGACGATGCACACCAAAGATCTGTTTCTACGAGTAAAAAGCATCACAAGGGAGTTAAGACCCAAAACCTGGGCGCTATCCAAGATAGCAAGGGTACATTACTGACGGAGATTGACTAGGTCACAGAAGATGGCGGTTATATTGCCAAAACCTGTACAAGACGACAGGAGATCTTCTGGGCCATTGAGCTTGAGTTAAATCCTAGAGCCTGAAATACTGGAATCTGAAGTCAGGGAAACTCTTAGAAATATTAAAACAAATAAATCAGCCGGAAGAGGCAGTATATTCGCTGAAGAACTGAAAAGCCTTGGATAAAACAGGTATCAAAATTTTGAAGGACCTTTGTAATCAGATCTGGAGCTCGGAAAAATGACCTAAGGACTGGACGGAGTCTCTTTTAATACCACTGCACAAAAAAGGTTCGACAAAGATATGCGAAAACTACCGAACAGTGGCCCTCATATCACATGGTAGTAAGATCATGCTCCACATAATTAAGGGACGCTTACAACCTTACCTACAGCGGCACATATCCAATGAACAGGCTGGCTTCGTCAAGGGCCGAGGGACTCGGGAGCAAATTGTTAACATTAGATAACTCATAGAGAAGAGCCGGGAATTTCATGTTCCGATAATGATGTGTTTTGTTGACTACTCCAAGGCGTTTGACTGCGTAAGGTGGGATTGTCTATGGAAAATCCTCATAGAAATGGATGTTTCCTGCCATTTAATAGCACTGATCGCAATCTTATATGAGAATGGAAGTCAATGGTAAGAGTAAATGACGTGGTATCAGCTCCTTTCAAACCACAAAAAGGAGTAAGACAGGGATGCATCATATCCCCTCTTCTTTTAACATCTACGGTGAGTATATCATGAGGACAGCGCTAGAAGAGTGGAATGGCGGCATTTCCATAGGAGGCAACAAAATCAGTGACCTTCGATACGCCGATGACACCACGCTATTGGCTTCCTCAGAACAAGAAATGGCTGAACTGCTTAGAAGAGTCGAGCGCGCAAGTGAGATGGTAGGTCTTTCCATTAATAGAACGAAAACTAAAGTCATGGTAGTAGATCGAGCTGGAACTTTTACACGAACCGGAGAACTCGCAGACCTGGAGTTTGTTAATGAATTTGGGTACCTGGGATCACTTATAAGCAATCAGGGAGGCTGTGGCAAAGAAATTTGGAGACGTATGCAGATGGCCAAAGCAACTATGAGTAAGTTAACCAGAATATGGCAAAACAGGAAAGTGTCGAATACCACCAAGACCAGACTCGTACAAGCTTTGGTATTCTCAATATTTCTGTACGGTGCCGAATCATGGTCAATCCGAGCAGCTGATTGAAAGAAGATCGAGGCTTTCGAAATGTGGTGTTATAGAAGAATGTTGCGTATAACTTGGACAGCAAAAAGAACCAACAAGTCTATTCTCGACCAACTAAAGATTACTACCAGACTATCCACTATATGCTACCAAAGAGTCCTAAGTTATTTTGGTAATATTGCCCGGAAACAACCAGACAATATGGATAAATTGGTTGTAGTAGGGAAGATTGAAGGAAAAAGATCACGTGGGCGATTATTTACCCGCTGGTTCCACCAGATTCACAATATAACGGGACAGAATATTCCGAATGCCCTGAGACAAGCCGAGGACAGAGTGGTATCGAGGAAGCTAGACGACACATCGGTGAAAGCATTTCAGGACAAGCACGACCTTCAGTAATTAAGCACACGAATAACAAGAAGAAGTTTATGCAAACGAGTAGCTAAATAATTTATTGTTTAATTGCTACAGACCACGATGATGCCACATACACAAGTTGACCATTTGACGATGAGTTTGTTCTGAATGTCATTATTTCTTTCCTCAGAGACAGTATCGTAGTTTCCAATTTTATAATAAATTGCGTTACAAGTACAAGTATGTACATCGGACATCGGATTTCGGAAGCAATAATGAATTTGTGTTTGAGGAAGCGCTTGTTATCTCAATATTTTCTTCCAATATATCATTGCATTTTCAACAAAGTTATATATAGGTATTTGCAAGTGCTTCAAAATTTATTGGAAATTTTGAACCGGAAAGTTATACGACAAAAGCATGTAAGTTGCAAGCTAGAAAAATTATTTTAGTTAGAAAAGTAATAAACATTCTGTAAATATCATAACATAAACACTCATATATAAGGATAGACAGAGACTACGGATTTCCATCTAGGACTATGCTGAAACACCTCTAACCGACTCCTTCACATCCATATAAAATGTATGCATACATGCTCGCCGGTTAAGAGTACTCTTAGTGTAGCCCATCTTCAATATATCGCCAATTTGTTCGATTCTAAAAATACTCGGTACGAAATTATAGATGGTATTTCCATAAATATTTAAATTATTTTTTTTTAATATAAAAGTTAATTTTAAAAATAGGGGTTGCATAACTGAGTCTAACTCCTGGGAATGAGGTTATCGCTACCATGCTGTTTCCAAATATTTTTATAAGTATACGACATTCATCGTAATGTATTTTTCAGAAATAAGTCCCACTGCTTTCTTTGCTCAATTTTACCAGGATAGAGGGTTTATACCGAACCAGTTATAAATCGAAATGCAATTTAATAAGGTATTAGTTATAATCAAGGAAAAAAAACATCCTATTCTATTCATTTCATCCACTTATCACTTAGACTATTTGCTCATTTTTCTATCTGCTGCTAATGCTGCTGACTATCACCTGTTTCAGTTTTGTTTGTTCAGTTTGGAGCATCCACGGCATGCTTGGCCTTACCGTGTAGAAAATGCTTTCATTATTGCTAGTTTCTATTAGAGTGACGTGGGTGCCCATAACTAATGCAAAGTACTCGAAACGTGGTAATATAAATACTAATTAATTAAAAGCGATTAAATCCCTGAAAATATACTTTCATTCAAAATATTTTTTAGATAACAAATAATAACTAGAAACGCATTAAAGCCGAAACAGTTAAGGAGACAAAATATCTTAACGTAGCTGTCGAGGTTACCGACATGAGAAGTAGTCTGCCGAACGAAATTATTCCAGTGATCGGTTCTGCGAGCAAATTAATCCCAGTCTTTCTCCCGGTTAGCCTCTCGATTCATCTAAGGCGTTTGGGACCCCGTGACGGATCATAAAGGCTCAAAAGCAAAAGACGGTACCGAGCTCTTTCACCTTAACCCCTAGGCTTTTGGTCTTTCCTGCCGAATTATTTCGCCTGGTTGAGATTTTATTTACTTATTATATATATAATTTATCTTATTCATCATTCTTTACACATATGTATTTTATATCGGTTATTTATATACGATTGGAAAAATACTTTCTATAAACCTCAGGAAACCAGGTGAAAATATATTTAAGGGTTAGAAGTACTGAATGTACCTTTTTAATAGGCGGACTTATTTTTAGTAGGCAGACCTACTAAGAATAAGTCTGCCTATTAAAAAGGTTGATTAGTAGTCGTGGAAGTCGATTCACACAGTATTCCGTACCCAAAATACTCCTTTCCCTCGACATCCACAAGTCCATTGGACCTATCGGAATCCCCTAGTTGAGCTGAGATCATGTGCTCCAAAAATCTTCCACCAGTTCTAGCGCATCTTTTCCGGTACTCCTACTCCCTAGGCGTTGTCCCAAATTTATGAAAGACTGCTTTCGTACACCCGATCCTTAAGAAAGGTAACCGCTCTGATCTGTCCATTTATAAGCCTATCGTCATCGCCTCCTTGTTCTCGTTAAAATGATAGAGTCCAATATTAACTGCCAGCTCATATAGTACCTTTAGGAGCACCAGCTATTTAGTGACTGCCAGTGCGGTTTCCTTCCGTGTCCGCGTGCTATGACCATGATTAGCACGCTATTGAGGAGCTCCAACACCCTTCTCAGCACATTGTGTGCGAAGCTGAACAGCTCTCTCTGGAGGACTTGGAATGGTGCACATACCAGCACCAAGAGAACCACACCTGGTGTTCGCTATGTTTCGCTATATGAGGCTAGGTGTAGGTTAAGTTTAGTATAGGATAAGTAGCATTGCTACTAACATTTGATATAGATTTCTATTTTTTATATAATACTGCTCCCATCTTTGGACCGAGGCTCTTCTAATCGGCTTGACTCACTGGCGCTGCGAAGAGATGTTGGATCTCTTTGCGTATTTTATCATATGTACCACGAGAAGTGCTCAAAGTAATTGTTCAGAATAATTCCAGCCGCTCAATCCATCAATTATGCATCGCGACAAAACTCTAAATACCATCCATATCATTTGAATGATTGGCGGTCCACTATTGTGCCATTTACAAGACGTTTTCTTACACGTACAACTTCCTTATGGAATCGAATACTACCGCCAATTTTTCCGGACCGATACGACTAGGGACCTTAAAGCAGAGCCGCTTTTAAAAGGCCGGCAATGCATCTCAAATTTCCCCTGGTGTAGCAGTTGTTCATGGGCGGTGGTAGTCCCTTGCCATCAGGTGAGCCGTATGCTCGTTAAAATCCTACTCATATAAAAAAATCCTGGTGTATAGGTAGTAATTGACTAATAGCTTCTCGTTACAGATAACAACTTTTGTGTCCTAATGTAAGGATACCTAACGTTAATCATAACATAAACAACTTTTAATAAAGATAAAATGAACGTTTTGTTAAACGCTTGAAGCCTTTTGAAGCTTTTATATTGAAATAATAATGGTCATTTTAATATGAATTATGAACACACAAAGCATTTCATTCAGGTATAATTTTTTTATTGCAATTTGGATCTCTTTTAAAAATGATTTATGTTTGCTACGGCCATGGATTAAAATTCCATCCAAATTCAACATTAATACAAAACAGAGTATTGACATGCTATTAATGTCCTTCAGATAACTAATGTGACATTTGATGTTATTATTATTAAATTTATTATATTAATATATTTATAGTCAAATCTATCAGCTCCTAAAATTTTTATCTAATCGATTAAGGGAACATCTTTCGAGATTTTAAAGGAGTAAAGGAGAAGGAGACGTCTCCATACATTCTTGGGCCCAAGTGTTAACAAAATGAATGTAGGACCATTTGATATATAAACAATTCTTAGCTGAATTTTTTTTTATATGATAAGGGTGACAAACGAGCACACAGTCCACCCGATGGTAAGTGGTTGCTGCGGCCCATAGACATCTACATCTATCCTCTATTACAAATCAAAATGTAGATGCGCCGCCACCCGTGAGGACCAAGATGGAATGCCTCATTTCCAGTAAAAAGGGCCTCCGGCCACCTGCACTCACCAAGCGAAACGCAGAGGTAAACCTCTTCTTCACGCTGGTATTCTGTGAGGTCGTGGTACCACCCTGGTTCGAGCCAGCCCATCCGTGAGACAGCGAAAGCTGCCGCGTGGCTCTACCACTGTTAAAAGTCTGGCAAGATTTGGCAATCTAGGAGATGAGTTATTGTAGAATAAGTAAAAGTGGGATTATCTATTACCTAACTGTAACAGGTGATTTTTTCACTGTTATTACACTATAACAGGCTATTTTTTACTATAATTACTTAAAGATATAAAAGCAGGATCAGTATAAAGTCACCAAAAACGCTGTGGCAAAAAAGCACTCATCTTGGTGTGATATTACTGCAGGTGTGCCGCAGGGCGGCGTGTTGTCACCTTTACTCTTTTCCATTTTCATTAATTCAATTACTCATAAAATATCTTCTCTCTACCACATGTATGCGGATAATGTCCAGATTTACACCCAGTCAACTCTTGAGAATTTGCCAAATGCAATTGCTACATTGAATAACGATCTAAATAATATTCATGATTGGAGTAAATCATATGGCCAAAATGTTAATCCTAAAAAGTCTCAGGCTATCATTATTGGTAGCCAGAGTTTTATTTCAAGAGTTGACTCGTTCACCGTACCACCTATCGTATTCGGTGGTGTTGTAATCCTTTACTTTGACAATGTCAAAAACCTTGGTATTTATATTGATAATTCCTTAAATTGGATACGCCAACTGCATATGGTAAGTAAGAAAACCTTTGTCGCTCTTTGTTCACTGCGTCGCCTTCGATCATTTCTTCCCATTCCTACAAAAATTATGCTCGCACAGTCTCTTCTTCTTCCGATCCTCGACTATGCTGATGCAAGCTATGTAGACATAACTGAGGACCAGCTAAATAAGCTTAAGAGACTTCAAAATACTAGTATTCGGTTCATATTTGGATTGCGCAAATATGACCATATTTCTCATTTTCTCTCAGGTCTCAAGTGGTTACCTATCCGACTTCGCCGGAACATGCATATTCTTTCTATTCTGCATTGTGTATTATTTCATCCTTCTGCTCCTCCCTATCTAAAAGAAAAATATAATTTTGTGGGGCTTCCGGGGGAACTTATACGCTCTTCTAGAAAATTCGTTTTAAGGGTACCAACTCACAAAACATCGTTTTTTAATAAATTTTTCACTGTCGAGTCTATAAAGCTCTGGAATGCCCTACCTTTGCATATACGTGAAGCACAATCTATTGTAATCTTTAAGCGATTACTTAAAGAACATTACTTGTCTCAATCGTTCGCAGACCGTTAGGATAAATTATGTGATTATGTATTTATTGTATTTATCAGCTGTATATTATTGTTTGAGAAAATTTGTAATTTATTTATGTATTTTGGGTAGATATGTAAGTTTGTTTATATACTCTTATATATGTATGTTTATGTATATATTATATGCTTTATTTTATCTTTTAATATGTATTAGTAATTTATATCATTTCATGTTTTAGTAATTTATATGTTATTTTATTGCATTTATTGTCTATATATCGCATGTATTGATATAATATTTTGTATAATTATATTGCACTACCTACCTAGTATTCATTGTTTATTCCTTTACACCCTTGGTTGCCTGGAAGAGATGGCTATGTAGCGATAAGGCCGCCATATTGTACATTTAACCTGTCTTTTATGTAATTTGTTTATTTGTTTGTGGTGTACAATAAAGTATATTCATTCATTCATTCAAAAACGCTGTGGTTAATAATGAAACAAAATGGTAAAATGATTCACGAAAGTTAAAACAACAACACCTAAGTGACGTGAATATTAGAGATATCGATCTGAGATCTATTACTTAAATTGTTGTTGTAACTGTTACTTGAATGTTGTAATTTTGACATTTTGTATTTTTTATTATTACTTTGTAGATATGTACGCAATTTTTTATCTCCCTAGTTAACAATAATCTTGCTGCAGTCCCTTCAGCGGTGCCAAGTTGACTGTCGGCATATCGAAGTGCTGAAGTGCTTGTACAGTAGGGCTACGATAGCTTTCCGAGTTCAGAACCAGAGCACGAAAGCTATCCAAAATTACGGCACTTCTTCTCGTCAGGTATACCTCAAAACTTGAAAACGAGACTATACACCCAGTGCGTGTTGCCAGTGATGACACACAGAACTGAGACGTGGTCCTTCACTGCTGGCCGGATGAGGAAGCTCAAGGTCTCTCAGCGAGCTATGGAGAGGGCTATGCTTGGAGTTTCTCTGCGTGATAAACTCAGAAATGAAGATATCCGCAGTAGAACCAGAGTGACCGACATAGCCCAACGGATTAGTAAGCTGAAGTGGCAATGGGCCGGCCATATAGCTCGAAGAACCGACAACCGATGGGGAAGAAAGGTTCTCGAGTGGCAGCCTCGTACCGGCAGGTAAAGTGTAGGGCGTCCCCCCACTAGATGGAGTGACGACCTGGTAAGATATGCAGGAAGTCGATGGATGCAGGTGGCTCAGGACCGTGCTTTGTGGCATTCTTTGGGGTAGGCCTATGTTCAGCAGTGGACTTGTGAAGGGCTGTAATGATAATGATGATGATGAAATCCCTGAAAATATATTTTCATTCGAAATATTTTTTTAGATAATAAATAATAACAGAAACGCGTTAAAGCCGAAACAGATAAGGAGACAAAATATGTTAACGAAACTGTCGAGGTGACCGACATGAGAAGTGGTCTGCCGAACGAAATTATTCCAGTGATCGGTTCTGCGAGCAAATTAATCCCGGGCTTTCTCCCGGTTAGCCTCTCGATTCATATTAGGCGTTTGGGACTCCGTGACAGACCATTCAGAATGCAGAACTACACCTGGTGTTCGCTGTGTGAGGCTGGGTTTAGGTTAAGTTTAGTATAGGATAAGTACCATTACTAACATTTTAACATAAATTTCTATTTTATTTTATACTAACATTAGGTTAAGCTTTAATTTACTAACAATCTATGACTATTGTTGGTCGAAATAAAGGATTATATTGTAATAATTATTTCGAAGATTCTATCCTATGGGCTTCCCGAGAAATTGTGCAATCGGATCATCAGTTTTCTGACTGATAGAAGCATCAATGTTGTAGTAGACAGTGCATGCTCCGATTACAAGCCATTTTCATTGTTATGCAGATGACAGCACTGGTGATGCTTTATATACCGGCAGTGCCAATATTTTTGGGAAAACGTCACCGAGTACGGGAATAGACTTGTGTCTAAAGTACAGACTTCGTTAAACAAAGTTTCGGATTGGGAGCGCCTAATCTAGTCCACTTTAATCCCCAAAAGACACAAGTTTGCATGTTTACGGCTAAAAGGAACACCTTTGTGGTATCTCCTCAGTTTTAGGGCACTTTAACTGTTGCCTCATCTAGAATCAGAATTCTCGGCGTCGACATATCGAATGACGTGCATTTTCGTGGTCACTTGGAGGAGAAGGCCAAATTAGCCTCTAAAAAGCTTGGCGTGCCCATCAAAGCTTGATAGTATTTCATGCTGGCACAGCGCCTGCAACTTTACAAAGAGAAGGTTCAACTGCACATGGAATACTGCTCCCATCTCTGGGCCGGGGCTCTTCTGTACCAGCTCCTTCCTTTTGATTGCAACCAGCGCAGAACGGTTCGAATCTTCGGCGACCGAGCTCTTTCTCATCACCTTAACTTACTGTCGCTGCGAAGAGATGTTGCATCTCTTTGCGTATTCTATCGTGTGTGCTACGGTAAGTGCTCAAAGTAATTGGTCGGAATAATTCCATCCGCTCAATCCCTCTATCATGCTTTGCGACAAAACTCTTAATACCATCCATAACATCTAAATGATTGGCGGTTCACTATTGTGCGATTTACATGTTTTCTTCCACGCACAACTTTCTTGTGAAATCGAATACTACCGCCAATTTTTCCGGACCGATAGAACTAGGGACCTTCAAGCGGAGCCGTTTTTAAAAGTACGACAATGCATCTCAAATTTCCCCCTGGTGTAGCAGTTGCTCATGGGCGGTGGTAGTCACTTGCCATTAGGTAAGCCGTATGCTCGTTAAAATCCTACTCATATAAAAAAAATCCTGGTGTTTAGGTATTATATATATATATATATATATGTCCTAATGTAGGGATACCAATCGTTAATCATAACATAAACAACTTTTAATAAAGATAAAATGAACGTTTTGTTAAACGCTTGAAGCCTTTTGAAGCTTTTATATTAAAATAATACTGGATATTTTAATATGAATTATGAACTCACAAAGCATTTCATTCGGTACAAAAAAATTTACTGCAGTTCGGATCTTTTTTAAAAATGATTATTGTTTGCTACGGCCATGAATTAAAATTCCATCCAAATTCAAGATTAATACAAAATATAGTATTGACATGCTTTTATTGTCTCTTAGATAACTAATGTAATATTTGATTTTATCATTATTTAATTGAAAACAATCGTTACAATATTTATATTACAATCTATCAGCTCCTGAAATTATTATCTAATCGATTAAGCGAACATCTTTCGAGATTTAAAGGAAGTAAATTTGTTCTCGCCTGTTATAGGTGACATTTGGCAGTGTGAAATTATCTGTAAAGTTATTTTGTGGACTGGGCGTAGGGCATTGCAATCGCTTCCGGGTTGACATGAACAAATTAGTAGGAGTAAATATAAAATAATTTATCATGTGTAATCGTGTTATTCATTATCATCACGATAGTCATTACAACTCTTCACAATTTTGCTGGAGAGCACAGGCCTCCATTATAGAATTACAATTAAGCATGTTCTTGAGCCACCTGCATCCATCGATTTCCTGCATGTCTCAGAAAAGCCGTACGCAGCTGTGACTCGAGAAGCTTTCTTTCTCATCGGTGGTCTGTTCTTCGAGATATAAAGTAGGCGCATTGCCACTTCAACTTACTGATCATCTTGGTTACTCTCGTTTTACTGTGGGTATCCTGAGTTGAGTAACCGCCATGCATTCATGTTATTGTATTATGGGTTTGGAATTTAGTTATTCAATTTAAAAAAAAAAACTGGTATAAAACTTTTGATATTTTGTGACATTCCTTTGCAGTAGCAGGCTTTTGTTCAGTAGTGGACTTGTGAAGGCCTGTAATAATGACAATGATGATGATATAAACATCGTATAGTGTAAACGTCTCCTAACTTATCTGTTGCCTATGAGATAAAAGTTTCAACGATTTCCACTTAAAAAGTTTTTTGTGGTATAATAAACAATTGAAAACTTGAGAAACAGTGGTTCTCACTTTGTAATAAAGTTACGTCAGAACGCCTAGCGAAAAAGGAATTTCGCGTCGCAAACTTACGTAGGAGATAATATTTCTTTGGATATTATGAGATTAATTGCTATACACTGAATTATTAAATATAATCTTTTTTTAATTTTTTATTTAAATATAAACGTTATCTTCTTACACTAAGATATTCTCCTGTATCGTAGGGGACATACGTAAATTGAACAAGAACGTACATCCAAACGCGGAACAACTATTTGTAGGCCATACAAATATATGTTCCGTAAGGGATTTGAATCCACGGCTCTCAGCGCTGCTAATATGCTGTGATGGTATATAATTTTGAGAGCTATGATTGAGGCATGATTAAGTCGGATTGACTGGGATAGAAACACGATCGCACAGAATACCACCATAAATAGCAGATTATTTTTGCTGAGTTTCGTTTGGTGATTGTGAAGAATCGTAGACCCTTTTTACTGAAAACGAGGCATTCTATATGAGTTGAAAACGCATCTGCATTTTTATTCTTAATTGAAAATAAATGTGGATGCTTATGGGCCACAGCATTCATTACCCATCAGGTGGACTGTGTGCCCGTTTGTCCACCTTACTGTATAAAGAAACAATCATGCTGCAGTCACAATACGTTCCAGCATCAAATGTGGTTGAAAACATCTGCTTTTGTGGTAACGCCGTGATGTAAGGGTTAATTGGTTCAGTGATTCTGCAATTCAGAATTGCAGTAATGCTTCGAGTGGCAGCCTCGTGCCGGTAGGCGAATAGTGGGGCGGCCACCAACTACCTGTAAAGATATACAGGAAGTCAATGGATACAGTTGGCTAGGACCGTGCTTTGTGGCATTCCTTGGGAGACGCTTACGTTCAGCAGTAAAAATGTGAAGCGCTGTAATAAATGAATGAATTAATAATTCTTAACATTAACGCAATATGTTAAATATCACTATCATTATAACTATACCTGTACAAATCGACCTACCTATGTTTCATCAGGGCATCACTCTATACGTGTAACACAGAATTTTATACGAGGATAAATAAAATAATAAATTTTATATACCTCAGCAGCACGGAATTTCGGCCAAGCACTTATCTTGCGATAATAAAGTTGTGAGTGTTTATAATGAATATTTCTTGATATGGTAGGTCAAAAAATGCTTACAACGAGTTCAAGAGTGTTTGTTCACTATGTTTGAGAGCATTGTGACATCGATTCAACTAAAGCTTAAAACAAATTTTGTTTTAAGCTTTAGTTGAATCGTGTCATTTGAACGAATAACTTGAATTTTGACACGCAATTAAACGCAATTAAACAACCCGTCGTAAACTAAACTTGACTTTTTGAAGTTATGATTGTAAAAAATGTACCGTTGGGTTTCTGAACTTTTGTGATTTTTTGTGTTTAGTCCAATATTTAAAGGTGCAATAAAACTAAACAAAAATGCCCTTAACACCCGTTCAGGTTGCACAAGCCGTAGCATTAATCAATCAAGGGTTACACAACGTAAAGCTGCCATTGTTGGTCAATGCAATATGCTTTGAAGCGTTCCAAGAAGACTAACACACCTACTACTCTACACCCACAGACCAGGCAGCTTAGGTGTAAGATGCACATCAGCCCGGGATGACAGCTTCATTGTTCTAGAAATTTTGCGAAATCGCTACCTTACCACAGTTGAAATTCGCCAGGGGCTCGAAATCACGAGGGGCGGTAAATTTTAGCGAGCGTACGGTGAGAAGACGCATAGAAGAAGCCTATTTAAAAGTTCGTAAACCGGCACGTACACCAGGGCTTCTGAGACAGCACCGAGTAGCCGTTTTGTCCAAGAACACGTCAACACTTATTACACGTTTTTTTACGTGATAGGGCCATGCTGCAGCTATATTAGTTGTTGCACAAATGGGTCGGCTCGACCGGGGAAGGATCACGCTCTCACAGAATACCAACGTAAAATGGCAGTTTGACACTGCTGTGTTTCGTATGGTGAGTGTAGAGAACCAGAGACCCATTTTACTGGTAAAGAGGCATTCCATCTTAGTCCTTACGGGTGACGACGTATCTGAATTTTGATTCTTTATTGAGGATAAATGTAGATGTATGTGCTCGTTTGTTACCCTATCCTATAAAAAAAAACTGGACTCACGAGCAGTGGGCTAATAATAAAGAGGAGAACGATTACCACTGCCACTACACAAACAGTGAGTTTTCACAGATGCTCCATAATGGTGTGGGGAGGAGTAGAATAAGTTCCGACGCTCTTTCAGTGTTGGTTATCGTCAAAAACCGGCTAACTGCTGCTCGATACGTTGAACAGATCCTTTAGCATCATGTTTTACCTTATTGACGATTCATTGCACTTGAATAGTTTCTTCTAATGCACGACAACGCATGCCCACACGTAGCAAATTGCGTAAATGAAAATATTCAAGAAATAGGTATTCAAAAATTGGAGTAGCCAGCTCGTATTTCAGCCTTAAATCTAATCGATTATATCTGATAAATGATTAAAATTAAGATTAAATCCTCTCCTAACCCACCACAAACTTGGTCAGCTCCGAAATACAGCATTGGCCATTTGGGCAACCATACCGCAAGTCGATGTTAAAAACACTATCCAGAGCATTCCTGACCGAATATAGGCAGTTATCAGAGCTAGAGAAGGAAACACGCTCAACTAACGTGTATAGACAATTATAAACAATTGCGTTTTTCTTTATTTTTTAGTGTTTTAAAGTTGAGCGTTTAAAAATTCTAAATTTTCTTAAGAGTGTGTAGTTTTATATTTTCATAATCCTGTTAAAGTACTGAAAACTTAAGAGACTCGTTTATTGTGCTACTCAGTATTTTTTGACTAAAAGGTATTTAAGAGCAAGCAGTCGCAAAATTCAATGTTGGCCAAGTTTCCGTGTCGGTGAGTTTATATTGGGTTGCAGCTACGAAAAGATATCCTAATGAGTAACAGTAATGCTACAAGTATAGTGCCGTTATTCGAGATGCCACAAGTACTCGGTTATTCGTCTTTCAGACCAAAAAAGCTAAATTAAAAGCCGGACGTAAAGTATTAAAAATAATTTATGGTCTAGAGTTGGCGAAATTAAACACGAACAAAGTTCCTACTGTCAGCACTTCGTTAGGAACTCGTCCTCTCAGAAATTTTGACCAAGTTGAATTCCGAATGAAATATTTTCTCATAACGTTACTTTCCAGTAGTTTAAAAGAACACCAACTTGCAACTATTTCAAATGTTATTCATACTTTCTTTTAAACTCTATCCCTTTTTATAGAAGGGGTTGAATTGTAACGCCAAAATAAGTTAAAGGAATGAAGCCATGTTTTTAAACAATCAAAAAGATGTTCAAATTAAGCTGGGGTGATAACTATAACTGTAGGAAAGTGTGTGTGTGTAGGGGATATTAACGGTTATAGGAAAGTAAAAAAAATCAGAATCTATAGTATCTACATTTTAAACTTGTGATTGTTGGTAATTATTATTTAAAATGTAATAATGAGAACGGATGTAGGTTCAATTTATTAGATAATCGCAGTAACAAACAACCATTAAATGTAACAAATTTTACGGATTTTAGCGTGTTTAGTTTTAAGATAAAAACGGCTTAGTTAATGATGAAATTATATAACGTACATCGCGTAAATCAAAGAAAGCGTTAAAACACTATTTTAAAAGTAGATATTTATAATTTTATAAACGCCAAACTGCAGTAATTTTTTTCTTTGCCAAATTCTACCTCTGATTAAGACACGACAATATTTAATGATAATAATTCATTAGAAATACATTTTAGAAGAAAAGGAATTGTATTGTGGTTTAGTATTAAATTGCCCAGTATTGTTTTAATATAAAATCAAAGGTTTCCAGCAATTGACAAAACATTTATTACATTTCTTAAAATTAGTCATGTAATACGTAAACGTTTGTTAGCTCTTCAATACGGAAGTAGAATTTTCGACTACAGCGTGGAGTATTTTAACAATCATCACAAAGAAAGCATGACTGCCTAGGCTAGTAATAACTCACGCACTTGTGTGTGTTTTTTATTACTTACTTTTAATAGGCGGACATATTGCACCCGGTCTTCCTAGGTTATAGGAAAAGTTTTTTAATTGTATATAGACGTAATTTACGCAAAATATATTCGATGACATGGTTATATGGAATAACATTAATAATGCTGTGTTGTGGCGACATAACGGTATCCATATTTCCATTTCGCCGGTCGTTCGGTACCATAAGAGGTGACTATGAGATATGCCCAAATATATTTTAAATTCCGATAGCCGGCGAAAAAACTGTCCCGTTTGCGTCAGGTGCAAAATACCCTGACAGAGTGACAGTCAGCAACGCTAAAGGTATGAAACTTTCTGCAATCGTATATCCACCTACCATGAGAGATAGGTCTTTATCTATAAATAGAGATTTTAACAGACTGAAGAAATAGAAGAAGTAGTCTAAGATGGAATAAACTATAATGTAAATAGACCAGCGTAGATGTATTGTTGGTTTGTTGCGGTGATTATATCCCCGTACCCCGAAAAGCTCGTAATAATATTATTCTTGCTACTATTCTCTCTCCCGGCGTGTCGGATTTGCGTCATCAAACTAGGAGTGTGAGGGAATATAAAGAGCAGCTGTGCACACACTTGTTCATTTTATTCTTCTACTCCCCACATGGCTGGTCACTACTGACGATGGTTGTCGTAAAATACGAACGAGACGTTAACCTCCTATTTCAAAGTCGGTTAAAAATAAACATGAATGCATCATTTCAGCTTAATTTCAGTTATGAAGAGAATAGTGATGTGTTAACTAAATTTACAATGCGTCCTCATCAAAATTCTTATTGCAGTTACCGCTATCAAAATAATAATATTTTATGTTAAGACCATTTTTGAGCAAGGTGCAGACAATGCACGAACAGAATACAAAACAAGTAATAATAATCTAGAAGGTCTCAAGCGTGAACTTTGCCAAATTATGTATCGACAAAGTTCCGGCGCTCTGCACTTGTGGCGTTGAGAATTGGCAGAGTTGCACAAAGTTGGGTAATTCAGAATTATGTACTAGCACACGCTACGTCCTTCAGTACCTTGAAATAACAATATAAAATGACACTTAAATACTTTAAAGTTTGTAACAGTAAAGCAGATTGCTCTACTAAGGTGCTATAAAATTGTTTGAAATAATTTAAAATTTACGTTTTTAAACTACCATATACTATTTATACCATAATATTCTCGTCTGCTTCGGATTCATAAATACTTATCAAATATATATGCTATATTATATGAAGATACAAATATAAGCCTAATTTTATAGTAAGTATATAAAATAGAATACAAAAAAAAAACAATTAGATGGAAGCACTCGGCAAACGAGACCATTACTAACTTCAAATATAGATAAGATAAATTAATAAAAAATTAAAATAAATACTTATCAAATAGAATTTATACACTTAATGCCGTGGTAGCTCGGAGGCTAAGCATTCGTTGTAAATTTGGTTATATCTCCGCCGGCACCAATTAAAATTTTTACTGGAATTTTAAGTGCTGATTTACCACGTGTTTGGCGCTGAGAGAAATAAAAAAAAATTCGAAGACATGTGAAGTACGCCCACACGCATTGATGCAGCGCGGTAAACATTTCCTTGGCTTAAAATCCTCTCATAAATGAGAGGAACCATGTGCAAGCAGTGGAACGTATATAGGCTGTAACTTTACATTCATCATCATTACAGACCTTCACAAGTCCACTGCTGAACATAGGTCTCCCCCGAGCAATGCCACAGAGTACGGTACCGAGCCACCTGCATCCATTGTCTTTATGCGTACCATAAAAGGTCGTCACTCCATCCAGTGAGGGGGGGGGGGGGGGACGCCCTACACTTCGCCTACTGGTACAAAGCTGCCACTCGCGAACTTTCTTCCCCATAGTTTGTCGGTTTTTCAAGCTTTATGGCCGGCCTAATGCCACTTCAGCTTACTTTACATTAGAAACACTTTACTTTATTTACTTTACTTTACTTACGCTGTATTAAATATATAAATAAAGCTAAACCAATCGAAAGCCTTCCGTAGGGGAGAACAAAGGGCCAAAAATTAGGGCGAGAGGAAAAGAAACCTGCGGACAATTTGGGAGGTATCGAGGAGCACCAACTTTTGTATTTAAGCCGAGAGCAGTTCATCGCGGAATTCCAGTATCCTCTGATGACACAAAAGGCTGTTCGGGATTAACCCGTTCACAGAAACGATTACAGGAATAATTACGGTCGACATATTGGTCACCTCATAATTTCAGATATTGTGTCTTTTCATCTATTTCGGTTTTAACAAGCTTCTCATTATTATTTGATCTACAATGATCAAAGTATGATATTTTGAATAAAAGTTTTTTATAATATTATCCAATACCATGCCGTCGGTGTGGTAAGAGGCGACAGAGGAACATTAAAACAGAAAATGGGTAGCGTTATGTGTCTGATGAAAGTTTAAAATAATAATATAAACCCTCGGTAGCTAACTCGTCTGCTAAACGTGGCAAATATTTCAAATATCCTGCCAATAAGACATCTTATGGGGGAGGCCTATGTTCATTAGAGGACTTTAATGCGCTGTATGGGTAATAATGATGATAACGGCGTTAACGAGGATGATGATGATGGACCACCACCTACAACCAGGTGATTGTATCCATATATTATGGATACAACCACCAGGTTGTGGTGATGATGTGGATTATATGTAAAGTCGCGTTACAATGCTTATTTACTATTATAATAATAAGGAGTACTTTAAAAGTAATCTATTTTTTAAACATTATTAAGGGCAAGGAATCTGTAGTCTTTCAAAATTATATAGTAAAAACAGAAATTGCGTCTTCTTAATCTAGAATAAATACGTGTCCATAATGTGCCAAGTATCTTATTGACATGAGGCGGACTTTATGCTTGATTATGGGGTTGTTATAAATTAATTTGCTTAATTCCGCGTAAAGAAAGAAAATGATATGTCCTGCCCAGCTTTAAGGGGGACCTCCCACCCTCCCTCAATCGCGCGCACTATACCCGTCGCCGTCAATCCCAGCACTACCATCCTCAGCACCAGGCACTACACTACTAGGCAGGACACACCACTCTCGAAAATACGACACGTGTTTCGCCTCTACACGAGGCAACCTCAGGTGAAGTAGACTATGCGGGGGCTGGCCGCTAAGTAGCTACTTAGCGGCCAGCCTCCGCAGCGGCCTTAAACACGTGTCGTATTTTCGAGAGTGGTGTGTCCTGCCTAGTGTGGTGGTGCTGGGGATGGTAGTGCTGGGATTGACGGCGACGGGTATAGTGTGCGCGATTGAGGGAGGGTGGGAGGTCCCCCTTAAAGCTGGGCAGGACACATCATTTTCTTTCTTTACGCGGAATTAAGCAAATTAATTTATAACAACCCCATTATAATGGATTTCCGCAAAGTAACGCCTGATTCTATCATTTATGCTTGATTGTCAATTTTATTTGCGAAAAAAATTCAATTAGCTATGTATAATGATTTTTTTATGCCGTGTAGTGGCGGTTAAGAATATCCACTACCCCATATCTTCCCGTGGGTGTCGTAAAAGGCGACAAAGGAAAACAGGCAGGAGATGGGCAGCAGCATCTTCCTGGTAGCAGCAAAAATACAATAAAAAAACTGCGGTTGCCAACCCGCTCGCCAAGCGTAGCAACTATGGCAATATACCCCCTATGATGAAAGTTACGAAGAGACGGGCCCCAGTCCCCGGCGGCCCCGCTATTCCTGGCTACGGTGGCGACCATGGTAACGGCGGGGCAGGGGGGTGCTAAGAAACTCCGGTGGAGGTTCGGTTGCCACCTACGACGACTCGACCTGGCAACATACAACGCACGCACCCTGAGGACTGACGAGAAGATTCTGGAGCTGGAAGAAGAGATAGACAAGTTACGCTGGCATATTATAGGATTATCCGAAGTCCGAAGAGAGGGGGAGGACACGGTAATCCTTGAATCCGGCAACTTGCTCTATTACCGGGAGGGCGACCATCTGTCCCAAGGAGGTGTCGGATTTATTGTCCACAAGTCTCTCGTTAACAACGTTGTAAAGATTGAGAGTGTGTCGACGAGGGTTACGAGGGGACGACCTTATACTCAGAATCACCAAACGGTATTCGCTGAAGGTCATACAGGTTTACGCACCAACCTTGGCACACCCCAATGAGGAGGTGGAGGAAATGTATGATAAGATAAGATAAAATAAGATAATCATTTATTGTCATAACTGTGTACATGAGGTCCTACAAATACACAGTATAGTTACAACAGTTTGTCCATTTCGGACGTACAATATAATAAAAAATAAAATAAAACACTGCAATAAATCAATAATTACTTCCAAAAAACTCATCTAAATTATAAAAACATTTTGATAATAACCATTCTTTTAACTTTTTTTAAATCTTGGGCTCTCTAATGATTTAATGTATATAGGTAAATGGTTGAAGATTCTGATTCCGCTTATTAAAGTACTTTTACTATAAATGTAACTAGATGATTTAACAATGCACACATCAAAAGCATATTGAGTTCGTAAGTTCTTTTTTGATTCTTTTTAATATTAAAATGTTGTTGGTGATCTTTGACAAACACAGAAATTTCAAATATGTATATACAAGTCAACGTCAGAAATTTACAAACTATAAATACATTTATTAAAGAGTCATATTGATTAATATTATAAATAATCCTTAAGCACTTTTTTTGCAAAACAAATGTGGACTGAATGTCAACAGAATTGCCCCAGAATATAATTCCATATGTCAAAAGTGGATAGATATGACCATAGTAATAATTTTTGCTACATCTCTAGATGCTACATTTTTCAATATTGATATGGCGTAACAACTGCTTAAAATCCTACTGTTTACTTTCTCAACATGAGATTTCCAGTTCAAATTACTATCAATGGTGACACCCAGAAATCTTATGTCATGCACTTTCTCAAAATTTTCACCGTTGATTATAATATTTAATGCAATTGGAACTTTTCTATAATTCCTAAATTCTATTAGTTTTGTTTTTCCCAAATTTACTTTTAAATTAATTGAAGTTAGCCAGTTCACTACTGTGTTTAGTGTGTTATAAATTTTATTCGAAAAATTTGCATCATCTAATTTATCTCTTGATAAGAATATTGTAGCATCATCATCAGCATACATTACGCATAGATGATTAATCATTAATGGAAGCTCGTTTATGTAAATCAAAAACATCAGTGGGCCTAGTATGCTACCTTGATACCTAGGATTAATTTTTTTAAATCGGAATGCACTTGAGTTATTGATTTTGTTTTTTTGTCAAATGTATCTAATATTATCGCCTGTATTCTGTATGAGGATATCTCTAGAGCCATGCATTCCTCCAAAACCCAATATACGGTGTTAATGGGAGACTTTAATGCAAAACTAGGCACAAGAGAGAACGGTGAGCTGAAAGTGGGGAAATTTGGAATAGGGCAACGGAACCCAAGGGGCCAGCAGCTGGCCGACTTCATGGAGAAATAGATACTCTTTATGATGAACTCTTTCTTCCAGAAGCGGCCCCACAGGAAGTGGACCTGGTTGAGCCCCGACGGTTCGACAAAAATGAGATTGACTTCATAATGACGACCAGACGACAACTGTACAGTGATGTCTCAATGATCGCGAGGGTGAAAACCGGCAGCGATCACCGAATGGTTAGAGGCACACTGAACCTAAACGTTAAGTTGGAGAGGTCTCGTCTAATGAAGTCAACGCTCCGTCCCCCTCGTGTTCTAATTCAAAGTCCCGAAACCTTTCAGCTCGAGTTACAAAACCGCTTTCAGTGCCTAGAAGACTGCAATGAAGTTAACGATATGAATGACAAGCTCGTGGAGACTGTCCATGCGGTCGGAGCTAAGTTCTGCAAGACCCGCCGCAGAAGAACACAAAAAATCTCCGATCACACTCTTAATCTCATGGCTGTTAGACGTGAGATGAAGCAAAATTCTTCAACAGATTTGACAGCATACAGGCAACTGAACAGACAGATCTCCAAATGCATGCGGCGCGACTTACGCAACTTCAATACAGTTCGTATTGAAGAAGCGATCGAGCGGAACCAAGGCTCCAAAGTCTTTGCCAGAGATCTGTCTGCCAGAAAGAGCCAACTGTCAAAGCTGAAGACCGAATGTGGCAGCATCGTTTCCGGGGCGCCTGAGATTTTGAGTGAGATTGCGAGGTTCTATGGGCAGCTGTACACGTCATCGTTGGAGCCACACGCAAGTGTGAGTAACAATCCAAGACCGAGTCTTATTCGACATTATTCCGATGATATCCTGGACGTCAGTCTGAACGAGATTAGAATGGCTCTCTAGCACCTTAAAAACGGCAAGGCCCCAGGCGAGGATGGAATTACAGCGGAGCTTCTGAAAGCGGGTGGAAAACCGGTACTTGAAGTCCTTCAGAAGCTCTTTAATTCCGTCCTCCATGGTGGCATTACACCGGAGGCGTGGAGCAGAAGTGCCATGGTCTTATTCTTCAAGAAAGGTGAAAACGCTCTCTTGGAGAACTACAAACCGATTTCCTTTCTGAGCCAAGTCTACGTACTGTTTTCGAAAGTCAATACGAATCGTCTCGCGCGCAGACTTGACGACTTCCAGCCTCCCGAACAATCCGGTTTCCGAAAAGGCTTTAGCACCAAAGACCACATACATACCCTTCGGCAAATTTTACAGAAGTTTGTGGAGTACAATATGCCACTATGTCTGGCGTATGTGGACTATGAGAAAGCCTTTGATTCCATCGAAATTTGGGCGGTGCTGCAGTCCCTTCAGCGGTGCCAAGTTGACTGTCGGTATATCGAAGTGTTGAAGTGCTTGTACAGTAGGGCTAAGATGGCTATCCGAGTACAGAACCAGAGTACAAAACCTATCCAATTGCAGAGAGGTGTAGGACAGGGTGACGTCATATCCCCGAAACTCTTCACCGCTGCATTGGAAGACGTTTTCAAGCTTCTGGACTGGAAAAGATACGGTATCAACATCAATGGCGAGTACATCACTCACCTTTGATTTGCCGACGATATAGTCCTTATGGCAGAATCGCTGGAGGACCTTAGCACTATGCTCAATGACCTCAATAGTGTTTTCCAACGGATAAGTCTTAAGATGAACATGGACAAAACAAAGATCATGTTTAATGTCCATGTCACAACTATGCCGGTAAATGTTGGGAACACTAAGCTCGAAGTTGTTGACGAGTATGTTTACCTGGGACAAGTAGTCCGACTAGGTAAGTCCAACTTCGACCGAGAGGTCAGTCGACGGATTCAACTCGGTTGGGCAGCGTTCGGGAAATTACGGCACAACTTCTCGTCAGGTATACCTCAAAACTTGAAAACGAGACTGTACACCCAGTGCGTGTTGCTAGTGTTGACATATGGAACTGAGACGTGGTCCTTCACTGCTGGCCATATGAGGAAGCTCAAAGTCGCTCAGCGAGCTAAGGAGAGGGCTATGCTCGGAGTTTCTCTGCGTGATAAACTTAGGATTGAGGATATCCGCAGTAGAACCAGAGTAACCAACATAGCCCAACGGATTAGTAAGCTGAAGTGGCAATGGGCCGGCTATATAGCTGGAAGAACCGACAACCGATGGGGAAGAAAGGTTCTCGAGTGGCAGCCTTGTACCGGTAGGCGAAGTGTAGGGCGTCCCCCCACTAGATGGAGTGACGACCTGGTAAGATATGCAGGAAGTCGATGGATGCAGGTGGCTCAGAACCGTGCTTTGTGGCATTCTTTGGGGGAGGCCTATGTTCAGCAGTGGACTTGTGAAGGGCTGTAATGATGATGATGATGATGAATCCTTTTTTTTTATTGTTTAAAAAGTAATGCAATGCTTGTGGAGTTAACAGACTTTCGAGGATTTTTTTATTTTGTAGGTATGCAGATTTCGCATTGTTACTTATAGTACTTAGATCATAAATACAAATGTGAATTTACTTGACTTGTAAATGTTATCATTTGTTCTAAAAACAATTTTCTCACGATCCTTAATGTTAAAGCTCATATATGACAGATTGCACAGGTGAAATCTCACTCTAATTGACAGTGCAACGTAGCGTTAACTCCTTCGAGGTTGAAAAGGATTGCTAGATTTATTTTAGAGGTGCGTTTTAATATTACGCTTATAGTTTAAGATGTAATGCTTTTTCAATTATTAAATAATATTTGTTAATAGGATGAAGTGCAACAAAAAAATTAAAAACTACTGTTTTGTATTTGAATATAACAGTTTTTTCAAATCCAAAAGAATAGCTGTTAGGAGATAGGGTTCATCATCATCATCATCATTACAGCCTTTCATAAGTCCACTGCTGAACATAGGCCTTCCCAAAGGAATGCCACAAAGCGCGGTCCTGTGCCACCTGCATCCATCGACTTCCTGCATGTCTTACCAGGTCGTCACTCAATCTAGTGAGGGGTCGCCCTACACGTCGCGTACCGGTACGAGGCTGCCACTCGAGAACCTTTCTTCCCCATCGGTTGTCGGTTCTTCAAGCTATATGGCCGGCCCACTGCCACTTTAGTTTACTAATCCGTTTGGCTATGTCAGTTACTCTGGTTCTACTGCGGATATCCCCAGTAGAGATAGGGTTAATAATAATATTTTTTTAATATCTTTTTTCTGTTTTCCATATTCGTGGAAGTTAGCACACATTATTGCTATAGACAAGTTTGCTAACCCCACATTACCTTCTGAATTTCGACCTAAATCTATATTACCATTCTTCTCTAAAGTACTGAAATATATTGTTCAGAATCAATTTTCTTCTTTTCTTAACTCCAACAATATTCTAAGTACATTGCTCTTCTTAAGGTTAATAATGATATCCGTCGAGCCATAAATCAAAAACAATTAACAGTACCCTTTCTATTAGATTTTAGGACTCTCTTCAATTCTGTTGACTTTGATATTCTCCTTTAAATTCTTCAGGCTATCAATATTTCATCTTCGGCAATTCTTGGGTTTGATTCCTGTCTTCGGGGATGCTCACAATGTATCTGTTCCAATGACACTTATTTCAACTGGTGTAATTTTAATACTGGTGTACCCCAAGGTGGCGTCGTGTCACCTTTACTTAAATCTATAACGAAAATAATATCCCCCAAATTCCATCTTTATGCCGACGATTTGCAGCTTTACCGTCACTTTGAGGCATTTGAGGCAAAATTTGCGATATACGCATTTAACGACGACTTGGATAGAATTAATCATTGGTCCCATGGTTTAACTATAAATCCAAGTAAGTCTCAAGCAATAATTTTTTTATATAGAACATGGGTGACAAACGAGCACACAGTCCACCAGATGGTAAGTGGTTCCTGTGGCCCATAGACATCTACATCTATCTTCATTTGCGAATTAAAATGCAGATGCGTAGTCAGTCGTGAGAACTAAGATGGAATGTCTCTTTTCCAGTTAAAAGGGTCTCCGGTTCTACACTCACCATACGAAACACAGCAGCATTAAGTCGCTATTTTACGCTGATATTCTGTGAGAGCGTGGCCCTTCCCCGGTCGAGCCGACCCATTCGTGCTACAACTATACTATTAATATAGTTACAGCAAGGCTCTACCACGTTAATATAGTAATAGTTAATAAATAATAGTAATAGTTAATATAAGTAGCAAATGTACTAGTAGTATTATTGATAAATGCACTCTGTCAGATGAGATTATCAATGGCACACACAGTTGCTTATTCGGAATCTGTAAAAAACTTGGACTATAATATTGACAATAGGTTATCATGGGGTACTCATATAACGGACTTAAGCACAAAAGCTCATCATGCTTTTCACTCATTAAAACGACTTCAAAGTTTTTTTTTTTTTTTTTTTTATAGGATAAGGGTGACAAACGAGCACACAGTCCACCTGATGGTAAGTGGTTGCTGCGGCCCATAGACATCTACATCTATCCTCTATTACAAATCAAAATGTAGATGCGTTGTCACCCGTGAGGACTAAGATGGAATGCCTCATTTCCAGTAAAAAGGGCCTCCGGCCACCTGCACTCACCAAGCGAAACGCAGAGGTAAACCTCTACTTCACGCTGGTTTTCTGTGATTTCTGGTTTCTGGTTTTTTACCCTTATCAATTAAAACGACTACTTGACTAATCTTAGATTACGCTGATGTCCGTTTTTGGATGCTACAGAGAAGCAATTAAACAAACTTGAGTGACAAAAAACAAAACAAAAGAAACTTTGTACAAACTCTTCTTCAAGTTGTCCTTACCATTGTTTGTGTGTACAAAAATTGTTAAATAAATAAATATATTATTAGGTCAAAAGAAAAACACGCAATTTCGACAATAACTAAAATTCGACGATTTTAATAAAAATGTTAAAGTAATATGGTTAATCGATTAAATTTAATATTTTATTTATAAAAAAATATTATAAGGAAATAAAAAAAAAACACGGTACACAGCTCAAAAACAATACGGAGGGGCACACTGAAATGATCGGTAATAGAATATTTCGGATTGAGTTACAATAAACCTTTTTTAGAATTTGAATATTATTTGAATATTATAATGAAATTCAAACAATTAAAAAAAATGATTAAAAACAAAAACTATGTTGGTTTAAATTTGATACGTTAACAGAAATGGAGCTCACGCGTGAACATTTCCGTACCATAATTTATCACAATTTTTGTCGCAGCTTAGTTCAAGATAAATGTCTCAGCCAACTTGTTTGGATTTATGATGTTGAAGCACCGAGTCAAACGACAATATACCGCTGGTATGCCGAGTTCCGACTCGGTCGTATGTCGCTCAGCACTGTTTCTTCTGCAGGTCGACCAAGAACAGCGGTCACGCATGAAAACATCGCATCTGTGCAAACTATTATATTAAATGACCGTCATGTGACATACGAGTAGATTCGGGTTGTTATCAGTACCGTAATGACTGCAATTCAGTCGATATTACATAATGAGCTGTGTGTAAGAAAGCTAGTTTCCCGCTGGGTTCCCCATAATTTGTCCGAAGAGCAAAAGGCGGCTCGTTTTTTTTATATTCTACTAAGCCAGCGCTTATCTACGATCTCGCCTGATGGTAAGTGGTGATGCAGCCTAAGATGGTGAAGCGCACTGACTTAACAAAAGCCTATTCACTCTTGCCTTGAAGACAGCCATACTGTAATCGGATAGAAAGACAGATGCTGGCAACTTATTCCACTCCTTTGCCGTACGCATGATGAACGACGTGGCGAACCGTTTGGTTCGAATGCGTGGTAAGTCAACAACGAAAGGGTGGAGACTGGCCGAACGTCTGGTTGTCTGATGGTGGAAGGGAGAGAGGGGAATCAAATTATGTAATTCCTGCGCACACTCTTCGAAATGCATCCTGTAGAAAACCGAAAGACTGGCTACTTTACGTCTGTGTTCGAGGCTGGTAAGATTGGTTTTAACCAAATTCGGGTCACCAATAAGCCTCTTAGCACGCCTTTCCATTGAGTCCAGAGCTGCTAGGTGGCATTTTGCAGCACTACTCACTACACATATATGGCAGCAGGAATACTACATGCACGACCGGACTTGCGCTTTATATAAAGTTAGCAACTGTTCCGGCGTGAAGTATCGCCGCACCTTTGTAAGGACTCCCAGCTTCCTTGCAGCTGCTTTGGCCTTGGACTCAATGAACCGCCCGAAGTTCAAATTTGAGGATATTTCAAACCCTAACAACTGCAGGCGGTCCGTAAATTTCAGTGATACATTTCGGAAAGAAGGAGCCAAGGTGAGCTGGCTCCTTTTTGCAGTGAAGAGACACGCTTGTGTTTTGGAGGCATTGAACTTCACAAGATTGGCATCGTCCCAATCGGAGACTGCCTGTAGTCTGAGATTCACACGCTCTACCATAGCTTCTCTTTCGACTGGATTTGATCCCGACTGGCCCGAGGACTTGGTTGATATCTCTCAACAACTGTACTATCGTCATACCCTGCATACCCATAGATACAGGGCATAAGCAGATCATTAATATGCAGCAGGAAGAGAGTTGCGGAGAGAACGGACCCCTGAGTAACATCGGCGTTAGTCGTCATAGGATCGGATGAGCAGCCATTGACAACCCGAAGAGACAGTTCACTCAGAAAGTCCTTTACCCATTCAATCAGACCAGAGAAAAAGCCGTACGCTGGAAGCTTTGCCAAAAGGCAAGTGTGCCAAACTCTGTCAAAGGCCTTCGAGACATCAAGGGAAACAGCAAGTGCTTCCCCTCTGTTCTCGAGTGCCTCGCCCCATATGTGTGTGGCATACGCTAGAAGGTCTCCAACTGACCGATTTCAGCGAAACCCATATTGCCGGTCACTAAGGAGGTCATTCTGTTCTAGGTATGCCATTAAACGGGCATTCAATATACGCTCCATAATCTTGCAGAATATGGAGGTAATTGAGATTGGCCGATAATTGGCAGGGTCGGCGCGGCTGCCTTTTTTTGGAACAGGCTACACGTTGGCCAGCTTCCAGGATTTTGGCACTATTCCAGTACTAAATGAGAGGCGGAACAAGCGTGTCAACACGGGAGACAACTCTGGTGCACAAGCTTTTAGGACTATAGCTAGAATACCATCTGGTCCACTAGTTTTATTCAGACGTGAACCGCAAGGCTTTAAGAACCTCCTTATTCATTATACGAATCTCCGACATAGAGGTCCCGCAGTGAGGTAATTTTGGTGGATTGTTGTTGCCACTGTTCAGACGTGAATTGTAGGCAAAGAGAGACGCAAACACGTCCGCTTTCTCCTTAGCCGTATGCGCCAGTGTGCCATCCGGTTTAACCAGCGGAGGCAGTGTAGGCGGACAGAAGTTTATCTCGACCGTTTTGGCGAGAGACCAAAAATCTAAGTGCCGGATGGTCTGGCAGAGAGTTTTGCGCCAATATGTTTAATGCTATCGAGACTAGCTTTCCGTAATGCTTTTTTTTAGGACTTGGCGGTCTGGTTGAAAGTTCTCTTCTTGGAGATAATATCCGGAGCTTTGCGGTTTTGAGCATCAACCCAGGATAGGTAAGCTAAATGTTTGCGCTTTTCAGCTTGGGCGCTTTCAGCGTTAAACCATGGGCGAGCTTTGCTACCGGTGGGAGCGTAAGAGAAGGGGATAAAGTACTCCATAGCTTGACGCAACACATCCGTTATCGCAACCGCGCAGCTCGACGGATCCGCAGAAGAGAAACAGACCTCCCTTCAAGGATAAGATGCAAAAAAGTGTCGCATCTCATCCCAATCAGCTGACTTATACCGCCATATTCGTCGAACACCTTGGGACTCGTAATCATGTGGAGAATATGACGATACAGATTTCACCAGACAGTGTTCAGATGTACCCAAAGGAGAAGTAACCTGTACTTCATATCTGTCTGGTTCGGTAGTCAGCAGAAGGTCCAAGCAATTTACTGTGTGACCGTCTACATCAGGTACCCTAGTCGCCACCTTTACCATCTGAGAAAACCCTAGCGTTAAAGCAAAATTCCACGCTTCTCTTCCAGCATGGTCGGTTTTTTGATATGGGAACAGCCAGTCTTGGTGACAAGCGTTAAAGTCCCCCAGAAAGACCAATTGTGCAGTAGAATACCGATTTAGGGCCACGTCAGCAGCCTCACTAAGGTGATCAAATAATCGTGTTGTCTCTGGGTCACCGCTGTACGATCGATAGACACAGGCATAATGGATTTTTTCAATACCTGTATCTACCATCACCCAGATTGTCGAAAAAGTGGGGTCTTCAAGGTGACAGAGAAGCGGGAAGCAGATGTCATTGCGGACGTACATACATACTCCGGCACGTGGATGGAATTTGTGCTCCAGAGACAATCCAGGATAGTCAAGGTACGCCGCACTCAATGGACATCCAATTTGCGTCTCTGTCAAGAAAAGTAGGTGCGGCTTTTTAGTCTCAAGATGGTGATGGACTGCGCTGAGATTAGAGTGCAATCCTCGAATATTAGTGAGGTGCACTTTTAATGAGAGGACGTGCAGCCGCTGGTTAACACTACTTTTCTTTTTTATGTACATATTATCGTTTTTTATGTACATATTATGTACATAGTATCGTGTAGATAGGTGCTGGAATACTCTACAACGCTTCAACGAAGGGAAGTCAAATGCCGTTTATAATATCGTCTCAGGCATTGAGTTATATGTACTACGTACTAGAGAAGTCATTTCAAACAAAAACTGTGTCCTACTCTATGTTTTCGCGCATGCGCGGGAGTAGTAGTCGCGCATGCGCGAAGACTTTAATTTGATATAAAATAAGACATTAATATAAAATCAATAATATAAAAATTTAATATAAAATATCTTAATTTCATCTAAACAAATATGTTATATTTCTAAATAAAATGTTATAATTATTATTTTATGGAATTCACAAATGTTCAATTTACGCTTTATTTAGTTTGTACGGATTGCAGTACAGTTCAGTTGAACATAGTCAGTGTTCGGAATGGCTTCTCTAGTACGTAGTACATATAACTCAATGGTCTCAGGTGACGAATCATGGATTAATTCATACGAACCTGAAAGAAAACATCAGTCAGCAGTTTCGGTCTTCGAAGACGAGGTCAAACTAACTAAAGTGGTTCACTCCCGCAGCGTGTCAAAGAAAATGGTCGCTACGTTTGTCTCGAAAAAGGGGCATGTTGCTACAATTCATTTACAGCAACACAAAACGGTTACGGCTGAGTGATATATCACGGTTTGTTTGCCAGAAATGATAGCAGAACTCCGAAAAAATAACCCGAAACCTCGCATCATCTTACATCACGATAATGTGAGCTCCCATACGGCTCGGAAGACAAATGAATTTTTGAAGCAAGAAAACGTTGAGCTGATGAGCCATCCTTCGTACAGTCCTGACCTGAGCCCAAACAATTTCTGTACATTCCCTAGAATGATAGATTTATTGCGCGACCAAAGGTTTGAAGACCCCGAAGCAGCTGTGGAAGCGTAGAAATCAGCCGTTTTGTCAACATTAACTTCAGACTGGAATTACTCTTTTAATGATTGGTTTGAACAAATGAAAAAGTTTATAAAGTTAAACGGAGAATACTTCGAAAAACAATAAAATACAATTAAGCTATACCGTGCATGTGGTTTTTCTTATTCCCGATCACTTCAATGTGCCCTACGTAAAAGTGACATCAAAATTTAAGACAAAAAAGAAACAATATGTGTTCGTGAAATATTACGTGGGCTTGACGTTTTTGATTTGACAGGTGTGAGGTGAAAGGTTAATATGTGATTTGGATTTGTGTTTGAAAGTAGGTATAGAATAATGCGTGTCTATATGAATAAAAAATAGTTGGGTAAAATTTGTTCAAAACAAGGCATTAGTTTTACTTGAAGTTTTAAAAAAAAAAAGGGCTAGGCGTCTTAGTTCTCGAGTCATAAATTTAAACGTCAACAATATATTGTAACCATCATAACCCTACTGTACAAACACTTCAGCACTTCGATATAACGACAGTCAACTTGGCACTAATGAAGGGACTACAGCACTGACCTTAAGAAAGACCGATATTACGAATTTTGTGGTAGTAAATATCATTTAATTATGTTGAAATAGTTTAATATTGAAATTGTTAAAATGGTTAATGGTTGACTAATTAAGATTGAAAGTGAATTTTGATCCAAATAGTTAATTAGAAATTTAGTAAGACAGACAGATTTTCTAAATGTTATTTATTATTATTTTATTACTATTTCGATACCTCCAATGAACACTACGCCAACTCAATTTTTACTCATTTTCAGGTTTTAATTTAAAATAGCTCATTAAAGTAATAATGTTATGCTCCCTAAAATTCGTAAAGAAAATTAAAAAAATAAAAAAGTTTTGAAAATTACATAACGCCAAGTAAATGTACTTTTGACAAACATGCGACATACACGACGACTACTCGTTTTAGCGCTGTTTATTCGGGATGCGCGGGCGCTAACCGCGCGACTATACGCCGCCAACTTGTACTAATCTTGAAAATGTATGTAAGTTGTAATGTATTCGTCGATTATATACATTGTATTATCATCTTCCAAAAAAGTCAAATGATAATGAAATGATATAAACAAGGTATGCAAAACTATGTTTTAAATATTATTAGCACAAGTAAGGATTTTGTTTATACTGATTTACAAAAATGTAACGAATGTCAAGATTTGCATGCGTTGTATTTTATTTTCAGAAATTAATAAGCGAACCACATTGAAAGACTAGTATTTATTATTACAGATGAAAGCTTAACGTATATAATTTTACTGTGTATGACAGCGCATAAAAAAGCATTTTGTACGTGATAGAGCCATGCTGCAGCTATATTAGTAGTATAGTTGTAGCACGAATGTGTCGGCTCGACCAGGGAAGGACCATGCTTTCACAGAATACCAGCTTAACACTGCTGTGTTTCGTATGGTGAGTGTAGAGAACCGGAGACTCTTTTTACTGGAAAAGAGGCATTCCATCTTAGTCCTCACGGGTGACAACGCATCTGCATTTTGATGCGCAGACGAGGACAAATGTAGGTGTCTATGGTGGACTGTGGCTCGTTTGTCACCATAACCTATATAAAAAATGTGGGACGAATAAATCGCAAAGAGAAGGGCAAATGTCTCTAGTTGTTTTTATGATTTCATGACTAAACTAGCTTCAAAGGGAGTTACTGAAATATATTTATGGTCAGATAATTGCGGGGGGCAAAACCGTAACAAGATAGCTTACCACAAGTACTTGTTAGCGGCAATTAATCTGAAAATTTAAATTTATCATCGCTCCATGGAGAAGGGACATACACAATACGAAGGCGATTCGGTGCATGCCCTGATCGAAAAATCAGCCATAGGAAGGGAAATTTATTCGCCAGATGAATGGTATTCGTTAGTATGATGGGCAAAAGTACATGATATGCCGTATAATGGCATAGAAGTTAATCAAAATATAATCTTAGATTTAAAAAAGGGTATTTAGAAAAAAAAATTACAAAAAGTGTTTGTAATGGGGTTAATAAGGGATGGGATAATAAGGTTTCTTGGAATAAAGTTAAAGAGATTGGGGCTTCTCTAGAAAATATAGGAATGTTACGTTATAAATACAGCTAAGGGGATGTAGAAAGTCAGCAGATACAATGTTTTAAACAATCGAGTAGGAGAAAGTCACCCCAGAATCTTTGCCAGACAAAGGATATACCCATTTATTGAAAATAAATAGGGTTAAATACAAAGATTTAGTTTATTTCCGTGATGATAATGTCGTACCTCAAAAATATCATAATTTTTATAAGAATTTACCAGTGGCAGAGGTCGATCACGAACTTGATGGAAGCGAAGAAGAGGATTGATGTCATCTGAAGGTCTTGCTTCCTTATTTCGTAATTATTTCAGTTTTTTTTTAAATTCAGAATAATTGTTTAGTAAATACATAGTTATGTAATGAAACATGTCACATGTATACTATTTCATAAAAAAGTATATTTGTAACATGTTATTATTATTGACAAATAATATTATTTTACTAATTTTGTAAATTTTAATAAATAATATCGGAAAACCATTCGATTTTATTGATATCTTGTGTCAAACAAAACGCTAACTGTTAACACTGGTCGTGTTATTCTACGCTATGTATGTGTTAGTGGCATGTAACACGGTAGTTGATTTTATTACTTTCCCGATTACAAAACGCTATTTTTTTTAATTTAGAAATAAGAGAACATTTTATCAAGGTATGTTAGTTGAAACACTAAAATAAGTCTATTATTGGATGTACTTTAAAATAAATACGTAATTATATCCTAGTGTGGGTTTAATTAAGATTTTTGTGTTCTCTCAAATTCCGAGATAAGCTCCGCTAACTGTGACTTGGCGGAGTGTAACGGAATATCAAATGACATTTTTCCGTCTTAAACTCCGCTAACTAGAGCTAATTTTAAAATTTTCAAAATAATTTAAAATCCAATTATGCAGTTAGAAGCAACAATAAATTATTTATTTATCCTGAAAATATCATTAATATAGGTGTGATAATAAAAAAATTATGAACGTTTTTTCTTTAAACGCTTCTCCTGTAAACCTACAAAATCCTAGTTGGCGTAGTGTAAATTGGAGGTATCGATTTAAACGTAAATACATAAACACTCACGTCTGTCAGCCAGAATGATATGCATAGGCTACGGACTTCCATTTGGCACGATTTAGACACACACCTCTCACCTCCTTTTGATCCATAAACCTACGCATACACACTCGTCAGTTAAGATTACTTTTAATTTGATTAAAGGCTTTTAAAATTAACTTTTTTTATATGATAAGGGTGACAAACGAGCACATAGTCCACCTGATTGTAAGTGGTTGCTGCGGCTACATCTATCCTCGTTTGCAAATCAAAATGCAGATGCGTTATCACCCGTGAGGACTAAGATGGAATGCCTCATTTCCAGTTAAAAGGGCCTCCGGCTACCTGCACTCACCGAGCGAAACGCAGAGGTAAACCTCTACTTCACGCTGGTACTTTGTGAGGTTGTGGTACCACCCCGGTTCGAGCCGGCCCATCCGTGCGACAGCAAAAGTTGCCGCGTGGCTCTACCACTGTTAAAAAACTTGCTAGAATTCACGTAATAAAAGAAAATGATGTGTCTTACCTTGTTTTACTTCCAGCCGTCCCTGAATTGCGTGCACTATCCCCGTCACCACTAATCCCAGCACCACTATTCCAACACCACAACACTAGGAAAGACACCTTCATCGATAATACGAGACATGTTTAGTCTCTATACGATGCATCCTGAGGTGAAGTAGACTCTGCAGTGGCATATTCTTAGCGGTGTCTGTTTTATAAGATGTGTTAGGTGGAAAAAACAAATTAGATAGATTGTTTCTCACTACCGTATGTTTGGGGTACTGATAATGTATTGTGTCTCGACTAAGGAATCTAGTCACTAGTTACACGCTTTACCATCAAGTAATCTAGGCACATTACTTGATGGGGAAAGCTTGCGTATTGCCGTAGGAATCCGACTAGGAGCGACGCTTTGTCAACCCCCATGAGTGCCCCTGTGGTAGCAGCGTCGACAAGTTCGGGCTCCACGGAATTTCATGTAAGAAAAGCGCTGGTAGGTTTTCAGGACACAGTTCTTTGAACGATGTCATCCGAAGGGCTCTTGTCTCTATAAATGTTCCCTCGGTTTTAGAGCCTTTTGGAATATTTAGAGACGACGGCAGGAGACCCGACGTTATGACATTGGTCCCTTGGGAGAGAGGTAAAGCCTTAGTGTAAGATGCTACTTGCGTAAACACTCTGGCGGCCTCTCATCTCAGGGGTACCTCATTTAGAGCCGAGGCGGCATCAGAGGCAGCTGAACTGAGTAAGTGGCGCAAGTATGAGTCTGTGAGAGATGACTACACATTTGTGCCATTTGCTATAGAAACTATCGGCCGTGGGGTCCACGTGCGGTGAAGTCCTTAAAGGAACTCCATCCGCGGCTGGTCGTTGTTATTGGTGATAAGAGGGCTGGTTCTTTTCTCGCTCAAAAGCTAAGTATAGCCATTCAGCGGGGAAACGCAGCGAGCTTTCTTGGCACGATACCGCGGGGAGTAGGATTATATGATAATTAAGTTTCTAGTTTTAGTTTTTTTTATAATTATAGTTTTTAATATTGTATACTTTAAATGGGCATGACCTGTCACCCATGTTTAGCGTCCAAACGGGCGTAAAACAGGGTTGTGTCATGTCTTCCTGGCTGTTCATACTGTATCTCGACAGCTGTTTACAGAAGTTGAAAGATAGCTGTTTGGGTGTGAAATTGGGTGACATAAAAGTAAATTGTCTGCTGTATGCTGATGATGCAGTGCTTTTTGCACCATCAGAGGCAGAACTGCAGGCATTAGTCACGTGTATGAAAGAGGAATGTGAAATTAAAGGTCTCCGTTTGAATGCTAATAAAACTAAGGTTCTGGTATTTGAAAGGGACGAAGAGAGAACGAAGTGTGAAATATGGGTAAATCAGGAATGTCTAGAACAGGTAAGTGAAATTGTATACTTGGGGAGTGCTTTTAGCCGGGATGGAAGATGTGATTTAGATGTGGACAGGCGTGTCGCTGCCGGGAACAAAGTCAATGGTGCCCTGACTGCGTTAGTCAAAAGGCAAGGCGTAGTGAAGAGTGCACGCCTTGCAATACATAACGCAGTGTTGGTACTGACTTTGTTATATGGCAGCGAAACCTGGGTATGCCAGAAGAAGCATAAAAGCAAGTTGAATGCAGTGGAGATGCGATCTCTTCGTAAAATGTGCGGCGTTACCATGGCCGACCGAAAGCGAAACGAAGAGATTCGCAATATGGCAGGTTTGAAAGATGACCTTATCACAAAAATTGATAAGGGCGTGCTTCGATGGTTTGGGCACGTTGAGCGAATGAGTGAAGACCGAATGGTGAAGAAAATATATAGCGCGAAAGTTAATATTAAAAGGTGTCGAGGTAGACCGAGACTAACTTTCGAAGACCATGTGAGCAAACTGCTCGAAGAGGGGAGGGTCAAGAGTACTCGGATACCTAGACGTGCATGTATGAAGAAGATAATGAATCTGAAAGAAGCGAAAGAGGTATGTAAGGATCGTGACACTTGGCGATCTGTTCTCTCTGGCTACCCCGTCAGGGATTGTGCGTGAAGATAAGTAAAGTAAAGTAAAGTATACTTTAAATTAATTACCTTTTCCTTTTTATTTCCACATAATCAGTATTGTAGATATATAGTTTTAGAGTAAATGTATATTTTGTTATCTTTTTGGAGCTAATGCAGATATAGTTGTAGTTTTAACTTTATTATTTTAAAGATGTATTGATGACGTTTAAATTTATGACTCGTTAACTAAGACGCCCAGTGTTTACTTCAAGTAAAAAAAGCCTCATTTGGAAAGACTTTTACCTAAATATTTTTATTCATATAGAAACGCATTATTCTATCCCTGCTTCAAAACACATTTCACAGATTAACCTTTCACATCACACCTGTCAAATCACAAACGTCGAGTTCATGTAATATTTCACGAACACATATTTTCTCTTTTTATCTTAAATTTTGATATCACTGTTATTTTTTTGAGCTGTGTACTTTGTTTGTTTTTTCTCTTAGTAAAAATAAATTTGCAAAGTAATATTTTTGTCGCGGTCGAAGGTGACTTCTTTATTTAATGAATATAATATTAAATTTCATCGGTAAATTACATTGCTTTAACATTTTCATTATATTACGTTGGAGTTCGTGTGCATTTTTTCCTAACAATATAATGTAATAGAATGCTTCGTTTTAAGTAAAAAAGAGTCGCTGGTTCTCTACACTGATCATACGAAACAGAGCAGCATTAAGCTGTTATTTTACGGACGTCTCTTTAGGAAATAAACGAATGACAAGTGTGGTAATTTAAAAAATACCTAACCCTTATCAAGCTCGTACTTAGAATATTACTTTACGTATTTCGATTACCACATGCATAACATATCTTGATAGGGTTATTGGGAACTCTACAACTTTCTGGCAGGCGGTGATAAGTCAAAATGCTACAAATTTAAATCCTCATATGTATAACCGAAAATGAAAATATACGGATAATAAAGATTTTTCAGTAATGACCCAGAATTTCGTATTAAATTCTAAATAAATTAAATGTATTTTTGTACGTTTTCATTTAAGTTTTTTTTTATTTTCTTGAAGCTTTAATTAAGCGAATACAATCATAAGAAGTACAAAAAGTATTCGCAATAAAAATATGGGTCTTAACAATTTTTTTTTCTATTTATAACTCTTTATGTATCATAAAATGTTACGTTACGTTTTCTTCATCCACCAACACATGAACACACACCCCCATATTATATATACAACAACACTCCTACACTCACATTCACACACTTTACAACTTACAAATTCTCTAGAGGTCAAACTTTTTGTAATCTTACTTTTTGTTATCCTTTAGGGAAGTAGCGGGTCATTCTCAACAGGAGTATCCTCTGATTACTTACTAGCAAGTCTCGGCAATATGTTGTTAACAAGATTACCGAAACAAACGCATTTTAAAAACATGCCCATTTAATCAGCTATCCAAAAAGGTAATAATATCCTGGTGAAATCAATGAATAATAATAATAAAAGGGTCTTTTACATAACGAAGGTAGAGAACTACAAAGAATGATTGCTCTATGGAACGAACTTGTACACTTTTAGTTACTTGGCGTCTGATTGTTTGTTGACTACTATTTAAAAAGCAGACGGCCATTTTAAATTGATTTAATTTTGAATATCGCTGCACAAGCACCGGTTTAAACTCATCTCGTTAATTCATTTGTTATTGTTTTCAGCCGTTATCGTTATTGTTATATACGCTTTTACCGTCATCTGTTACTGACTGCTCAATGTTACTGTTTTTGTACATCGCATTTTAAAAGGCGTCATATTCTAATAAAGAATATGCCGACATCATGTACTATTATGGTTTTGCTGACGGTAACGCTGCTGGGGCTTGTAGGTAATATCAATGTCGCTTTCCTGATCACCAGCTTCCCAAGTTTCTGTCTTTGGATCTACCTATCGAAGATTAAGTGAAAGTGGCACTATTCACAGAAATCAAATGGATACTGGCAGACCACGACCACAGCTTGACCGATTTGGATAAAATTTTTATTTCAAAGATAGTTGGGAAATAAAGCCGAAACACAAAACATAACATTTGAGGATATGACAAAACATCACACTTGCTTCTACATATTTCTAAATTACTATGTAACGTCGGGAATCAATAAAAACAAGTTAATTAAATGACATATGTCATAAACAACGAAAATCTTGTCCTGCTCCACGCTTTCACTAAAGTCGTACCTTAGTCAATAAAATTAAAAAATTAAAGCTAAAATGACATTTAAAATGAACCAACGTCTTACAATCTGATGTTAACGCCCTTATATTTTGGAACATATCTAGTACTATAACATCAATAAGAATTTTCTTTGGCTATTAAAGAAATGGGTTCAAATGGCGGAAACCCGTGCAATGAGGGCTAATAATCTTCCACTCACCAGATGTCGCTAGTAGCGACTGAGGTAAAGTTTTTTGTACACAGTGTCATTTAATTGAGAAATTAATTTTAAATTATAGTTTATCATTATCTAGAGTATTATATTAATACACAACACAATGCGACAGTGGTTTGATTTTTAATTTTATGCACTTTATAACTCTTTTTTTAAAAAATCGGCTTTAATTATATTTATAGTTTGGTTTATTCATTTGTTATGTAATTAATAAAAAATATAATTAATAATACCGAAAGAATCGTTAAAAATTACATTTTCCTAAGAAATTATCGTCCCCGCTATGAAATCTGCCAAATATTTTACCTCACTATAAAGTGGCGCCGCCCTGGTGGCAGAAAAAGTCGTGGATGCCCTCATTATAATGTCAATAGTGAAATGAAAAATACCGGCTTTACATTGTCCCTACGATATAGCATGATAAAGTAAAATATAGGAACATATTTATAACACAAAATCGAAATTTCAGTTATATAACAAGATGTTATATAACTGAAATTTCGAACAAACTTACATTCTACTTGATGATTAGTGGCTACTGCAGTCCATGAACACCAGCAATGAAATCACTGAAGACTTATATATAACGTCTCAGAGCCTATAATTAAACTATCTCCTATACTCTTCATACCAAAACGGAATATTGCAAGAACAAGAATATTGAAAGAATTTGTCTGCAAAAATAGGTAAGAAGGTCTCTAGTATAGTTGTAGCACGAATCGGTCGGCTCGACCGGGGAAGGACCACGCTCTCACAGAATACCAGCGTAAAATAGCAGCTTAATGCTGCTGTGTTTCGTATGGTAAGTGTAGAGAACCGGAGACCTATTTTAATGGAAAAGAGGCATTCTATCTTAGTCCTCACAGCTGACAACGCATCTGAATTTTAATTTGCAAACGAAGATAGATGTAAATGTCTATGGGCCACAGCAACCACTTATCATCAGGTGGACTGTGTGCTCGTTTGTCACACTATCCTATAAAAAAATATAAATTTTCACAATCGAATACGTTGCCTTATTCGTCGGGACGTAGTTAAACCGTAAATATTCTAACTTTCGCCGATTTACCGAGAAATAAAATTTGAAATTACTTTCAACATTCATCAAACCGTCACGAACAAAGCTTTTGAATAAAAGAAATGTTTGTACAATTATTCAAAGCCTTTTTAATTTTTGTTAATATACAAGATTTTTGTACGATTAAAGAACTAATTGAGGTATCAGGGTAGAGTAACAACATCTCAAACCGCCAACCTCATCTTGCACGTGGTGCACCCCACTATCAATGGATAAAGCTCTGCCAAAGGAGGTATATCCACTGAAAATGCCGAAACTAACTCTCACAGGCTTATGATGCCTAGCAGCGTCATCCTTTATTCCGAGAGTATCGGATCAGTGCTCACTAAACAGTAGTGCGATTACGTAACTATGGTAAGAATCCTTTGTCATTGTGTATCATTTATAATATTTATCCTATATTAAATCAAAAATACATCAGCCTATAACCTATAGGCCTAGGTTATAGGCTGATGTATTTTATGTATGTAGGGATATCGAAATATTTACTAATATTATATAAACTGAATATTTATTTATAACATTTTTACAATTCTAAATGTAATTGTTAATTTATAATGCGGTCTAAGTTTATCAAGAGTATGGTAGGAATTAATGGTGTAAGAGGGTGAGGATAACCCTTAATGCTCGTGTCAGTGTCGCAGGCAGTGGTTAACTTGATTCAGTAGGGAGACACTTGTGTCCGTAACCCAGCCAGCTGAGGCCATTTCAATAAAACTAATGTGAATATTTATGTTCTCTCAGAGACTTGAATTACAGAATATTTAGAAAAAAAGTTTTGTAACTTCTTTTTTGCACAATTTTCTGTCTGTGTGATATATGTATATGAAAGCCAATATTTTTATCTATACATAAAAATCTCTCAGTGTGAACCTCAGAGGTCTCCATATATATATATATATATATATATATATATATATATATATATATATATATATATATATATATATATATATATAAAGTTCTCTGTACTCTAAAGTTTGCAGTACGGACAGACGGTATCACACCTACGACTATTTTATTGAAACTTATATTTTATATAATATAACGACGGTGAAGACATTCAATGAAATTTTGAATAAAATTTCACATAGCCTTTACGGGGCTCTTAAGTAATACTGACTTTATAAATCCTGTAAAGGAGTTTTATGCCTCCAGCTTCATTCTCTTAATCAACCCGCGTACAGTGTACACAGATGCTTATGAATTCTCTTAGTAGGTGAGTTTCGTAGTAATTACTACGCATGGCAGGCGTTGCTTTCAACGTTTATATTTTAACGTAAAACTTAAAAAACAATGCAAGATGCTTTACATTAAAAGTGATATAAACAACATAGTTTTCCTTTTTCAAATAAAGGAGTTGTAAATTAATTAAGCAAACTGCTGCCAACGACCACAAGTAAAATGCATCTGAACCAAATGTCATACGTGTGTAAAAGGAGCATATTTTTTCATTTTTACCGTTATTTCTAACAGGAATAGCAGCCATATTCTTTTTGTGTTTTCTAGTTAGTTTTATGCTTATTGTGATTCCAATAAAATTCTAATTAAATATTGACCATTTTACCTTTTTGAAAATCACATACTCGTAAATAAAATATTTTCTCCACCTCACGTTTGTTTGTCTGTGCACTATGTTTTGCCGGAACTACTAAAAAGATTTTCCATCAATCTTAAAGTACCTATAATGCTGAATGTACCTACCACTTTGTTTTATATATTAATTAAAGAGCTATTCTATTCTTCATACACTATTCTAACTAATAATACCGACGAAAACTACTAGATAATCGCTTTTAGTTTGTTTTTAGGTTATAGTGATATTCATATTTTAATATTTAATTTTTTAGTATTTCCGTTAGATGCAGTAAAACTAATATTAATATTGTAATTTATAGATTATAAGGAATAAATCGACAAGCATTTTAATAAGTTACGACACGATTTGTGGTGGCCCATTCTCCATGCAAAAACAAAAAAAAATTATTACCTTTATGTATTTTGTTTCCTAAAATATGAATGAATTTATAAATCGGCGAAAACTTGTTGTATTAGATAAATACATTTATATATAATTTGGGTTATTAATATTTTTTTACTTTATGATATTAATAATATAAATTTTCTCCACCGAGAATAGTATTAATAGCACAGGAGTTGCTACTCGCTTTAATTTTCATATCACATGGGCAAAGTGAGTTCGATTACAATCGATGCGCCAAAAATTTTTGATTGGAATTAAAAACCCTGGCACGTGCTCAGTCGTATAAACAACATACAAAGACATAAATGCACATCATTAGAAACCAGGAAGTCCACTATGAGGCTTTGAGGTAACGTGGTAGACACCTTGTCTACTCCAGTAACTCCTCAGAAACGATATGAGACTTTTGCTTAAATAATTTAAAATTGAAAATATTTTACAACCGACTTCAATATAAATTATTAAGAATAACTCAAAAACTGTTGGTCAAACCTTGATGAAATATATATGTGACCACATGAAAATCACTAGCTTTCAAATAAAAACAGAATCATCTTTTTTTATAGAAATAGGGCGACAAACGAGCACACAGTCCACATGATGGCAAGTGGCTGCTGTGTCAAATAGACATCTACATCTATCCTCGTTTGAGAATTATAATGCAGATGCGTTGTCAGCCTTGAGGTTTATAATTTAATGCCTGTTTTCCAGTAAAAAGGGTCCCCGTTTCTCCACTCACCATACGAAACATTGCAGTATAAAGCTGCTATTTTACGCTGGAATTATGTAAGAGAGTGGTCGTTTCCCGGTTGAGTCAACCCATTCGTTCTACAAATTAATTAAAAATATAGCTGCAGCTTAGCTCTACCATGTGGTATCATCGATATCAGTTCACCCAAAAAAAGTTATAAGGTACCTAACATATATAAAGAAACATAAACTCGAATTGAGTACCTCCTCCTGTTTGAAGTCGGTAGAAAAATAACTACTAAATAAATAAAAACTTTTATAGCTAGCTATAAACAGATATTTAATAAACCAGCAGGTTCAGTGAGGACTATATATACAGTGAAATTTAGTCTAGTTAGCTACCGTAAGAACCTAACAAAAGTCCGCTCCTGAAAATAGGTTTCCCCTTAGCTTAGCCCTATATCGTTACTAATCTTAATTACACCTATTACTTTCGGCTTAAAATTACAAATTTTTGGTACGATATTTGCAGAAAGAGCCTATAGTATCTTGAAGTCTTTCGGTGCAATGCATGGGTAGGGATATATGTATTTCACGGATATCAAATACACATTTCCTATACTTTTAATTTCCATTTTCATAATCTTCAATGAGAAATTAACTTCTAAAATAGCACGCGAAATAAATTAATTGTTTCGCCAGACGCTCATAACTTTGTTATAAAGTGAGGAGGGCTTTTAGTCATTTCAATTTTGTAATTGTTTGTTTATTCACACAAAATAAAGGTCTCGGAGGAACTTTTACATATTAATTTGTCAATTTAATACTAACAATTATGTAAAAGTGTAATGAAGCAATTTGTTGCATAACCTTCACAAGCATTTTGTAAATAGACTTTGTATTAAAATATAATTTTTTTTAAATTATACATATAGATAAAGATTAGGCTCTTTAAGTTCACGCCTGGATATAGACGCTTTAAGATCATACAGGAAAATGATGAAGCACGTGGCTTAGCCTACTTAATATACTTGATTTGTAGCATTACTTAGGGTCGCCTAAGTTCAGCATTAGATTTGTAATGGACTATAATGACGATGAGGATGATGAAAAATGCCCGTCATCACTCTGTGAGGTTTAGGATCAACATGATAATGACGATGGGTTTGCCATCTTTATTCAACGACAAAAAAGTCATTCATCTCCAGACGAGAAAAAAATGGAACAGTTAAATGTGCAAGATATACTTTACGATGACCGTAAGATCTTTTAGGTGTCTCCAACAATCGCCCCACCCACGACAGCAACCGTACGATATGAGGCGATAGGTTCTCCTACACTGTTACGACACGGTGCACTCGGGTACACCAAAGAAGGTTTTGAATTAACTATACGTAAACTAATAAGACGTCTAGTGCCTGTGTTAGAATATTCAGTATCCCCAATCGTCCCGTGAGTGTCGTAGAAGCCGACGGAACGAAAGAAATCATTAGATGCGCAGCAGCGTATTCCTAATCACAAAGAGAAAAAATAATGCCTAAAAAGTGTAGTAACTAATGGAAATATTCCGCTTGACGTAAACTACGGTGTGGCCTATGTTCAAAAGTGGGCTTTGACAGTCTGTTATGAATGAGTGAGTGTAATTAATAAAAGCCAATGTCGAATTTTAGGACGAATATTATATCAAACGAATATTGGGTTTAGCTTTTAAATTTTATAGAAATCATGTCCCTTTCTGAGCGTGAAATTCCGTCGTCGGTATATAGATTGGAGCTGTTATTGCGCCACTGCGCAGTATGGCGTAAATTTTCAGAGAGCAATGAGGTTTGTTGGTACGATTTTTCATATGCGGCAATAGGAAAGCTATTGCGTCAAGTGTTGAAAATATTTTTATTTAATAATGTTTTGCAAATCAAAATACTGCGTATTTTTTTGATACTTTATACGTGGTAGAGCCACGTTGCGGCTATATTAGTAGTATAGTTGTAGCACGAATGGATCATCTTGACCGGGGAACGGCCACGCTCTCACAGAATACCAGCGTAAAATAGCAGCTTGACACTGTTGTGTTTCGTATGGTGAATGTTGAGAACCGGAGACACTTTGTACTAGAAATAAGGCATTCCATCTTAGTCCTCACGGGTGAGAACACATCTGCATTCAGATTCTTTATTAAATATAGATGTAGATGACTATGGGTCACAGCAACCACTTACCATCATATGGACTGTGTGCTTGTTTGTCACCCTATCCTATAAAAAAAAACGTTTTTTTGCCAAACGAACATATAGTTCATCTGATAGTAATTGGTTACTGCAACGCATGGACACCTGCAACCCACTTCTAGCAAATAATTCTAGAGATAAGTTGTCATCTTAGTGATGTTATGTTGCATAGCCTGTAATTATAATATCTATACTCTTCGGACCAAAATACAGCAGTGCACACGCTGTCATTTAGTAGCCGAAATAGTTAAAAATGTGGTATCTACCCAGACTAACTTCTAGGCAGAGAAGAGTCCCAGCGTAGTAAAAAAAGTATGTATAAAAGGAGTTATTGTATTGTATTACATTCGTTACTAATGAACGCTTCTCTAAATTAAGAGAATGTATTTCAAATGACGAGTTGCACATTTACCGTCCCGTTTATTTCATATGCTATCTATTTCCTTCGCCGCGTGAGTACAAGAGGCAACTTCAATATAAAAAAATTAAGTAGGTACAAAAGAAAGTTTGTATATTATTTTTTTTTTATAAAAGATAAATAATTACACGGTTTTTAAAAGTTCTTTGCTTACATTTTGTCTCGTAACAATTTTATACATTTCGTTTACGTATTCGACTTTTTTTTATATAAAAGGGGGCAAACGAGAATGCGGCTCACCAGATGGTAAGTGCACCATCGCCGCCCATGAACAAATGCATTACCAGGGGAATTGCAGATGCGTTGCCGTTTTAGAAAGGTGTAAGCACTTTCTTGAAGGTCCCTAAGTCGTATCGGTCCGGAAAAATCGCCGGTGGTAGACAATTCCACAAAGATGTTAAACTAGGAAGAAAACTCCTAGTAAAACGTACAGTTACGGACCGCCAAGCATCCAGATGAGAATAGTATCGTGAATTTTGACGCGAGGTACGTTAATGAAATTTGGCGACTGGAATTAATCCGAACAAATCCTCAGAGCACTCCCCGTGGTAAATTCGATAGAAAATACAAAGGGATGCTACATCCCTACGTAGGGTCAGTGTTTCGAGCCGATCAAAAAGAACTCAGTCGTCGACAATTCGAACCTCTCAGCGCTGATGCGGTCAAGTAGGAGGAGCTGGTACTGGGGTGGCCCCTGCCCAGAGGTGAGAACAGTATTCCATCTTAGGCCCGAACTTTCGCTTTGTAAAGGTGCTAGCGATGTGCCGGCGTGAAATACTGTCTCGCTCTGCTGAGCACGCCAAGCTTTTTAGAGGCCATTTGGCCTTCCCTTCCAAGTGACCACGAAACTGCACACTATTCGATATGTCGACGCCGAGGATTCCGTTGCTAGCTGAGGCAGCAAGGGGAGTGCCTTGAAACTGAGAAGATACGACAAAGCGGTTCTTTTTAGCGGTAAACGCGCAAACTTGTGTCTTCTGGGGATTAAACTGGACTAGATTTAGTGGCCCCGATTTCGAGACTTTATTCAGCAAAGACTCGACTGTAGACACAAGTTTGTCTCGGTACTCGGCGAAATTTGCCCGAGAATTATTGGTATGGCGGTATATAAGGCATCACCAGTGCTGTCGTCTGCATAGCAATGAATATTACCAGTTTGCAACATATCATTGATATGCAGGAGAAACAGCGTTGGTGATGATGGTGGTGCACGCAGACTTATGGAATACCAGCGTTGATAGGCTTAAATCATAGCATGAACCGTCTACATCGACTCGATCCTTTGATCAGCAAGGAAACTGGTGATACATTTGTACAATTTCTCGGGAAGGCCCATAGAAAGCGCTTTGTGCCAGATCCGATCGATGGCCTTCGCTGTGTCCAAGCTAACGACCAGTGCCTCTTCCTTGGACTCTACTACCTCCGCACATCCATGAGTCAGGTAGACCAGAAGATCACCAGCTCATCGACCCCGACGAAAACCGTACTGGCAGTCACTAATCAGCTTGTGATCCTCAAGGTACCTCATGAGCTGACAGTTTATAATGGATTCCATTATGTTGGAGAACAAGGAGGTGACGGCGATAGGCCTAAGGTTGGACTGGTCTGAGCTGTCGCCTTTTTTATGGAGCGAGTGAACCAAAGCTGTCTGTTTGGGACTACGTCCTTGGGAGTAGGAGTACCAGAAAAGACGCGTTAAAATCGGTACCAACTCCGGAGCACACGTCTTGTGCATAATTGGAGAGACTCCATCAGGCGGACTTTACTTGCTGCCGTCCAGTGAGAAGAGTGCTTTGCGAACCGAGCGCTGTGTAAACCGCACATCCGGCATGGAGCATTTAAATCGCGGGATGGTCGCTGGTGTGTTCCACCCGTCATCTAGAGTCGAGTTGGACGCAAAGAGAGAGCTCAACAGTTCGGCTTTATCTTTGCGGCATGGCTAGTGAGTCGTCCTCTCTGTTCAGAGATGGAAGAGATAGCTGACAGAAGTTCACTTGGACAGCCTTGGCGAGAGACCAGAATGCACGGGTTCCCGAAGGAAGGCGAACTAGTTCTCGCCAATTCTGCCGATGTGCTCAGAACTTGCCTTGGCAATGAGGCTTTTGAAGGACCTGGAGGCGGAATTATACTTCTTTTTAAGTGCGCTGATGTTTACATCCTAAGACGTTGATGCGTCCAGCCCAGGCCCGGTAGCACTCCTGCGTATAGCGTGATATTTTACAGGAGCGACCAAACCATGGCTGGAATCTGCCTCCGATGGACACCACAAAGGATGGAATAAAAAAGTTACATACCCTGAAGCGCCATATCAGCAATATATCGGCAATAACGCTGGAATCTTACGGAGAGAAGCGAACCCGCCCCCAAGGGTAGGATTCAAAAAAAAAACCGCATCCCCGTCCCAATCGGCCGATCTGTAGTGCCAAATACGGCGGTAAGCTGCAGATCGCAATTACGATAGGAGAATGTGTGGCATCGTACTCCGGATCAGACAATGGTTCCGAAGAGCCCAGAGGGGCATCGACGGAGACTTGATTATCTCTCCGAATGAGATGACAGCAGAAGGTCCAACAGGGAAGGTACATGACCCTCCACATCTGGGATCCGCGTAGGCGAAGTAACCAGTTGTGTTAGACCATATGCCCAAGGCAAAAGTCGTAGACAGATCTACCCACATGATCAGTTAAACGAGAACAAAGCCATTCAGTGGGGTGGGCGTTAAAATCAACCGAGTATCACGATCTCTGCGGAGAAGATCTGTTGTAGCACGGAGTCTGCAGCCATTTGGACGTTGTTGATAAGTCGGTCTGTATTGGCATTACCGCTATGAGACCTATAGGGGCACTGGGATGGGCGTCGCTGTCTACGCGCAGCCATAGTAATGGACAGGTCCGTACCTTCAAGACTGCCGAGGCGTCGAAATCAGATGTCCTTTCTGACGTATACGCAAACTGCAGCCCGGGGCACAAAGGAGTGTTCTAATTTGTACCCCGGGTAGGACAGATATGAAGTATCAGCCGGAGAGGACACTTGAGTCTCAATTAAAAAGAGGAAGGCCAGCCTTCTCCGTCTCTTGATGGTAATGGACGGCGTCAAATTTGGAATGATGTCCCCTGATGTTACAAAAATTAACAGATAGCGTGACAGGAGTTGCCTTGGATTATTGCTCCGCTTGTCCCGAGCAGTATTAGTCGCAAAGCGAAATTTGTCCCCCCCCCCCCCAGAATACACAAGGCAGCCTTGAGCACCCACGCTCAGGAGTGAGTAGTTTGGTCGTGGATGCTCAGCAAGGGATTGTCCAGGGGGTACCCTCCTGGGGTAGTAAGGTGGCCCATAAGTCGTTAGAAATGTAAATTTCGAATAAAATACAAAAGGCGCGCATGAGTGGCGCGCGCGGTGCGGGGAGAGTAACTGATAGTTTCTGGAAATTCAGTCGCCATGGAGCGTTTCACCGGTGCGGACCGTGCATTTTGTGTGCGCGAGTTTTATCGAAACAATGATTCGGCTACCATTGCGCGGCTTAAATTTCGAGAATATCAGAATTTACGCAACTTTAAAGACATTCCAAGTGTTCAAACGATTAAGAACTGGGTTATTAAGTTCGAAGAGAGTGGTTCGACGTTGGATAAACAACGGTCAGGTCGACCAAGGACATCACGGACGGAAGAAAAACATCGATGTAGTGAAACACTCAATTCGTGAAAATCCTACCTAGTCTACTCGTAAGCGTTCCAGTGCATTAAACTTACCCAGAACATCGTTACAGCGAATTTTAAAGAAAGATTTACATCTTCACCCGTACAAGATTCAGTTAGTATAGGAATCAAAAGATACTGACACTATCCACAGACTAAATTTCGCAAATGAAATTTTGAAACCGCTTTACTTCTGTGTTATTCTCTGATGAGGCTCACTTTCACATCAACGGCCATGTCAATAAGCAAAATTTGTCGCTACTGGAGTTGCGAAAATCCAAATCGCAAACATCAAAAGCCCTGACATAGCCCTAAAGTGACAGTTTGGGCGGCTATGTCAGCGCATGGCATTATAGGCCCTTACTTTTTGAGGACGGCAGAGGCCGCGCGCTTATTGTTACTTTACAACGGTATGTAGCTATGATCCAGGACTTTTTTACACCAGAGTTGCATAATTTTCCAGGCTTCAATACGCGGACCTGGTTTCAACAAGATGGAGCAACTGCCCATACCTCTAACGTCGCTATGCCGGTCGTCCGTCAACTTTTCCCTAATAAAGTGATCTCTTGAAGAGTGGCCACCACGTAGTCCAGATCTGACCCCAATGGACTTTTTCTTGTGGGGTTATCTTAAGCGGCTATCTAAGACTAAAGTGTACGAAACCAACCCGCGGACAATTGACATCCTGAAAGAAAATATCCAAAGAGAAATGGCAAACATTACAGAGCTTACTTGCCGCGCAGTGATGGATAATTTAAACGTCGCTACAGGAGTGCCGCGATCGTAACTGATTACATTTAGATGATGTAATTTTCAAAAAATAATTCCCATTTTATAAGGATTATGACAAAATAAAAACCTTTTTCATAATGTCATTAGTTTTTTTTTTAATATTTTTTTTACATTTCAAGGGACTTATGGGCCACCCTGTATTTTCTTAATTTCGCTACCATGTTAGTGGGGGGGGGGGGTAGGCGATTGGGCCTCAGGCCACCTGCACTTACAAACGCAACGCAGAGCTAAACCTCTACTTCATACTAATATTCTAAGAGGTCATGGTACCACCCCGATTCGAGCCAGCCCATCTATGCGACAGCAAGAGCTGCTGCATGGCTCTACCACTCTTAATCTGACTGCAATAAAAATGGCGTTGGTTGAAGATAGCGTAATTAAGTATATAACTATGATTGAATTTTTATTCTTTTACGCAAATGACGCTTTACCTCAGCAACGCTGTTCTAAACATCGCACGGAGCACCCGCGTTCCGCCGAGTTATGGTTTTCTGCATTGTGTTGGTGGTGTAAATACAAACTCGAAAAGTAAATCAAAAAAGATAAATGATAATCTAATTTTTAAATGTCAATTTATTTGAGAATCAGATTTCGATTCAAATCCGTTTGAAAATCGATCTTTTTTAGAAAAACTGCCATCCTAATCTAGCTAGGTTAAATAATAATAGTATATTTAAATAATAATAGTAAGGAAGGAAATAAAAATCGACTATGGAATTAAAACTTAATACTGAACCGTGGTAGCTCAAATGGTTAGCGCTCGCTTTAAATTTCACAGTATGCTAGCAACCTGGATTCGATCCCCGCCGGCCGGCATCTGGGTTTTATTTTTAAACGTGTTCATATTAAATGAAAACACTTTGTTACTGCGATCGTTAATATACCTGCCAATCGTGGTGTGGTTTAAAGATTATAGAGCACTATTTCACTATTAGAAATAAATTCGCTCAGTGAGTAACATAGTGAGCTGTCCCCGGAGCTTTGTTACGTGACTGAATTTGTAACAAGAAAAATAAGGTGAAGAGGATAAAGTTTCTTAAGTGCCAGTCTCGTATCAGCAAGCGTAGCTAAGGGTTGATCCCACTACTTTAAATTACGACCTAATGAATCCGGGAGTCTATCAAAACTACCATTATTATTGACCTAATTACTGAAGCATTCCCAAGATTTAATTCATGCTTTATGCGATGTCCTTTCATGTTCAACATCGTATGAATCACCGACCACGACCGAGTGTCAAATAAAGATGATTTTATGTTTTATTGCTAAGTATTGTCAAAATAATATTTATAGTGCTTACACAAGAGATATATAAAATAAATCATCCCCATTTATACACAAGTTATTGCTGTTAAACAGTGTTACCAGATGATAATTGCAAACTATCAAGCCAACAGACTAAAATGACCGTGTTTTAAGTATACTTACCTTCTATTTGTTTGCAAAAGTGTATATAACCGTGTCAATGTAAGACAAAATACAACGTTTTTATGATATATTTTTATTAAACAAAATTTCTTCTGAAAGTACTACCTGGTCATAAATTGACGAAGTCATTATTGTAATCATATCTTTCGATTGTGTAATAGCAACACAATTTCTATTTTTGTGAATAGATAACTTAGCCAGAGAGTTCCTATTTATAGCATTCGTAATCAGTGTATTTATTTTCTTCGTTTTGAAGTCATTTACTTGACTGAATAGACTATTACATACATCATCAGAGTGGGTAAAAAGAATGTTCACCTTCAATTTAAAATTTAAATATATTTTCTCCACTTTGGTCCTTCAGCTGAGTTATCTGTGAACAATAAAAATATTACTTAACTCTATGTACCAAGAATGAGGCAATCAAAATAACTTAAAGTTAATAAAATAACATATAACCACTCATATTTGAACTTTTGTTTGTGATGCTCAACTTTTTTGCCCAGCTTTTGTTAATTTTGGAGGATGTTGGTCCAGTTTCAGTATCAGTCTCGTAACTATCACTGTTACTATCATTGCTGGCCATTCTGATCTCGTATTGTACGATTTTGTAACGAAAAATAGTAATATGTTATGCACCAGAAAACAGCAAAAAGTTATTTAAGGAAATGCAATTCCATAAATTCATTAATATGCTACTCATTGTAATATTAATTATCTATACTTATAATATTTTTTTTTTTATAGGATAAGGGTGACAAACGAGCACACAGTCCACCTGATGGTAAGTGGTTACTGCGGCCCATAGACATCTACATCTATCCTCTATTACAAATCAAAATGTAGATGCGTTGTCACCCGTGAGGACTAAGATGGAATGCCTCACTTCCAGTAAAAAGGGCCTCCGGCCACCTGCACTCACCAAGCGAAACGCAGAGGTAAATCTCTACTTCACGCTGGTTTTCTGTGAGGTCGTGGTACCACCCCGGTTCGAGCCGGCCCATCCGTGCGACAGCAAAAGCTGCCGCGTGGCTCTACCACTGTTTAAATCTGTAGAGAGGTCAATTCTGTACATGAAATATATTTCCAAAATAACTATCAGGGGGTGATTAGTGATCGATACTGATGCCAAAAATGCAAACAGTAAAATTTTTGTCTGTCTGTCTGTATGTTAGTTATAGAAACAAAAACTCATCGACGGATTTTAACGAAACTTACTACTCTGGACGACTACTAATGAAACTTCATACTGCTGGGCAGGTTATAGTATACTTTTCATCACTCTACGATCAATAGGAGCAGAGCAGTGAAGGTAAATGAATGAATTAATGAATGAATATACTTTTATTGTAAACCACAAAAAATATACAAATGTCATAACAAAAATCAGATTATATATGTACAATTTGGCGGCCTTATCGCTACATAGCGATCTCTTCCAGGCAACCAAAGGTGTAAATGTTGGGGAAACGGGAGAAATTACTTCATTTTTTAAGCTTCCGTCGCGTGTGCAGCCTTAATGTTTAAAGCTACACAGAAATCATGTATAACGGAAATGTTCTCCTTAAAATTGTATAAAAAATATCCCACGACAGTATATGTCTATCTTTTATGGCTGACTCACAATAACACGTGTAACTCCCGATAGCTTAGCAGTTCGGAGCTTTCTGATTATATTTGTCTACTCTTACGTTTATAACACTCTCACTCATCCCTAATTAAAAAAGTTAACATTATTATCTATTCAATAAAAAAGAATCATAGAAATCGGTATAGAAACACCAAAGTTATACATGAAATACGCTAAAAAGCAATCGCGCGTGAGTACTGAATCATGCTATAAGGATTATTTTTGTATAACGGTCGCCGCGCTCGACGCGGCTCGCGGCGGGAGGTATAAAAAGGCGGGGGGTCCGAGTGCGAGCTTCTGCGCCCTCTTTTCCCAAAAGAGGGTCGCTTCCGATACGGCATAAGAAGCTTTAAACAGCTGCTTGCCAGTCCCTAAAGGCGGTTTTTAGCGGGTATCACTTAGGTCCCCCGGTAGGCAGTGAGTACCGCATAACCAGGACAGACCGACTGTCGTGGTATGCATAATGCATTTTCCGGCTTCCTCTGTGGTAGCCCTTTTCCAATTGCTTCGGGCGCAAAAAAAAAAGTGCGAGCTTCATACAATATTTGGCTGTTGATGCGAATAGACGTTCAGAGTGTTCGACCTTATTCACAGACAATAATTAATTTTAACAAACCGTGCTTATCAGCGCGACTTTTAGTCTACTCTTACGTTTAATAATTTATTTTTAGATTTCTTTGGTTGTTATTTTATAAAATATGTAATAGTTATTTTGGTAGTGTTTCAGTATTTTTTAGTATTAGCTTAATTATAAATTAAACTTTTTTTTTTTAATTTAGCTGTAGTTTTAAATAGGTACCTAGGTATCAAATAGGTTATTTCATTCTATTAGACATAGTTTAGGTACCTAATTATATACATTTAAGAATTTACTTTTGGATTTAAGGATTTATTTAGGGATCCGTTTTATTATTTAAGTAGGCATTTAGATTTTTTTTAAGTGTATGGTAGCTATAGTTAGGAATTATAATAAAAAAGATGTCATGCCTTCAATTTTATTGTTACCACTTGCAAGTAAGTTGGAATAGATTTGTATACTTTCAACGTTTTCGTGGCTTATTCAATCAGTTTATTGTTGATATATACGCAAAAATGGAAACCGAAAAATTAGTTTATATACGATCTAATCAAAGGCAGCTGCGCGCTAAAGAATACGTGCACCTTCGCGACGCCATGCAGCAAGATAATGATACGGTGAATATGGACCGTTAAGTTATTTTACCCTCTTCTTTTACTGGTAGTCCACGCTACATGCACGAACGTACTCAAGATGCTTTTTGTTACGTAAGAAAATATGGACGTCTTGACTTATTTATTACTGTAACTACCAATCCCAAGTGGGATGAAAGCACTCGGGAGCTTATTGAGGGTCAAGCACCGCATGACCGCCATGATATTATCACAAGAGTTTTTCATTTAAAATTAAAATCAATGATAGATCTACTTACCAAAGATAACATTTTTGGAGATGTATTGTGTTATATTTATAGTGTTGAGTGGCAAAAATGCGCCTTACCTCACACACATATCCTGCTTTGGTTAAAAGATAAGGTTCGACCTAATGATGTAGACAGTTCAATCAGTTCTGAAATTCCAGATCCGATTGCAGATCCCGTGTTATACGACATGGTTAAAATTCATATGATACATGGTCCATGTGGTGCATTTAACGGGAATGCTCCTTGCATGCAAGACGGTCGTTGCACTAAAAGATATCCAAAAGCATTAGTAGATGCAACTGTAACAGGACATGATGGATATCCATTATATCGTCGCCGTTGAAGAGACAATGGTGGTTTTACTGTTGAAAAGCGAGTGTCTGGACAACAGGTTACTATAGATAATAGGTGGGTCGTTCCGTATTCGCTTGTGATGTCTAGAGCATTTCAAGCTCACATAAATGTTGAAATGTGTAAAAGTGTAGAGTCAATAAAATATATTTGTAAGTATATTAACAAGTGCAGTGACCAAGCTACATTTGCGTTGTGAAATGAACATGATGAAGTTACTAGATTTCAGTCAGGCATATATATCAGCTCTTCAGAAGCTGTGTGGCGAATCTTAAGTTTCAACATTCACGAAAGATGTCCACCTGTGACTCATCTGGATGTTCATCTTGCAGGCGGTCAACGTATATATTTCAACGCCGAAAATGTTACAGAACGATTAGAGAACCCTAGACAAACAACTTTATTAGCATTCTTTCGACTTTGTCAAACTGATGATTTTGCAAAATCTCTTTTGTATGTGGAAGTTCCATCGTATTATACCTACGATAAGCAATGAGGTGTCTTTAATAGTAGACGCCGTGGCAGGCCTGTACATAGCGAGTCAGGTATTTTCAAAGAACATGTTCTTGGTAGAGTGTATACCGTTCATCCTAACAACGCTGAGTGTTTCTATTTGCGATTATTATTAGATACAGGGCAAGGACCAATATCATTTATAGATTTGAGAAAAGTAGACGATGTTGCTTATCCAACTTATCATGCAGCTTGCCAAACGCGTCGTTTGCTTGAAAATGATCAGCATTGGGATGACGCTTTAGCAGAATACTGTGTTAGTGATAATCCTTGACGGTTACGCCATTTACTTGTAACATTACTAACATTTTGTAATTTGTCAGATGCTGTACAATTATGGGAAAAATGTGAAGAAAAATTTGCAGAAGACTTTCTTCGGAATATGTCTTACAATGATGAAGGCGCAACTAATGATTATTTCCGTGATCTTGCCATAAATCTGTGCTTATTACCTCGGGGGAGGACCTCTCCTCCCCATTGTTCTTCTCATGCAAGGCGCACGAGGAACACTAGTCACGCGCCCCTACACGGCCTCCAACTCCACTTTCATATGGGACCCCCCCGAGTCCGACACGTGGAGGCCATGGGGCCAGGAAAATGGAGCGCTTAGTAGCACCCGCTTTCCCGACCCCATCAGCGGATCGGATCTCTGCCTCCGCCGCCAACCAACTTTCGGCCACTGAGAGTAGGGAGAACGGCGCCTCGCAATATCAACACTCCTCTCCCCCCAAGATCTCACCACCACCGCATCAACGGTGCGGTCCGCCAGAGCCGCGGAGGATAGGGTGAGTGGCGAATCGCCATAACAACACTCCTCTTCCTCCGCGACTCCACCTCGAGTGCAGCGGTATGGGGAGAGGATACCACTCTCGCCGCAGCGAACCGACACACATCCGAAGTGGGCTCGGCAAGCACACTCGGACTAGCCACTTCGGGCTGGCCCTACAGCATGGAACAGCCTAGGGGTTCTTCTTTGTTCACCGCGGGTGACCAAGCCACGGCTACTAAGACCCTGCCACTACAAGGCCAAACATCGGAAAAAATAATTTGATGTTTACAGTCAACATTTATCACCACATCTAAACAAATAAACAGTTTTAGATTACATATTTTTAACAGTGGTGGAGCCACGCGACAGCTTTTGCTGTCGCACGGATGGGCCGGCTCGAACCGGGGTGGTACCCACGACCTCACAGAAAACCAGCGTGAAGTAGAGGTTCACCTCTGCGTTTCGCTTGGTGAGTGCAGGTGGCCGGAGGCCTTTTTTTACTGGAAATGAGGCATTCCATCTTAGTCCTCACGGGTGACAACGCATCTATATTTTAAATTGTATTGTAAATTGTAATAGAGGATAAATGCAGATGTCTATGGGCCGCAGCAACCGCTTGCCATCGGGTGGACTGTGTGCTCGTTTGTCACCCTTATCCTATAAAAAAAATCATTCATCATAAATCTAAAGCAACATTCGCGTCATATCTTTACAACTCTACGTAGTCCTGCAGAAGAAATAGAAGAAGCAAATAATTCATTTCACTTCATCATTCACGCAGCCTGCGTTAAGAATATTTTGTAGTTGTATATTGTCAATGTCCGAGACATCGACACATGAAAACCGATATCGACATCGGTTAAAAATCTAAATATCAGATATTCTGCTAACATGGCATTTCATTTTAGTCCTCATGGGTAACAAAACATTTACGTTTTGCTTATGAGTGGAGGTTAGATTTAGGTTTATATAGTCCTCAGCACATCAACTTAACCTCAGGGAGACTGTGTGCCCGTTTGTAGACATACACAAAATATAAGGTAATGTTGTTTATTGTAATTTGTTTTTGTTTTGACAATTGAATAATTGATAATTGTTGTGAATGTGGTACAACATCACATCACAATTCCAAAAACTAAATATAATAAAAATTATAAAAATATGATATCTAACATATTGTCATATAATTACATTATATTTCGAAAACATGTAAATCTACTAAATGCGGTGGACACTTACCGTAAACGACCCATCTCCGAAATGATACTACCACAGCGCCAATACCGGCTTTTATGTTTTTTTAATGTACTAAACCCTACAACCCCTGACGAGACAATTAAAAATAAATACTCTATTTTACAGTATAAAACCTAAATAAGAAATTTGGCTAAAAATATTACAGCTAAAATTAACTACGTACTTAAATCCGCTCTTCCTTGACCTCATAGCATCGTTCGCCCTCTTTGTTGGTCAGCGGGAAAACGGGTGGTATCGTTTTCGTTAGCTGTCGATTCATATTGTAGAGCGACGCATCTCGCTCTTCCGCTTTCCAGATGCGCCGCTCCCAGACCTCTCACCTATGGTGCCTGGATTGTAACCGATAGCTCGTCCGTTAATTATTAAGCAGTGCTTCAAGTCTGGGGCAGCGAGTGCGCGCCCAGAGCTTTATCAGTGCTTTTTTTCTTTAAAGTTGCACTTTTATGTTTTGTGGTAGCTCTTCCAGTTATTTAGTGAGAAGGACGATCGTAGACGCCGCGTTGAGGGCTTCATTGATCGATGTTGAAATTCTTGATACAGCGGCCTCTACCTCGGCCGCTGTATTTATTAAGGTGTTTACTGGAGGTCTCTCCAGTAGATGTTGTAGGTAGAGCCTCCAGTTAATCTTAGTTTTGAAAGCTCTGGGAGGCAAAGTCATCGCCCTGAGGCCTAAGGTAACTAATATCGAGAGGTGCTGTGTACTCAAGTCGTACAGCATCTCTACCACTCTCGGGCAGTTGATATTCCTAGTGAGCACGATGTCCAGCATATTCGGACATCTCCGGTGATCAGCTGGAACATGCGTCAGTTCTTAGGAACCTAATACGTCATAGTTGTTCATTTCTGCGTCATCATAAAGTTCACAACCCGGCGGGTTGATCAAACTAGATTCCCACGCCGAGTGTTTAGCGTTTAGGTTACCTGATATAATGGTAGGTGTTTCAACTTCCATTATCGTCGGGATGTCTGTGGAGCAAAACGGAGTCCCTGGCGGGCGGTATTTTGCGTATATCCTTAGTTCCTCGCTCACCGCCTCCATTTTTATGCCGATTGGTCGCATAGTCTGATATTCAAGTACTTCAAGCTCTTGATGGACGATATCTCTTATCACCAGAGCCGCCGTGCGTCTATAGGGAGCTCCTTGAGCGTTAACCTCGTCCCTCCTGTATACGTAGTAATTTGGCAGCTTTATGTGCGTGGACGGTCTCAGTTTTGTCTCACCCAGAAGTATCACATAGTTATCTTGCTGTTGAACGATAGTGCGGAGTTCATGCACCTTCTGCTGGATTCCATCCGAATTCTAATATAGAAGGCGCAGGTTACCCAGATTAGACTCCACCGTAGTGCCGAGCCAGTAGCTGCGCCAGCACCCCCATGATGGCGGTTATAGGGTCTAACCCGGCTCTGATGTCTGCCAGGACCTGGCTGCTGCCCTTGATTGCGATGCCCACCAATCATTGGATTGCATCTGCTGTATAGGGGACGGCTGTTGGTGTTCTCGTATATGCTGTTGTATCTACTGGTCTCGGGTGTGGTTTTGGAACTTCGATCTTCCTGTGGGTAGAGTGCGCTCTATGTGTAGAGGGCTCTTTCTAGAGGTCACAGCCAGACGAGGCTGCTCCTTCTTCTTTTTTGTTGCTTTTCTGTAGTATTATTAGCGGGTGGCTGCAGAGTCGCCCCGATGGTTGCCCTAATTAATGCGGGTTCTACCGTTTCTGTTGTTTGAGGTACGGGTGGCGGGGGCTGGTGGTCTCCCCCTCCCTCTAATTGTGGCCCGCCCGTCTTCCACACATTATCAACAGTTTTGGGGCGACTCTGTGGGATCTTTTTGGGGTCTTTAGGTAGTAACCCGGTAGGGTTATCCTTGCTTCTTTGCAATTCTCCTCAGGACTGGACAGCGTCGATCGTTGGCTATGTGGTTCTGGCCACAGTTGGTGCACTTTGGCTCCTCATCTCTACCCCTTGGGCCATTGACTGGCAACGTGGTTTCCAGCGCAGCAGACACATTCAACTGGCTTGAAGGAGTTTGCCGACGGATGTCCGAAAGCCTGGCAACAGTGACACTGAGTCGGTCAGAGCCGGTATCCACTCATCTCTGCCAGGCTTCGATGACGACTCCTTGATAAACAGGAGATCGTCGATTCCATAGAGTTCACCTACCGAATCAAAATTTGAGCGCATTGCTATCCTACTGAAAGGCTATACCGTTGGGAAAGCCGCGCGTCTCGTGTTATTATTGCGTAATGAATCTAACATGTTCCGCTACCGCATTCTTCTCTTTCAAAAATAAATTATATGTCCGATAAACAAACATATTACGCAATCACGTCCACAAATTGAGAAACTTAGTACAACAGAATAACATATAAAACAATAAATTTAAGTGAAACCGAGATAAAATATTTAACAAAATTATGTAAATTTTCACAATATTTTGCAATTTATAATTTCCAAAAACGCTCAATTATACAACCATTTTTTTTATAGATTAAGGGTTACAAACGAGTTCATAGTTCACCAGATTGTAAGTAGTTGCTGTGGCCCATAGACATCTACATCTATCTTCGTTTGTGAATTAAAATGCAGATGCGTTATTAGCCGTGAAGACTAAGACAGAATGCCTCTTTTCGAGTAAAAAAGCCTCTGGTTCTCGACACTCACCATACGGAACACAGCAGCATTAAGCTGCTATTGTACGCTGGTATTCTTTGAGAGTGTGGTACTTCCCTGATTGAGCTGACCCATTCGTGCTACAACCAGGATATAGTTGAAACTTGGTTTTACTTCATAGCATTTAAATATATCTTAAATATTCTTAACTCTGTTATTATACCAAAACTAACCGAATTTTTTAAAATATAAAATTTTCAAAGAACAAATAAACGTGACGATAAAACCAAATAGTCCATAACGGGAAGAACTCAAGTACAGTTGTGCATTTTAACCAACGTTTATAGAAGAAGAATATCATTTTATTCCAATATTTCTTAAATTTCGTTTAAGGAATTCAACCTGCTTTAGATTTTAAAAGCTATAATTATTATTCCTTCCACGCTCCAGAAACCTTCGCATGAATAAGCACATGATTCAAGATTTATCGACTTGGTTGAACTGTGCCAATTCTCCTTACCACAAGTGTAGAATGCCGGAAGTTTGCCCATATTTAATTTAGCAAAAGAAAAGTTCAGCTACAGCATATTTCATATTTTGTTTTGGTAGGAGCAATAATGTAAAGATTACGTAAAAATAGTAGGAAATATTTTCATCAATAATGAAATAAAATCGAATACGCAGCCTGCAGAGATGCAGCTGAGCGCTTAAACCACAAGCTACCGAATTGCCTTCAAATATACAATATAAAGGAAAGATATAAAAATAAAAAACATTTTCGAATACGTGCGTGAATAAAATAAATGCGCAATACTTAGAATTCATTCGCAATACAATCGTTTTGTAAATCTACGTATTTAAGAAATAGAAGATTTTTACGATACCGCAAAACAAATTATGTTTTGATCCCTAGCCTGCCGCAATTGAAACGCGGCGGCAAAAAGACCTCTCGCCCAAAAGAGTCCACTTACAAACAATGAAACTGCTGTGTTGCAAATGCTGCGCTCGAAAAATAATGAGACCTGAACCCTACTTGAGGAAAATGCGGGTTACATTTTACGCCTGCGAGTAAAATATGGTCGAGAAATAAGTTATAGATTTTATAAAATATAATACGTTTACAGCCTTATAATGTTTACTTGGTTTACTTGGAATAAGTAAGTTACTTTGTAAAACTTTCTACAAACCAATTTCGTTTAGTGAGTGAATAAAATTGTAACAATATTATTTTATATTTAATACATAAACACCCACGCCTGTCACTCAGAGGGGTAGGCAGAGACTATTGATTTCCATTTGGCACGATCTGATACAGCTCTCTCGCCTCCTCCACATCAATATACTTACGCATACATGCTAGTCGGTTAAGGGTACTCTTAATTTGGCCCATTTTAAATATATTGCCAATTTGGCCGATAAACTTTCGCTTAGGGCATCCCTTCCTGACTCTGCCGTTCACCTCTGCAACATAAATTTGCTTTGTCATTCTTTCCTCATTCATTCTTTCTACATGATAAAACCACCGAAGCATTCTTTTTTTAATCCTAGTCACAACATCATTTTGAAAACCACACTCTACTCTTATCATTCAGATTCAGCCCTAACATACTCCTTAAGGACCGGATTCCTACAGCATTTATTCTACTCTCGTGTTTCTTCTACCAGACCCAACTTTCACTACCATACATTAAAGAAGGGACTAACACAGCATTGTGAATTGCCATGCGTGCCTTTTTGGACACATTCTGACTTTCTACAATAGAGTGTAGAGCCCTATTGACTCTATTTCCTGCGTTCACTCGTCGTTCGACATCCTTATCATATCTAACATCCCTGCTAAATACACATCCCAAATACACAAACTCATCTACTTGCTTGACCAATTCCCCTTCTATTCTTATTTCACATATAGTTTTACTTACTCGCTTGAAAATCCCCAATTTTTCCATCTTTCATAACTCTTTCAATTAGTACCTTAGCATAGCTTTCACAATCCCGCTGCGATCCTTTTCCCTTATATATTGCGACTAACATGGCTTTGCACCAGTCCGGTACCCGCTTAGGTTTCCACATAAATTAAACAAGATGTACAGCAGGTCTGCCACCTCTCCCTCTCCAGCCCTTAGCATTTCGAGTAACACTCTATCACATCCGGCTGCCTTACCTGCTTTCATGATTTTCATTGCTTTCATTATTTCACCAATAATTATCTCTCTATGTCTTTCCTCTTATTTGGGATTCTCTATTTCATTTAATTCAAACGTCTCATCACTCATAAACACTTTCAAAGTATTCCTTCCATCTCCTTAAACTCGAAACTTTGTCATTCAGAATACGGCCATTCTGGTCTCGTATAGCATTCATTCTAGGCTGTTTTGAATATCTCCTGGCAGTTCTCACGAGTTTCAGAACATTTTAATATTTGCCTGGAAGTTATCCGATATTTTTCTATCATTCTTATCTGTTCTTTCTTGCTTTCTCCTTTTAATTACTTATTTTACTCTCTTATTAAGATGTTTAAAAAAGACTGCCTTTTTTCTTTCAATATCATCATTTATACCGCTTTATATCTATGTAAAATATAATAATTCTATAATATATATTAATAACATCACCTGTATTCAGAGGGAGGTAGGCTGAGTCTAAAGAGCAGCCAGCTACGAGTACTTGGACGAGGTTTAGCCAATAAATATATGGGTTTAGATCGAAAATTGTGAAAAAAGTGATAGGTGGATAACTCACCACCTACTCAATCACAAACCTATAGTCGCCTTTAAAACGTGCTAGGAATGCAACACAGATGGTACGTTCATTCTTGTTTATAACACATACTACATAAGAACGGGATAATTCAGTTCTCTAATTAAATCTTAAATGTACTCCTATTTCAAAAAACATATTTTTTATAAGATAATGTTGACAAACGAGCACACTGTCCACCTGATGATAATGGGTACTGTGGCTTATAGAAATCTACATCTATCTTCGATTACGTATCAAATTGCAGATGCGTTGTCACCAGGTGGATTGCGATGGAATGCCTCGTTTCCATTAAAAAGGGTTTCCAGTTCGTAACATTCACCAAACAAAACACAGCAGCGTTACGCTGCTATTTTACGCTGGTATTCTGTGAGAGCGTGATCTTTTCGCGGTTAAGCTGACCCATTCGTGCTACAACTGTACTACTAATATAGCTGCAGCATGATTCTACCACGTAAAGATTTGTTTTTTTTTTATAGGATAATGATGACAAACGAGCACACAGTCCACCTGATGGTAAGTGGTTGCTGCGGCCCATATACATCTACATCTATCCTCTATTACAAATCAAAATGTAGATGCGTTGTCACCCGTGAGGACTAGGATGGAATGCCTCATTTCCAGTAAAAAGGGCCTCCGGCCACCTGCACTCACCAAGCGAAACGCAGAGGTAAACCTCCACTTCACGCTGGTTTTCTGTGAGGTCGTGGTACCACCCCGGTTCGAGCCGGCCCATCCGTGCGACAGCAAAAGCTGCCGCGTGGCTCTACCACTGTTAAAAGCTCTAAGACTGCCTTTTTTCTTTCAATATCATCATTCATACCGCTTTATATCTAAGTAAAATATAATAATTTTATAATATATATTCATAACATCACCTGTATTCAGAGGGAGGTAGGCTGAGTCTAAAGAGCAGCCAGCTACGAGTACTTGGACGAGGTTTAGCCAATAAATATATGGGTTTAGATCGAAAATTGTGAAAGAAGTGATAGGTGGATAACCCACCACCTACTCAATCACAAACCTATAGTCGCCTTTAAAACGTGCTAGGAATGCAACACAGATGGTACGTTCATTCTTGTTTATAACACATACTACATAAGAGCGTTACGCTGCTATTTACGCTGGTATTCTGTGAGAGCGTGATCTTTTCGCGGTTGAGCTGACCCATTCGTGCTACAACTGTACTACTAATATAGCTGCAGCATGATTCTACCACGTAAAGATTTGTGGAACATCCCCGCTTAAGGCAACCCATTCGCGCACCATAAAAAGCAGTAGCGTGGGTTTACTATGTAGAAATTTTTTAAAAAATATTACTAACCTAGAAGGGTAGTTAGAGACTAAGGAATTCTGACTTAAGTTTAGCGTGATTTTGACACACCTGTCACTCTCTCTTTACACATTTATACATGCTCACATTATGCTCTTCGGTTAAAAGAAATCTTTATTTTCCCCGTCTCCAATATATCACCAACTTTCTTGATAAACCCACTACGCAGAATCTGATAATTTTGCTATGTCACTCCGTCTTCGTTAATTTTTTTTTGTTTTGACCTTAATTGCACAAATAAAGTAATATCAAAATTTGTTTATACGATGTGCAATATTTTTTTAGTGTTTTTATAGGCTATTAACACATATATAAGACTCCCAGTCTTGATACAACTGTGCCAAGTTACTTCGCCACAGGCGCATTTTGTTGGATGCCTGCTCATATTCATATGTGCTATTAAAAGGTCACTTTTTGGTTAATAAATCTTTTCGTTAAAATTTTATAGTAGGGTTAAGTTGACATAAAGATATGATGTTTATAGCACGAAAACAAGGATAACATAGAAATGAAATGAATAAGATTGAATTATAATTTTAATATACTTACTCAGTTGATTGTATTCGTGATAGAGCCATGCTGCTGCAATATTATGATTGTAGCACGAATGGGTCGGCTTGATCGGGTAAGGATCACGCTCTAACAGAATATCAGCGTAAAGTAGGAATTTATGCTGCATTGTTTCTTGAGTGTAGAGAAATTGGGCCGCTTTTTACTGGAAACGAGGCCTTCCGTCTCAGTCCGCAGAGGTAATTACGCAGCTGCAGTATGATTCTTAACTGAGGATAGACGTAGATTTATATGGTTTACAGCGTCCACTTACAATCAGGTGGATTGTGTACTCGTTAGTCACCCTTATATCCATACAAAAAAATCAATTACTGTCTGTTAGTCTCCGATTCTGATGATTTTTTGTGTGTTTAGCATGGGTCCCTGGATGATTTAGATTTACAATTAAATCCGGTAGGTGGCGCTGTTTATTTATTTATTTTATTTTATTTATAATCTTTATTGCACACAAAATACTACACAACACACCAAACTTAAATTTATAAACGAATGCACAATTAGGTGGCCTTATCGCTAAATAGCGATCTCTTCCAGGCAAACCTTGGTGAAGGAGATAATTTTCATTTAAATATATAGAAGTGTGCATAAATAGTAGATAAACAAGTATATATTAATAGTACAAGGTATATATAGTCTATAAGACAATGCAATAATCAAATAAAGAATATTATATATACATATACACATAAGCACACAAATACATATATACATACATATACATATACACATATACCTACATATACATACATAGAATACATACATATTTATAAATATTTTTGTAATACATTATAACTACGAGTATATATCATATACATAAACCTTATCAAGAAAAGTAGATATGACAATAAAATATATTAAGTAGAACACATATTTAAATAATAATCTTTATCCATTCCATATTTTTGAAAAACTCAATGCTTTGGGCTTTCTTAATTGTTAAAGGAAGCGAGTTCCATAGTTTGATTGCTGTTGCTGCTACTGTTGCCGAGATTCAGAAAACACCCGAGGCGGATAGCTAGTTCTTTATAAATAAACATTTCTAAATGGTCTTAGTTTATGCAAACGAGTAGTTAAATAACTAATTGTTTTTTTTTTTTTTTTTTTTTTATAGGATAAGGGTGCAACGAAACGCAGAGGTAAACTTCTACTTCACGCTGGTTTTCTGTGAGGTCGTGGTACCACCCCGGTTCGAGCCGGCCCATCCGTGCGACAGCAAAAGCCGCGTGGCTCTACCACTGTGTTTGAATTTACAGTCCTTGATGATACACAAGGTGACTGTTTATCGATGAGTTTGTTGTGAATGTCACGATGTCTTTCCTCAGAGACAGTATCGTAGTTGCCAATTTTATAGTAAACTAGCTGTTCGCCGCGACTTCGCTCGCCTGTTAGGGTTTTTATGTTTTTGCGCGGAACCCTAAATCTTTTTCCAAAATATACGTAGCCTAAGTTACTCCTTACAAAATCAGCTACCTGCCAGTGAAAGTCCCGTCAAAATTGGTCCAGCCGTTTCGGAGTTTAGCCGGAACAAACAGACAGACAGACCGACAGACAAAAATTTTAAAAACTGTATTTTAGTTATAAGTACCGTATTTGCTTTCATATGCATTTAGTAAGAAACTGTAATTTTGACATTACAAACAGATACTTCAATTTTATTTATTTGTATAGATTGTGTTACAATTACGAGTATATCCATCGGCAAATAATGCCTTCGTGCTTGAGCAAGCGCTTGTTATCTCATTATTTCCTGTGTACTTTTAAGCTTGTGAAATAAAAAATAGTTATCCATACAGGTATTGTGCTTTAATTTTGAGAATATTGGTGTTTATTGGAGTTAGTTGAAGTTTATTGGAGTTCAAAGCTTAAGAATTGTTTCATATATATAGCGCAATGTATGAAAATAGGTGAGTAGTAGAATCAAGCGTTAACAAAATGTGAAGCCGTTATGGTTTTCCTGTGCGCCACATATTTTTAAAAATAAACTTAATTTACATCTAGTTTTTTCTAAAATTCTTCTCTTTTAAATTATGTTTCGTTTATTTTGGAAAAAAACTTAATTACGTCCAGTTTCTGGTAGACATTGGTTGTCACCAACTAGATATGGTACAAAAATTGATGCAATGTTTTTACGATTTGTAACTCATGTAACTTCGTTCATGTATCGAATTTTAGTTTCCACAAGCCTTTTGTCACAGTATTTAATGAAAACGTTACTTACTATTTACGAAATGAATATTGTATTATAAGTCTTATTTATTATAAAATCAATATAAATAAATATTTGGGTTCATTTACTTTTCATTTAACGTAGCGTAAATAAGGACACAGTTTAGTTTTAACCTTTATACAAATGCTTCTTTAAAATTACAACCTACAAAATACCTTCTAAGTACCAGTTATATTAAAATTTAAATTCTTTAGATTTAAACGCCGTGAATCTTCCAAATTCTACTTGCATATAAATCGTCTCATTAATTCCATGACACGGCCCGCAAACCATTTTGTATTTTTCCTACTGATAGAAGGTAAAAAATGTCGCGGTTTTGTGAGGATTACTACCTATACCATTTTATTCAATTTAAGAGAAAATTGTTTTTTCTATTATATCTTTGCACATAGAAATTTCTGTAAGTACTCTAGTATTTGTAGATGCGAAATCGTAATCGTGACCTTGCCGAGAAAAATTATTATTAATACTTAACTTATCTTCACGCACAATCCCTAACGGGGTAGCCAGAGAGAACAGATCGCCAAGTGTCATGATCCTTACATACCTCTCTCGCTTCTTTCAGATTGATTCTTTCAGACAGATTATTAATACATTTATATATATATATATATATATATATATATATATATATATATATATATATGTTAAATGTTCATCATCAAAATATTATATATTTATTTATTAATAATATACATTATATATACTTCAGAAAGTAAGGTAAAAGTTTGCGTATAAATGTAGTCGCCGGGCCTTTGGGTCGCCACTGTCAACTGAAACATTTACCTTCAATCTATTTGCAACGGTCACGAATATATCACAATGCTAAAATATCAATTCGCCTACATATTTTATAACCAAGAAAATAACAAGAGCAACATCAAAAGCGATCCCGATCGCGCCGCTATCCAATAACAATAAAATCCGCAGTAAAACGTGTATTATTTATTGTCGATAGGAAACTTCGTGATCAAGTTGAAAGAATAATGGCACCACAAACGATACGTCTATGAGATGATATGGCCTGACCTTATTGATTTTTCCTATGATATATTATAATGTATTTGTTTAAAATTCTGTTCTGTCCTTTTTCACTAAACGATAAAATTATTTAAAATTTAATATTTTGTTCAACTGACTTCACTATAAATTATTAAGAATAACTCAAAAACTATTGGTCGGACTTTATTCAATTATATAGGACCACATAATATTTTAACAGTGATAGAGTCACGCGGCCGCTTTTGCTGTCGCACGAATGGGCCGACTCGAACCGGGGTGGTACGGGGTGCCACGACCTCATAGAACACCAGCGTGAAGTAGCAGTTTAATTCTGCATTTCGCCTGGTAAGTGCAGGTGGCCGGAAGCCCAATGCTCCCCCCCCCCCCTCCCCCATCAACATGGTAGCGGAATTAAATATAAGACTACCCCAGGAGGGTACCAGCATCCCTGGAGAATCCCTTGCTGAGTATCCACGCTCAAGCTACCTTCCTTATTTTTATGAGCGTGGGTGCTCAAGCTGCCCCACGTATTCTGGGGGGGGGGGGGGGGAATTCTGCTCAAAACAAAACCTGCTCGGGGCAAGCGGAGTAATAAGACAAAGGCAACTGCAATATCAGGGGACTTCATTCAAACCTTAACGCCGTCCACTACGATCTCGAGACGGCAAAGCCGGCCTTGCTCTTTCTAACCGAGACACAGATGTCCTCTCCTGCTAATACTTCGTATCTTTCCTATCCGGGGTAGAAATTAGAACACATCTTTGCGCCCCGGGCTGGAGTTTGAGTATACGTTTACGTAATGTTTTCGACGCCTCGGCAGTTTTTATTGAATAAGAATGACAAGCAAACACACAGTCCTGCTGATGGTAAGAGGATACTATGGCCCATAAACATCTACATCCATCTTCGATGGAGAATCAAAATGCAGATGCGTTGCCACCCTCGATGGAATGTCTCGTTTCCAGTAAAAGGGTCTCCGGTTCTCAACACTCACCATACGAAACACAGCAGCATGGAGCTGCTTTTTTACGCTGGTATTCTGGTCCTTCCCCAGTCACGCCAACCCATTCATCCCACAAAACATAATATAGCTGCTGCGTGGCTCTACCACGTATAACTATATATAAACGGATATATTCGTCGGTACTCTTATCAAACTGGCGATTCACCGTCACCGTGAGCGTCAAAGATGCGAGCTGTCTTGGTCTGTGATCGCCTACCATAGGACAAATTGGGTGATTGCGCAAAACTCACGTCAAGAATTAGACTGGTTTATGTAAAGAAACCATCTGGGAAATAAGAGGAGACCTCAAACTTTAACAGAATTACCTAAAATCAACAAAAAATAAACTTTATAATATAAATTTAAAATTTTGTACAACGGACTTCAATGTTAATTTTCAAGAATAACTCAAAAACTATTGGTCAGAAAAGAATCATCGAAATCGGTTCACGCAGAAAAAAGTTATGAGATAACACATAAAAAAGAACAAACTTTCGTCTGTGATCGAATTGATTACCTTCTCCTTTTTGAAATCGTTGGAATGTCTGTTCAGTTTCGGTGATGTTATCCCGTAATATACATACAAAACTACAAGTAAATTAATAACCTTCTCGTTTTTGGGAGTCGGGTAAAATTATTTGCTGATATTCTAGTCTATTTTTTATTGTCATTGATTATTTAACTCATAGCATATAATAATATCTGCTCTGGATGAATTGAATTGAACTTAATCAGAAATGGTAGTGTTACTTCGCTTTACTACAAGACTGTGGTATTTTTATTTCATCATCATCATCCTAAAAGGTACGCCACTAAACACGGTCCTAAGTAGACCGTCCGGACTAGATCCATCGATTTCCTTCATGTCTCACCAGGTCGCCACTCTAGTGAGGGGTCACCCAATACTTCGCTTACCAGGATGCTACTCAAAAAACTTTACCTTACAATCAGTTATCACTTCATCAATGATCGGCCCATGCAGTGAAATTCAATTTTATAAGGATTATTTTCCACCATCAGTCAATTTTTTTCATCATTTGGAGAAAAATTCTTAAATTATAATATTTCAGTATTCCATATTTTCACTTCGAGTTTCATTATACAAATACCGCAACGATAACAAAATCCTTACGTGCATTTTATGATAGTCACTGATTTTAAAAATCTATTTTGGAGATACAACTAAATAGTTAGAGTGATACTATATTTATTTCATAAGATATGGTTACCTCTAAGTGATTGTGGTGGAAAGTCATTGCCACCTTACGTTCCCTTTATCGTCTCAAATACTTCCTCCCTATTAAGTCTAAGCTCATGCTTGTCCAAACTCTTATTTTACCTATCTTTGATTATGCAGATGTGTGCTATCCAGACCTGTCCCAAGAACTTCTTAACAAACTGGAGCGCCTGCTTAACAACTGTATTAGATTTATTTTTGGTCTGCGTAAGTATGACCATATTTCTCATTATAGATCTCAGCTTAAGTGGCTTACCATAAAGCAAAGGCGCAACTCCAGAATATTACTTGTTCTTTTCTCAATTCTTAATGATCCGTATTCACCTTCTTACCTCAAAGAACGATTTCAATATCTTTCTTCTTGCCATGATAGGGTTCTTCGATCTTCCTCTAATAACAAGATTTATATTCCTACTCATCTCACCGGGTTCTATGGTAACTCCTTCACTGTACAGGCTGCACGTCTTTGGAATTCCTTGCCTGATGATATCAGAAAAGCACCTAACAAATACTCCTTTAAAAAGAAGGTACGCGAGCATTTACTGAATAATCATTAGAGTTACAAAATTGTTAATTAATCATTTTTATATGTATGTATTAACTTTGTATTTATGTATATTTATATCCATATATATGTATTTATGTATGTTTATGTTTGTTTATTGGCATATAAATATATTTATATTATGAATATGTGTTAATATAATATGTAAATATGCAAATGGGTTTATATATTATATATGCATTGGCTTATAATATTATATTATAATCTGTTATTACATATAATGTGTATTAATTTTAGTTTGACTTTTTTTTTTCTTTTTATTGCTACGCCTACGACAAACTCTCACCACTCCATGGGTTGACTGGTAGAGAATGCCTTGAGGCATTATGTCCGCCCTTTGTATCCTTTTTTTTCTTAAGGGACGCAATAAAGTTTTTTAAATTAAATATAAATTAAATTGTACATAATGCCGTAGTTTTTGTTACTTGATGTAACAAATCAAGTAACAATCGTTGGTAATCTTATTAATATATGTTATTTAAAACGAAGACGTTTATTTATCACAAGATTTTTTAAAATTAAATAACATGTTATCATAGTCGATAAACGTTAGCACCACAAAATCATTACACACAAACTGCCACCGCTCTCGGGATGAGAATATAAGAACTCCCCATCTTAATTAACGTACATATTGTGTGCGACAGAGGCTCGAGTATTAGTGGTTTTAACCTCGGCCCGCTTTGTTCCACTTATTGCAAATGTTAAGAACTTCACTTAAACTGAGCTAAGCTTAAAATAATTTTAAAACCTTCTAAAACGGTATTTCTATAAATAATATAAGTTCAACCTTATAAAACATAATGCATGTTTCTTTGAACGCTTGTTCTTATCAGACTCTTATATTTTTAATTTCTTATAAAAACAAAAAAATGATCTCAACTTTCATCTAGTGTTGAACTAATACAATAAAAATAAAATATAAATATAATTAATTATTAAATACACAATAATTTGAATATTAAAATGACAATAATCTACCAAGTAGTAACTGGCCATTGCAGATCTAAAAATTTGTTTCGACCAACTTGAAACATTAGTCACTCTTGAAATATAAAATGGAATGTCACACAAATTGTAATTATACCCGTGATTTATACCCTTCAAACGGGAACAATGCAAATTAAAACATTCATATCTAAGCAGAGACAAAGGAAGATATGAAATACCAAACAAATAACCAACTTCTAAAGTGGTATGAATTTTGAAATACTATACTTTTTACCACTAGCATCAATATAAAGTAGCATTTAAATAAAGTTAAAATAGAGCAACACTATGCAGTGAGGATCTATTCAGATAATTAGACCCTTTTACTAGCAACGAAGCATTCATTAAAAGACCTCAGGAGTGTCACAGAATCTCCATTTTGTTTCTTATTCGAGAATAGTTGTTTACGGGCCGCGGCATCCATTAACCATCATGTGGACTGTGTGTTCGTTTGTCATCCTTATTCTATAAAAAAGACAAACAGAGAGAGGGTGGTCTTTCTGTTCTACTTATTAAAAGCTTCGTTTATAAGTATAACACCTATCCTCAACAAATAATCAAAATTTTTGCGTTGTCACCTCTTTCTTAGTCTTAAAGAGGTGACAACGCAAACTCTTCTTAAAGACACTAATCTTGAAGAGTCACTGATTCTCCTTAACAATCATTAGCATTTATAGGTTCAAGAATTACAAAAGAACATAGAAGAAGTGATGAATGAAACATTTTGTTCTACTAGTATATTATATTATATTCAATTTAGTACACCAAGTGCGTGTTGCCAGTGATGACATACGGAACTGAGACGTGGTCTTTCACTGCTGGCTGGATGAGGAAGCTCAAGGTCGCTCAGCGAGCTATGGAAAAGGCTATGCTCGGAGTTTCTCTGCGTGATAAACTCAGAAATGAGGATGTCCGCAGTAGAACCGGAGTGACGAACATAGCCCAACGGATTAGTAAGCTGAAGTGGCAATGGGCCGGTCATATAGCTCGAAGAACCGACAACCGATGGGGAAGAAAGGTTCTCGAGTGGCAGCCTCGTACCAACAGGCGAAGTGTAGGGCCTCCCCCCCTAGATGGAGTGACGATCTGGTAAGATATGCAGGAAGTCGATGGATGCAGGTGGCTCAGGACCGTGCTTTGTGGCATTCTTTGGGGGAGGCCTTTCTTCAGCAGTGGACTTGTGAAGGGCTGTAATGATGAATGATGATGATGAATTTAGTATATATTAATATATATTAACGTATAAACGTAACGTAAACAATTTATATTTTCATTTTATTTATATTCTTAATAATTTATATTGAAGTCGGTTGTACAAAATTTTAAATTTAAATTACAAAGGTTCTTTTTTGTTGATTTTAGGGTAGTTCTGTTAAAGTTTGAGGCCTCCTCTTATTTCCCAGATAGTTTCTTTACATAAACCAGTCTAATTCTTGACGTGAGTTTTGCGCAATCACCGAATTTGTCCTATGGTAGGGGATCACAGACCAAGACAGCTCGCATCTTTGACGCTCACGGTGACGGTGAATCGCCAGTTTGATAAGAGTACCGACCAATATATCCGTTTATATATAGTTATACGTGGTAGAGCCACGCAGCAGCTATATTATGTTTTGTGGGATGAATTGGTTGGCGTGACTGGGGAAGGACCAGAATACCAGTGTAAAAAGCAGCTCAATGCTGCTGTGTTTCACATGGTGAGTGTTGAGAACCGGAGACCATTTTACTGGAAACGAGACATTCCAGCGAGTGTGGCAACGCATCTGCATTTTGATTCTTCATCGAGGATGGATGTAGATGTTTATGGGCCACAGTATCCTCCTACCATCAACAGGACTGTGTGTTCGTTTATCATTCTTATTCAATAAAAACTGCCGAGGCGTCAAAAACATTACGTAAACGTACACTCAAACTCCATCCCGGGGCACAAAGAAGTGTTCTAATTTATACCCCGGATAGGAAAGATACGAAGTATTAGCCGGAGAGGACATCTGTGTCTCGGTTAGAAAGAGCAAGGCCAGCTTTGCCGTCTCTAGATCGTAGTGGACGGCGTTAAAGTTTGTAAGAAGTCCCCTGATATTGCAGTTGTCTTTGTCTTATTACTCCGCTTGCCCCGAGCAGGTTTCGTCTTGAGCGGAATTTTGCCCCCCCCCCCCCCTCCCTCGCACAGAATACGCGGGGTTATGTAAAGAAACCATCTGGGAAATAAGAGGAGACCTCAAACTTTAACAGAATTACCTAAAATCAACAAAAAATAAACTTTATAATATAAATTTAAAATTTTGTACAACGGACTTCAATGTTAATTTTCAAGAATAACTCAAAAACTATTGGTCAGAAAAGAATCATCGAAATCGGTTCACGCAGAAAAAAGTTATGAGATAACACATAAAAAAGAACAAACTTTCGTCTGTGATCGAATTGATTACCTTCTCCTTTTTGAAATCGTTGGAATGTCTGTTCAGTTTCGGTGATGTTATCCCGTAATATACATACAAAACTACAAGTAAATTAATAACCTTCTCGTTTTTGGGAGTCGGGTAAAATTATTTGCTGATATTCTAGTCTATTTTTTATTGTCATTGATTATTTAACTCATAGCATATAATAATATCTGCTCTGGATGAATTGAATTGAACTTAATCAGAAATGGTAGTGTTACTTCGCTTTACTACAAGACTGTGGTATTTTTATTTCATCATCATCATCCTAAAAGGTACGCCACTAAACACGGTCCTAAGTAGACCGTCCGGACTAGATCCATCGATTTCCTTCATGTCTCACCAGGTCGCCACTCTAGTGAGGGGTCACCCAATACTTCGCTTACCAGGATGCTACTCAAAAAACTTTACCTTACAATCAGTTATCACTTCATCAATGATCGGCCCATGCAGTGAAATTCAATTTTATAAGGATTATTTTCCACCATCAGTCAATTTTTTTCATCATTTGGAGAAAAATTCTTAAATTATAATATTTCAGTATTCCATATTTTCACTTCGAGTTTCATTATACAAATACCGCAACGATAACAAAATCCTTACGTGCATTTTATGATAGTCACTGATTTTAAAAATCTATTTTGGAGATACAACTAAATAGTTAGAGTGATACTATATTTATTTCATAAGATATGGTTACCTCTAAGTGATTGTGGTGGAAAGTCATTGCCACCTTACGTTCCCTTTATCGTCTCAAATACTTCCTCCCTATTAAGTCTAAGCTCATGCTTGTCCAAACTCTTATTTTACCTATCTTTGATTATGCAGATGTGTGCTATCCAGACCTGTCCCAAGAACTTCTTAACAAACTGGAGCGCCTGCTTAACAACTGTATTAGATTTATTTTTGGTCTGCGTAAGTATGACCATATTTCTCATTATAGATCTCAGCTTAAGTGGCTTACCATAAAGCAAAGGCGCAACTCCAGAATATTACTTGTTCTTTTCTCAATTCTTAATGATCCGTATTCACCTTCTTACCTCAAAGAACGATTTCAATATCTTTCTTCTTGCCATGATAGGGTTCTTCGATCTTCCTCTAATAACAAGATTTATATTCCTACTCATCTCACCGGGTTCTATGGTAACTCCTTCACTGTACAGGCTGCACGTCTTTGGAATTCCTTGCCTGATGATATCAGAAAAGCACCTAACAAATACTCCTTTAAAAAGAAGGTACGCGAGCATTTACTGAATAATCATTAGAGTTACAAAATTGTTAATTAATCATTTTTATATGTATGTATTAACTTTGTATTTATGTATATTTATATCCATATATATGTATTTATGTATGTTTATGTTTGTTTATTGGCATATAAATATATTTATATTATGAATATGTGTTAATATAATATGTAAATATGCAAATGGGTTTATATATTATATATGCATTGGCTTATAATATTATATTATAATCTGTTATTACATATAATGTGTATTAATTTTAGTTTGACTTTTTTTTTTCTTTTTATTGCTACGCCTACGACAAACTCTCACCACTCCATGGGTTGACTGGTAGAGAATGCCTTGAGGCATTATGTCCGCCCTTTGTATCCTTTTTTTTCTTAAGGGACGCAATAAAGTTTTTTAAATTAAATATAAATTAAATTGTACATAATGCCGTAGTTTTTGTTACTTGATGTAACAAATCAAGTAACAATCGTTGGTAATCTTATTAATATATGTTATTTAAAACGAAGACGTTTATTTATCACAAGATTTTTTAAAATTAAATAACATGTTATCATAGTCGATAAACGTTAGCACCACAAAATCATTACACACAAACTGCCACCGCTCTCGGGATGAGAATATAAGAACTCCCCATCTTAATTAACGTACATATTGTGTGCGACAGAGGCTCGAGTATTAGTGGTTTTAACCTCGGCCCGCTTTGTTCCACTTATTGCAAATGTTAAGAACTTCACTTAAACTGAGCTAAGCTTAAAATAATTTTAAAACCTTCTAAAACGGTATTTCTATAAATAATATAAGTTCAACCTTATAAAACATAATGCATGTTTCTTTGAACGCTTGTTCTTATCAGACTCTTATATTTTTAATTTCTTATAAAAACAAAAAAATGATCTCAACTTTCATCTAGTGTTGAACTAATACAATAAAAATAAAATATAAATATAATTAATTATTAAATACACAATAATTTGAATATTAAAATGACAATAATCTACCAAGTAGTAACTGGCCATTGCAGATCTAAAAATTTGTTTCGACCAACTTGAAACATTAGTCACTCTTGAAATATAAAATGGAATGTCACACAAATTGTAATTATACCCGTGATTTATACCCTTCAAACGGGAACAATGCAAATTAAAACATTCATATCTAAGCAGAGACAAAGGAAGATATGAAATACCAAACAAATAACCAACTTCTAAAGTGGTATGAATTTTGAAATACTATACTTTTTACCACTAGCATCAATATAAAGTAGCATTTAAATAAAGTTAAAATAGAGCAACACTATGCAGTGAGGATCTATTCAGATAATTAGACCCTTTTACTAGCAACGAAGCATTCATTAAAAGACCTCAGGAGTGTCACAGAATCTCCATTTTGTTTCTTATTCGAGAATAGTTGTTTACGGGCCGCGGCATCCATTAACCATCATGTGGACTGTGTGTTCGTTTGTCATCCTTATTCTATAAAAAAGACAAACAGAGAGAGGGTGGTCTTTCTGTTCTACTTATTAAAAGCTTCGTTTATAAGTATAACACCTATCCTCAACAAATAATCAAAATTTTTGCGTTGTCACCTCTTTCTTAGTCTTAAAGAGGTGACAACGCAAACTCTTCTTAAAGACACTAATCTTGAAGAGTCACTGATTCTCCTTAACAATCATTAGCATTTATAGGTTCAAGAATTACAAAAGAACATAGAAGAAGTGATGAATGAAACATTTTGTTCTACTAGTATATTATATTATATTCAATTTAGTACACCAAGTGCGTGTTGCCAGTGATGACATACGGAACTGAGACGTGGTCTTTCACTGCTGGCTGGATGAGGAAGCTCAAGGTCGCTCAGCGAGCTATGGAAAAGGCTATGCTCGGAGTTTCTCTGCGTGATAAACTCAGAAATGAGGATGTCCGCAGTAGAACCGGAGTGACGAACATAGCCCAACGGATTAGTAAGCTGAAGTGGCAATGGGCCGGTCATATAGCTCGAAGAACCGACAACCGATGGGGAAGAAAGGTTCTCGAGTGGCAGCCTCGTACCAACAGGCGAAGTGTAGGGCCTCCCCCCCTAGATGGAGTGACGATCTGGTAAGATATGCAGGAAGTCGATGGATGCAGGTGGCTCAGGACCGTGCTTTGTGGCATTCTTTGGGGAGGCCTTTCTTCAGCAGTGGACTTGTGAAGGGCTGTAATGATGAATGATGATGATGAATTTAGTATATATTAATATATATTAACGTATAAACGTAACGTAAACAATTTATATTTTCATTTTATTTATATTCTTAATAATTTATATTGAAGTCGGTTGTACAAAATTTTAAATTTAAATTACAAAGGTTCTTTTTTGTTGATTTTAGGGTAGTTCTGTTAAAGTTTGAGGCCTCCTCTTATTTCCCAGATAGTTTCTTTACATAAACCAGTCTAATTCTTGACGTGAGTTTTGCGCAATCACCGAATTTGTCCTATGGTAGGGGATCACAGACCAAGACAGCTCGCATCTTTGACGCTCACGGTGACGGTGAATCGCCAGTTTGATAAGAGTACCGACCAATATATCCGTTTATATATAGTTATACGTGGTAGAGCCACGCAGCAGCTATATTATGTTTTGTGGGATGAATTGGTTGGCGTGACTGGGGAAGGACCAGAATACCAGTGTAAAAAGCAGCTCAATGCT